>OX371223.1:333457672-333909755 GCA_947310385.1 Nephrotoma appendiculata
CAAGCAATTTCTGCTTTTTATTATAATTTTCCTACACTTCCCTCCCACTCACAAACTTTCAAAGTTAGAATATATATTTACAGCAATGTTCATAAATGCAAAATTTTTTAAAAAATTTGGTCCGAATAAATGCCTATATAAACTAATTGACATCATTATTCATTTAGAAACTAATGGTATTGTCATAGAAACTGAAAATGGAGCCGAACATGTTTATTTCGCGTTGGGCTTACTAATTGGAGACAACAAAGCTATAAACGACTTATTTCTATTTGCCAGAAGTTTTAGCCACAATTTCTTTTGCAGATTTTGTATAATGCCAAAATCAGAAACTCATAACTCAACTTTAGAAAACATAAATCTAAAGAGAGATATTTGTTTATATAACGAACATTTAATTATAAACAATTATAAGAGTACTGGAATTGTTGGTGACTTTTAATAGAATACCATCTTTTCATGTGACGCTTAATTATTCTGTTGATATTATGCATGATGCGTTTGAAGGGATAATTAAGTTTGGTTTAATGAACACGCTAGACTATTTTATAAATGTTAAAAAAAGTTTTGATTTAGAAACATTTAATTACAAAATGCTTCATTTTGGCTATGGTGAAATAGAGTATCGTAACAGATGTGAAGAAATAAAATTGGACCACTTAAAAAAGAAAAAATTTCATCTCTCTGCTCGAGAGAGTTACACAATGTTACATTTCTTTACTTGTTTTGTTGGTGAGTTAGTTGAACGAGAAGACAGCGTTTGGAAATATGTGTGCTTGCTGGAGAATTTAATCGACTTTATGCTTCGGCCTACCTTTTCTGTCACTGGCATTGCAAAAATGTCACTATTAATAAAAAATCACCATTCACTTTATATACAAGTATTTAATCAACATCTAAAACCAAAACACCATCTTATAACACACTACCCTCAAATTATAGAAAAATCAGGTCCTTTGAGGCATTTGTTTTGCATGAGCTTCGAGTCTAAAAATAGAGAAATGAAGTTGTATACGAACTCCACAAGTAGTAGGAGAAATTTGTCATACTCAATTGCAAAAAAAAACGCTATAAAATTTTCATATTTTATTTTAAAAAACAGATTATCTTTAGAAAATACTCGAAAAACTCTGTGCAAGAAGAATATAAAACATCTTGCTGATCAAATATATTTCGATAAGTTAAAAAATACTTACTCTGAAGATGAATTAAATACTCTAATTATTACTGAAAAACTTAATTACAAAGGAACTGACTATAAAAATGGGTTTTATTTATTTAAGGACTTGCACTTGTACAAAATCCAAGATATTCTAGAGTTTACTACTTTTGATGTTTTTTTTGTCTTAGAAAAAAGTAAAATTTTATGGGATAGTCACTTCAACTGTTTCCAAAAAATAAACGGTTCTGAAGAGTATCCTTTCATAAAAAATATAAATGAATTTAAGTATAAGCCGTTTGAATTATATAAGATTAATTTAAAAGATTATTTTAAAATAAGGTATTTATAAAATATATTTCTTAATTTGTGTAAATAAATGAATAAAAAATATAAAACATCAACATTGTTTTTGTTTTGGCAAAAGTCCTACCTCAACAATATATGTGTACAATGCTTAATTTGAGAAAATTCAGTTATTAATATAAGCATTTGAGTTTACGAACCAAGCTGGTTTAAGGCATGTTTTAAAAATAATAATCAAAAATTGAGAAAATCTATTCTTTGATATCAGTGTAATGTTCCTAATTCGAGAAAATCATTTTCTGTCCTTGTAATCAAATTTCTTTAATTAAGAACAAAGTTCATATTTTTAGAATAATGTTTTCAAAATTTATGAATAACATTCTTTAATTTAATTAATTGTGGAATTATTTTAAGAACTAACTTCTTTATATCAGAATGTTAAAGGATGATAACAATGGATCGATTTCAGTATAAGAAGTAAAAACTACCAATGTATGAAATATGTTCATAAATTACCCTAGTAAAATTCGGCAATCAAGAACTAATTAAATATATCAAGAATTTTTTTTTGCGAATTTACACTTGCACTTTAGTCAAAATTAAGAAGAAAATTCGTAATTTAAAGAGTAATGTTCTTAGGGCCAAATTGATGTTGAATTATCATGATTTATGCGCTTGGGGAGTAGATTTTTCTTTCCGTGTACTTATGTACTCTTTGGTCTACGTCGCGTAACATCGGATTGGATAAAAACTTGCGTTCGATCGAAACTTGCGTCTCTTAACTCTGAACAAACCTTCTTAAACGGCAGTTTTACCATGTATCGGCAATCGCCTCTTCCGTCGTGCATCTTCACAAAAAACTGTTCGCATTCTATATCTTCTTGACTCATTTTATTACTAGTAGGCATCTCTTCTATTTCCCAAAATCTCCGTAGAGTTGGATCTATTGTCGTTGCGTCTTCAGTTTGAATTGAGAATGATTCAGTCACCTCTGGATTGGCGGTTTGCGGTTGACCTGAGATTATCGACCCAAACATGGTCTTGTTTAATATCACTGCGCCTCGTCGCTGTTGCTCACCTTTAAAAATCTCAAAAAACTTGTTCTAAGTCTTTAGGCATTGCTTATCGGTCCAAACAAATCGACGATTTAGGAAAGCATGTTGGTAAATGGTTAATAATAATTAAACTTCCAGAATAACCATAGCTCTGCTCTTCGACATCATGCATTTCCGGAAGTTAAGCCCGTATTTTTTGTATTCTTTCTTTCTCGTTTCAGTTGTAATCTCTGTGCGCAAGCTTCCCTTATAAATGATGATTGCGATTCCGAATCCTTTGGCGCTCTGCACCCATGCGGCATCCGTGATCTGTCCTTTACCAACACAATCACCGTGCGGGTAGAAGGGCTTGAAATGATTGTTTACCCATCGGGTAGAATAGAACAGGGTAGAAGGGCTTAAAATGATTGTTTCACGGCAACAAGAACACTCCATTCTAGCACACGATAGATTGGTGTTTCCAAGATAAGCAACTGAAACATAGTTTCCTCGCCGCGACCAATTCCTTTCTCTTATCGCGACCAATTCCTTTCCATTTACTGATACAGTGATCACCTGAACACAATATGCATGGCATTGTTGATAGGTTGTTTTTGTACTCTCTACTTTTACAAATTATTCTATGATGATTGAAAACGAGATGTCCCCAGATAGCTTCCAAAACCATGTTTGAGTTCTACGATTCAATTGCCTCAGGTTCACATGGTTTAATAGTATTTTGTTTTGAATATTTTTCTGGGTGATTGTAGCAATATTTTGATCTTCTATCATCTGCGTCGTGATTTCTAAATTGTAAAGTGCTCCCTTGATTTCTTCCATTTCACTTCTCCATTTATTGTGTGTATACATTAAAACCCGGAATTTGATACTAGATGTCATTACTTATTTATGCGTTATAGTACATCATGGACAGCTAAAAGTTTTTGTTTTGATTGTGTACATCCAACCGATTTCAACGATGGAAAATTTATCAAATTTGCGGAAAAAACAGCAATTGCGGAAAGTTTGGTTGAGTCACTTTTTCGCAAACAAAACTGCAGCTGAAAGTTATCGTTTCCTAATGGATTTATATGGTGAGCATGCTCTTGCACAAACCCAGTGCTTTGAGTGCTTTAGTCGCTTCAAAAATGGTGATTTCGACATCAAGGACCAAAAGCGTCCTGGCCAGCCGAAAAAGTTTGGAGATGAAGAATTGGAGGCATTACTCGATCAAGATTCATGTCAAATGCAAGAAGAACTTACAGAATCATTGGGAATCAAGCAACAATTTCCAGACGTTTGAAAGCCTTGGGATTCATCCAAAAGATAGGAAATTTAGTGCCATACGAGTTGAAGCCAAGAGACGTGGGTAGACGATTTTGCATGTCCGAAATGCTGCTCGAGCGCCTCAAAAAGAAGGCGTTTTTGCATCCTATTGTCACTGGCGTTGAAAAAAGGATCCATTACGGTAATCCCAAGCACAAAAAAGCGTATGTCAAAAAACGCGATGTTACTACTACCAGCATGCCATGTTACTTCATCTACAGCGATTTGTGCCGCCACTGTGCAGTCATTGAAATCAGTTACTGCCGCCTGTTGCATCATTTTGAGTTCGTTGTTGCCTTCAATAAAATTTGTAACATTGTTGTTGACATGTCGCTACAGAATCCACGTCTTGCGCTGACTCCTGGAAGGCAGCTATGAATCCTTCTGTAGTGAATTTCGTCACTATATCTTTATATGAATTGTGTTGCAGCAAATGCATAATAGATGTAGGTTTAGGTTTCAGTGGTTGCCATTTTTGGCCTATTGTGATACCACGCATTCACGTCATATCGTTAACCCATTCACCTATTCACCTACTCACACAATTACAGTAGACCACCTGCACATTCCCAGCTCCATGTCAACCTGTACATTGACATGGACGGTGGGTCGGCGCTGAATTCTGCACTCCATCACAGGGTCTTAGTTGGGTTTATTAACATCACCGATTGTTCTAGCCTCTAGCCTCTGATTCGAACCTCAGTACCTCCAGGTCCAAGTTCCGAAGCTTTAACCACTACACCATTTGTCCGGTAAGGATAGATGTAAATCGCTATAAACATTTGTCAAGAACATTCGCCAAGAATATTAGGCGAGTTATAGAGAGGTATTCCAGAGTTAGTTGGGACAATTTTAAGTCAAATTTTATTAAACGGTTTGAAGATCAACGATCCGACTTAAAATTAATGTGTTGTATAGAAAGCCGGCATCAAAAAAATCGAGAAAGTTTTTATGATTTTTACAATGAGATGATGTCATTATTATTAAAGCTCGAGAGGAAAATTTCAGATTCGCATTTAATGAATATATTAAGGCAAACAATGCGACTATGTTTCCAAGACAAATTAGCTGGAATAGAATTCGATTCCATTGATGAAATGGTTAGACGATGTGTGGCCTATGAAGATACTTGGTCACGGGTAGGTTAAATACTCGAACTGTTGTCTTCTCAATCCCAATCCCAACCTAAAAAAAATACGTGCACGAAATTGAACCATCCCAACCTGTTTATACCACAATACTATAAGGGAACAACCACAGGTACCATAACCTGAATTTCAAGACGTTTGTGCAGGCATGAACCGAATCCTATAACAGTTGAAATGTTGAGAAGAAATGTTGGAACTGTTCTCAAACTGGCCACCACTATAAAAATTGTGTATCAACGGTGTGCTATTTATTTTGTTATGGATGTGGTTTATTGAATATATATTTTCCGAATTGTACAAATTGTCGAAATCAGCAGGGAAACTGGCGGGAGGGGCAAGAGCGAACCAAGCTTCTTGGTTGACCCGGAGTTTTACCATATTCTTCAATCGTAGAATGGCCGGTTCATTTAATACTAATGTTTGCGTTTGGGTCCCGTCATACTGGAACAAATTCTCAACCTGAAACACATAATCTACCTAAAATACATCACATAAATACATTAACAATTACCATTTGTCAGTGGATAAAATTCATCTTGATTACCTAGAAATTAGTTTAAATATTATTAGATAACAAATCAAAATCATATGATTTTAAACAATATACATAACATAATTTATCCTTGAACTTGATCTTCAAACTGGAAATCACAACAAATTATGCCATGCATATTGTAACACAAATATTAACGTAGAATTTTACTTATATTAATCAACAAGTAGTTACTTACCTATAAATCATATTCTATGTAACCATTTACCTAAAACAATAATATTAACTTAAGATAAATGTAATTTGATTATATAATTATTTACTTACCGTTATTAAGTAGTTGACGTTTATGCACTACCACAAATGTCATTATAAAAAGTAGCTCAAATTGCATTAACCCAATGCAATAATGGTTCAACACCTTACTACTATAGAGGTGCGTTTAATACCCATAATAATTAATATGTAATGCCATCTAGTGGCAATTAAATTATTATTACGAAGCGATTGATAACCCTCTATGGTAAAAAGACTAACATTATTGTAATTAATATTTTATAAAACAAAATAAATTCCTCTTTGTCATCAACCACCATAGCGACAAGTTGTTTATCAAATTAACAAAATAAAATATTAAAAACTAGAGAGCTTGAGTTGTGGTTTTAATTAATAACCAAATACCAACACTATAATTTATTGCGAACTGGATGTTTTATTTCGTTCGTAACACCGCGTCTAGTTCTCAATAGTGTTAAAACCACACAAACCCGCAATTTGTCGCACCTTCATTTTCGTGCCAAGTTTTGCTGGATATTCATCCGGAACCTTACCCCTTGGTACGGAACAACTAAATCACCTACTTAAGGTTGGTGAATAAATAAAAATGTTTAATAAAAAAATTTCGAACCCAAATTCAAAAACATCTCGTTTCTATCCGATATTTCAAATTACGAAAACTTTATAGAACATTAACCTCGGAATCTATAATTACTGACGAGGTTGATAATAGTCCCTGAGGTAGGATTGATTGATCACAATATATATTTTTGGCATTTATAGACCGAATTCTCCAGACTTGGATCTCTCGTTCTTGGCTCGCACGTTTACAAACTATCGGAATGGTTCAAAAGACTACAGCAACTGGGATTCACATGAATTACAAGATAGAGACCTTGAACGTCGAAAACCCATTTGTGACATACTGCTTCAAAGACAACAAAGAACAATATTTTTGCATTGAATAGTTACTGGAGATGTAAAAAGAATATATTATGAGAATTCCATCACAACCAAACCAGGATACTCATTACAATAAGGTTATGCTCTGTATATGGCGGTATCAAAATGTTGTGGCATATTATGAACTGCTGGAATCAGGCGAAACTCAGGCGATGTCTACCGATGACAAGTAATTCGTTTGAAGCGAGCTATATATAAAGAAGAAAGAACCAGAATGGGTAAATAGCCCATTCACCCATTCTGGTCGTTTTTCCTCTATAGCTCCCACTGTATTCACCAGATATATATATAGCTCGTTTATAGATTACTAAATAAATTTCAAATTCGTTGCTAGAATTCAGCCAAACCCCTTTAATAGCATGAAGATTTTGTTATTGTTACGACAAGTAAGCTATGATTAATAAGCTTATACCTTTAAATTAACGATGTCCTAGTTTTCGAGATTTTATTGTATAGTTTAAGAATGTCCATTTCAGTATATACTTTTGGAATGCCGATCGACAAACAAAAAAAAGAGTGAGTCCATTAGTACTCTCAAGGGATGTGTAAACATGGCGTGTGTAGTGCGTGTGTACAGTTTACTTTGAAGGAAGAAGGAATGGAATTTTTGCTTTTCATTTGTTTATTATCGTTAATAAACAACGATTCTAACTTTTCTAATTTTCATTAAAAAACTGCACAATGGTCGTCCCATATATCGTAGTAGATATATTTCGATCTGAATTCATATAAAAATGGAATTCGTCTCGCAGGAAGTTTATAAGTGGTTCAGCTTGAGGAACAGCAAAATTAATATTGAAATTCCCGCTCATAATCATCGGCAAAAGATGCTAGCTTCCTTGCAAAATTTTTCAAATTCTCTTCGAATATGGAGCAAGGGCGAAGGTGGCAAGGTGAATACAACCATAGAAATCATCTTATTCCCATTGAGAAGCTAAAGTTCAGCCGTGTATATATCATCAATGGGTTGTGTTGTTACGCTCATACCAGTTGTTTGTCCAATGATGATTTCTTTATGCGAGGTGACTGTATAAGTTCTACTTGTATTTTTATATATTTCTATTCCGGCAGCCCACTAACATGCTCTTCATTTCGTAGCCAGATCTCGAAAAGCAAGAAAATTGAGCATCTCTGCGTGATTGTATCAGTTAGGTCGACGCGATGTGACCTGAAACTCTGGCAGTTCAATGTTAAAAACCAGACGTCATTATTATCTCGTACAAAATTAGCAATTACAACCTGAGCTATCTTAGCGGATTTGTAGTGAAGCGCGATACCTCATTTTGAAGAAGACCCATTGAGGTCTCATTTTTTACATCCATGGTAGAAGACATGATCATCGGTAGACCACATGATGAACAGTCCTTCGAGACTCGTTATTCGTGATAAAGCAATATACACGAGTTGATAACTGTATTTTTTTATGTGTAAACATCTTTACTCGCGCCTACCAAAAATTTTTGTATTAGAGTAAACTTGTAAATGAAACGAACAAAAATGACGTACCTACTTCGTTTGAAAAAAGCAACAAACTCAATAAAAACAATTTTGTACTATTATAATACATGGCTTGCTTGTATGAATATGTATAATAGTAGGGAAAACAAAAAACTAATTTAAAAAATGAAATTGAAACCATCGACATTTCCATCGATAAGAAAAATCAAAAATAAAAAATTACGATACGAAATACGAATTAGGATTACGGAATTACATACTCTTACGATTAAAGCTGTTCATCGCGTCGACTATCAATGATCATTTCTTCTACTAAATTGGGTTATATAGTTGTCTGGTTTTTAACATTGAACTGCCAGAGTCTTAGATTACGCAGGGATCCTCAATTCCTGTGCTATCCGAAAAATGACTGCGCAATGACGAGCTTGTTAATATTAGTACGTTTGAATGCTGCGTTCAGTTCAAGAGAGATGGTCAGCGGGCTGCCGGAGTAGCAATTCCGCCAAAAGAGTTTACACATCTCCTTGAGAGTACTAATGGACTCACTCTTTTTTATTGTAAGAGTATATACTCGGCGTGTTCAGTCCGACCAAAATGATAAAAATTATCATGATATTTTTTGTGACCCTAACTTCACTCCGTATAATTTTATGTCAAACCCGAGTGAACAACCAAATCGAAAAAATAATTATAAATTGATTCTGCACGTCAAAACATTGTTGACGCTGTCATAACAAAAATTTACCTATTTACTAATGCCTCTATTTACTAGTGTCTTTCACAATAGTTACACTTCACATCTTTTCTTAGCTAATAAAACAAACCCGCGCAGTACATATAGTAATTCACTCATTTAAACATGCATTCAATTATAATTCACGTAGCGGAGATTTACAGATATTTGATTGCGCTAAAAACTTTCACAAATCGTTTTTAGACTACATTTATAAGTGTAAAGGAAATCACATTCTAGCCCAATTCGTGAATACACGAATAAATTTAATCACACAACGTCACCTAATCAATCATTCAGAGGAAATGAAATGGACATTGGACAAGAACAGTGCACACAGAAAAGAAACTACACATACAAATCATACACAAACAATATTTGTTGTTGATTTTATTCAAGTCACTGATTTGATCGATTCATTGCTTTTAATGTATTATGGTGTAATATAACATTAAAGAAAATATAACATTAAAGTTGAACAAAATGTTGCTCCTGTCCATATAAAATCATAACGCATAAATATTAGAAATAAAATGTACACAAATTTTGACAGCCAGAATCGAAAATTTTCTTGGTTTTTTTTGTGATAAATGAGTGTGTTTAATGACAAAAGCTGATAACAAATATCATGATATTTTTTATCATTTTTGCCCGACTGAACACTAGGACTATATACTGACTATCTCGTTATAGATACCACCCTGTGATGCATGAATAGTGGTGGCACATGCAGGTACGACTGGCAAATGATTACGCTTAACATTAATTGTCCAATTGTTGTTTCGATTAACAATTGAGCTTTTTCTAGAAATGGGCCCCAAACATCGGTCGATATTCGTTTTCTGCGTCGATCCATCTTTAAGCCACCTGACCTTCTTGCCAACTTGTGAATTTGTACCGAAATCCATCAAGAGTCGTTTAACATTTTTACTGTTGACGTTTTCATCGTTCTCGTTGTCCCGGTCAGGATGGCTGCATTCGATTTAACTCAGAGTTCGGACAGCCTATAGTTCAATTCGCCAGTCCATCTGGTACGTCAATATTGGTTTTGAGAAAGTAAAGCTGACCTATAACAAGTAGAAGTTCGTACGGCAAATTATTTATGTTCACTATGTGCATTTTATGGATCTTTTGACGGAATTGCTACTCCGGCAGCCCGCTGACCATCTCTCTTGAACAGAACGCAGCATTTAAACGTACTAATATTAACATGCTCGTCATTGCGCAGCCAGGTCTCGGAAAGCAAATGATTTGAACATCCCTGCGTAAATGTGATCTGAGACTCTGGCAGTTCAATGTTAAAAACGAGACGTCATTATAACCCCATTTAGTAGAAGACATGACCATTGATAGCCGACGTGATGACCAGCTTCTAGAGACTCGTTACTCGTGACAAAGCTACATACACAAGTTGTTGACTGTGTTTTTAATCGTAAGAGTATCTAATTTCGTAATTGTAGTTCGTATTTCGTATCGTAATTTTTTTTTTGATTTTTCTGATCGATGGAAATGTCGATGGTTTCTACTTTATTTTTTAAATTAGTTTTTTGTTTTCCCTACTATTATACAAATATATATTTACAAGCAAGCCATGTATAGTACAAAATTGTTTTTATTGAAGTTGTTGCTTTTTTCAAACGAAGTAGGTACGTCATTTTCGTTCGTTTCATTTACAAGTTTACTCTAATACAAAAATTTTTGGTACGCACGAGTAAAGATGTTTACACATCAAAAAGTTTCCAAACTATTCCAGACAAGTTATCTGCGCTTCTGAACAGAGCGGTAATAGTTAGCCCCCCTCTTTGTAAAAACCGTATCATTTGCCTCTAAATTATTTTATTTTAATAGCTCTGAGTACATATAATATTTCGACAGTGAAATACTTATGCATACTATTGATGGCTAATAAAACTAAACAACCCAATTTAAACTATATGCATGTCATTGAATAGAAATCAGTCTACGAAAAGATGGATTTTAAAAACTTATAAAACAGAAATTTAAATTCATGTCGCATGTAGAAAGTCGTTACACGTGACTAATTTAACAAGAACTTTCAATTGTTGCGATCGCGTCTAATCAAAATTTGGTAATTATTTGAATAGTTTAATAAATTAAATTTCATATATTTACAGACAAAATCAATTTTGTGATACATTTATATTATAGAAGCAAAATATGTAGTCTTCTTCCATGTTTGCACATCTGCACCTTTCGTGAACTGTTGGTCTTCCAAATATGATGACATCGATCAGAATAAGTGGTAATCAGAGGTAGCCAAGTCTGGAGAATACGGTCTATAAATGCCGAAAATGTAGAAAACAAAGAAGGTGATTTGTTATTGAATGTGAGGCTGGCCATTCTACGATTAAAGAATATGGTAAAACTCCGGGTCAACCAAGAAGCTTGGTTCGCTCTTGCTCCTCCCGCCAGTTTACCTGCCAATTTCGACAATTTGGTACAATTCGTATATATGTGTTCAGTAAACCACATCCATAACAAAATTAATAGCGCACCATAGATACACAATTTTTATAGTGGTGACCGGTTTGAGAATAGTTCCAACATTTCTTAAGAGCCCACGCACTGTTATAGGGTTCGGACACATTAATGGGATTTGATTATGGGGATTATTATTTATACATGCACAAACTTCTTGTAATTCAGGTTATAGTACCTGCGAATGTTCCCTTATAGTATGGTGGTATAACCAGATTGGGATGGATCAATTTCGTGCACGTATTTCATTTGTGGTTGAGATTGGGAATGAGAACACAATCGTTCGGGTACATAACATATCCGTGACCAAGTATCTTCATAGGCCACACATCGTCTAACCATTTCATCAATGGAATCGAATTCTATTCCAGCTAATTTGTCTTGGAAACATAGTCGCATTGTTTGCCTTAATATATTCATTAAATGAGAATCTGAAATTCGCCTCTCGAGCTTTAATGATAATGACATCATCTCATTGTAAAAATCAAAAAAACTTTCTCGACTTTTTTTGATGCCGGCTTTCTAGATAACGCATTAATTTCAAATTGGATCGTCGATCTTGAAAGCTTTTAATAAAATTCGACTTGAAATTGTCCCAACTTGCTCTAGAATAGCTCTAAATAGTTTCAGTATCACCCAGCAGCGTTGCCCTTAAGTAAATAGCTCAGAGCGTAGACTAATTGTTCATGGGGAGCTCGGTTCGCACTCGCCAAATGTTCTTGCCAAATGTCCATGGCGATTTTCATCTATCCTACCTTTGCTGCAAGACAATTCATATAAAGGTAGTGACGGAACTCACTACAGAACGATTCATAGCTGACATGGATTCTGTAGCGACATGTACAGCGACAATGCAACAAATTTCACTGAAGGCGGCAGTAACTGATTTCAATAGCACAGTGAACAACTCGCTGTAGATACAGTAACTGATTTCAATGACACATTGAACAACTCGCTGTAGATGAAGTAGCATGGCCAGCTGGTGGCCGCATCTACTCATTTTGGTGATCTATGCGAAGTAGGTGTGAATTCATGAAGACTCTTTAAGAAAAGATCTTAGATCGTACGATGACCAAGTAAGAAGAAATTACAACAGTTGTAAGCAATAAAGAAGCCGTGCTAAACTCAAAGCCTCTATTCCCAATTTCCGCTAATACAACAAATCTGGAAGTTCCCATCTCAGAACATTTTTAATATTTTCATCAATAACCAAATTACTTTCAAAATGGCAGCTGCTTGGAAAAATTAAACAAGCCTTCTAGAAAAGATGGAGTAACGATTATCTTCGGAGACTACAATAATGACCAAAGTCGTTACAAATAAAACCGCAAATACAAATTGGGGAACTTGTTCTTCTCATACAAGAAAACTTACCTCCCTCGAAATGGGTGCGAGGTAGATTTATTGAAACTCACCCGGAAATAGATGGGCACATACGAGTCAACTCCGTAAAAGACCCAGTTCTCTTTGTACAAGCGAGGAACAAAAAGAATAAATACCAGCAAACACTGATAGTAAGAACTCTATGGATAATATTGAATTATAAACGAAAAACCTACTACTTCACGCGCTCTCTGTCCAATCTTAGCACAACAAGATTAAATGATCATCCTAAATCGGACAAGGAAGTTAATCAACGAGGAATAGATAATCATCACGTATTACAATCTTACTCTCTATACTGAGCAGAATTGGCTCACGTAACACATTGTACTCAACAACTAGACAAGTTTTGTTCATATGTAACACTAAGTACTCAAACTACACTCAAACATTCCACATCTACAATTTTTCAAATAAAAGCATCTTACCTTAATATAAAGGAACAGAATGAGATATTGAACGCATTAGGCGGAAAAAATGTTCACAGGCAAAGATTGCCTGATGACCTTGTTGGTACGGCCGCGAACGAATTATTCGGTCTAATCGATTAACGAGGAATGTACCTAAGGCTCATTAAAAAAATTACATTTATAAATCTCGTGGAACACCCTTTCAAACCAAATCATATAACATATACTATAAACACTCCTTTGAGTCTAAGCACTCCATTAATATCATCGAAGTGCATGCTAAATGCTTGGAAAATTTCATATTTTTAAATCATATTGACCATCTTGACAGTCCCATTCATAAAACTTATTACGGGTGAACTTTTGGGTCTCAGCAGTCCTCCAATGTCACTGAAGAAAATCATGCTGAATGCTTAGAAAATATTTAGAATTACTTTGGAATCTATCTAAGACCACAATTTCAGGGAATTTTGTAATTGTTGGAAAAATTTAAATAATTCACATTCGTAGAAATTTCGTAATCTGAATTTCGCCTGAATGCTTACTTTTACCAATACTTCTATATAAATAAAAATCAATTGCCACATGTACGAAAGATCATCACTTGAGAACGACTCGATCGAGTAGGCTGTTTTTTTTTGTTGTTGTTACGATTCGTAAATCGTAATTGACAGGACAAGGTTTGTATGAAACAAAATTTTGGAAAAATTTTCGGGTAGATTTTTCAAAGATTTTATCAGATACAATTTGGAGACAATTTTTGTATGGAAAATTTTAAAGAAGGCCTCGACATTCAGTTTGACAGTTCTGGTGTCACATTTTATCAAAACAACAACAAATTCCGCATTGAATATTGATATTTTGCGAAAAAAAATTAAATTGAAAGTGATAGTTCAGTGTGTTATCGATGGTGATCATACCTGTGGTGCATTCGAAATTATCAATTTGGATTTATTTAATTTCGTTGTAATTTGGTGTATTAAAGCGCGACATTATGATTATTACACAACTGCAAGAACTCTTACATGAACACAAAACAACAAATCGTTAAATTGTTCAAGGCTGCACTAGAAATGATGCCTTCGAATGATCACAAAATAGTGATCAGAGCAGACAAAAGACCAACAGGTGAACACGTAGGACGCTTTAATGCACCGACGTTGAATGAAGTTGTCATTGTAGTTGTTGGCAATAATTTGGAGTCTCGCGACATTAAAGTTTGACGGCGTGATGGTAATAAGGATAACCTGCACCGTAACTGCGAAAAACATCGTTCGTATCATGCATTGCGATACTCGCTGATATTTTCCCGAGGAGAAGATCGATATCATATTTTGATCAAGATGATTAACTCATTAACCGGTGTGTATCAATGTTGTTAATTGTTTTCAATTCGATTCCTAACAAAAGTTCATTATGCATTTACAGGATTTTTATGCCTATCCTTTGATACTGCTCGAAATGAAGGCAATCACATATTAAAATGCCGCTGATTGTTTCATCAACAAAAAAATTCGTAGGGAAGAATACATTCATCTGCACGATGCCTTTCCTTCGAATGTAGAAGGAAATGTAAACAATGTCGGCTGACTTATCATCGGGTCCCATTTGAAATGCGATATTTTAAAACGCAATTTTTCAAAACACGATATTTCAAAATGCGATATTTCAAAATGCGATACGGCACAAAACGCGATATGGTACAAAACGTGATATTTTTTATCATTAAATTGAATTACTGATATTGAACAAAAGTGTTCGTGTCCAATATATAAAGGGTAATTTATTAAAGATTAGACGAAAATTTTGAAAGTGTCCAAGTTACAACATAAAGAGGTTGTCAATATACAGAATATTGTTACCATTTTTGTATAAATAAATATATGAAATTTCAAGGGACTGAATGAAAGTGTCCAAGATACAGAAATGCCCAACATTGAAGGTTTTAATAAAATTCAATTGTTCATTCAATTTCCACCTGATATCAATTGACGGCCGAAAATTTTAACTGCGTGGTTATACTTCATAATAGGTTATATACCTCCAAAAATTCTGAAAATCGGTATACTAAGATACTTTAGAATGTTGATTACGAATATGGCCATGAAAATATCCAGAAACGACCCCAAGTAGCTCTCAATGATCCCAAGTGGCCCTAAATGCCCCAAATGGTCTTAAAAGACAACCCAAACGCGAAAAAATTTTTTTTTTTCGAAGCACAAATGCTGTTGAGTTCAACATCAACAGGGCATCGATCTGCACAAATATTATAATTGTAATGTAATATGTATATAAGTAAGCATGCTTGTAACATACATAATGTATAAGCTTACTCATCAAATTATCGTGTGAATTGTCTAGTGACATATAATACAACATTTTTTGCACTAACATAAATTGTAATGATAAGCACTTATTTTTGTATATAAAGAACTAAATTCTCAATAATAAAGCAGAACGAAATTATATCAGTAACGTTTTAGTTTTGTTTTCAAAAGTAATTTTAATTCATAAATAGTGAGCCCTCACCAGCGGTAAGCTCGCTATCATTTGAAATTAAACATTGGTCCTTCGAGCCATTAAAACAACCGGCATCGCTAAGTTAAACGCGATAAGTTTACATTAAAAACAGTAAACAAACGAAAACTTAAGAATAACAACAAATCTGAAGTTAAGTTAAGACACCTGTACACATCAAAATAACAACAAAAATGGAAACCATACTCCAGCAACAAGATGAAGCAGGTGACAAAATCGTCCAAATGGAAACAAACTACCGCAAAGACGGGGAGGATAGGAAAACGAAGATATATTTGGAAAAAAGGTTGGCAACTCTAAAGGCGATTTATAACGACTACGTCGATAATGATACGAAAATCTTGAACATGACCCCACCTCTAGAAAAGGGCCATGCATATCTAGAAAGACGGAAGAAAGTCACAGACGCATACCAAAAATTAATAACGGATATGCGTGAACGCCTAAATACCGCATCAACGAGTTCAACAGGGCAAACTGCGCAGCAAGAAACTAGTTCAAAAGAAATCAACAACAAAAAGTTATTCAAACGGCAAGATGTCCTCATGCGCCAAATGTATCAAAAATTGGCGTCAGTCAATCATTCATTGGAGACTAACAACATATCCAAGGAATACATAAATATAAAATTAAAACAACTAGAAAAAGACATCCAAGAAGTAGCAAACCAACACACTGCAATCTTAATAGAAACAGAAGAAGACGAGCAAACGTCTGACTACTTCAAAAAAGATTATTTTGGCCAGCTACAAGAAAAAGTAGAAACCACAATGATCGAGTTACAACGATTTCACGGCGATAATATAACTACGGCAGAATCAGTCCAGATGAAACTGCCAAAAATAGAACTACCAAACTTTTACGGTGAATATGACCGATGGGAAACATTTAACGATATATTCACTGAAATGATTCATCAAAACAACAAAATATCTGACACGGTGAAGATGACATATTTAAAATCACACCTACAAAAAGGAGCAGCTCAACTCATAAGTCATCTAACAACAACAGGTGACAATTACCAAACAGCCTGGAGCATAATACAAAATAGATATAACAACGCGAGATTACTCGCCAACCATCAATTCAGTGCGTTATTATCACTAACAACAATTCAAATGGCGTCCGCACAAGCGGTAAGGAACTTGCACGATACAGCAAAAGAAATTCTGCATAACATAAATCGGCTCAACATAAGTTCATCTTTTGAAGCATTCGTAAGCTTCATATTAATGAAAAAACTGGACCCAGAATCCATCAGGCTCTATGAATCATCCATAGATAAACCCAGAGATATTCCACAACTAGAAGAAGTTTTCAAATTCCTTGAAAAAAGATTTCAATCACTGGAAGCCATGGGCAGCAACAAACAAACGACAAGCCGACCACAGTATATACCACCGCTAAAACGGGCCTATACAACCACAGCAAGCAGAACATGTTGGGTAAATAGTTGCAAGGAACGACACAACTTGGATCAATGTCAACAGTTCAAAAGTATGTCAACATTAGATAGATCAAGGCTAATAAATGCAGCAAGCCTTTGTGTACGTTGCCTAAACCATCACCAAAGTAAATATTGTCAGTCAGAACCATGCGTCGTATGTAAAGGGTCACATAACACCCTACTACACTGCAATAACGCATTATCAAATGGCGGAACTGGAGTTAAAAACGCGAAAACCCTTATAGTAAATCAACAGGGACAAGTTTTGTTACCAACCGCAGTAGTTAAAGCCATAACTTGCACGGGAAATCAGATCTTGCTAAGAGCATTAGTCGATCCTGGATCACAGGTGACATTAATCTCATCAAAAGCCGCTAACCTACTCAACCTTAAGAAGAAGAAGGTCAACGTTTCTATCTCCGGTATAGGAGGAGGGAAAGCAGGTGATTGTAAACATACAATCAATATACAAATCTTGCCAAGATTCGAAACCGATTTTCAACTAAATATCGAAGCGTTGATATTTGATAAACTCAACCAACAGTTACCGGAGGTGGATTTTGATGCAAGATGTTGGACCCATCTCAAACAAATACAACTCGCCGATCCTAATTATAACAAGTCACAACCAATTGATCTCATACTTGGTGCCGACTATTATCCAGCAATCATAAACAACAACATCATAAAAGGAAGTGAATTAGAACCAATGGCACAACAAACTGAAATCGGATGGATAATAATAGGCAGCAGAGGCGGCACCAGAACAAACCAGCCAACAACAATGATAGCTACTAAAGGCATTGAAGATCAATTGAAATTACTCATAGAGGTAGATTCGATACCAGAAAACAGAATTAATACGGAAGAGGAAGACATGGTTGAACAACATTTCCAGTTAACCTCAGGAAAGGGATCAGATGGAAGATATGTGGTAAGAATTCCATTCAAGGATAATCATATCAAATTAGGAGAATCCAAGAAAAAAGCCGCTGCCAGGCTAATACAAATTGAAAATCGGTTCAAGAGAGATCCGTCTTTCAAACAGTTATATCATCAATTTATGCAGGAATACATAAATCTAAAGCACATGGAACTTGTGCAGGAAGAGGTTGAAGATCACAATATAGCAAGTAACACCTATTACATACCGCATCATGGTGTAATCAAACAGGATAGCACCACTACAAAACTTAGAGTAGTGTTTGATGCTTCGGCTAAAACTACGACAGGAGTATCTTTAAACGATCGCATGATGAATGGTCCCAAATTACAAGATGACCTAACGGATATATTATTGCGATGGCGAAAATACAAAATCGTAATGACGGCGGACATAGAGAAAATGTATCGCCAAATCTGGATAAACGAACAAGACCAGAATTACCAACGAATATTATGGAGAACTCAACCGTCTAAACCAATAAGAACTTATAAACTCAAGACAGTCACATATGGGACAACAGCAGCCAGTTTCTTGGCGATAAGAACATTGAGACAGTTAGCTCTTGATGGAGCCAATGAGTATCCAATAGCAGCACACATCATATTGAAAGATTTTTATGTAGACGATTTGCTGACCGGATGCCACAATATAAGGGAGGCATGTCAATCAGTTCGCGAATTAAAATTGCTAACAGATCGAGGTGGATTTAACTTACGAAAATGGTTCTCTAACTCAAGTGAATTATTAAAACATATACCAAGAGAGCTGCACGGTAAGGGTAATATGGAAGTCAAGTTAAACGATTGCATCAAGACCCTAGGCATTTTGTACGATCCACAAGAAGACAACTTTAAATTTGATGTTACAAAACTTCAGTTATCCAGCAACCAAGCTACAAAGCGTTCATTATTATCCGAATCATCGAAACTATTTGATCCAGTTGGATGGCTCTCTCCACTAACAATTACAGCAAAAATTATGATGCAACAATTATGGCTAAGCGGAATAAAATGGGATGAACATCTACCAGAACATATCAACACAAAATGGATAAAATATAAGGCAGAATTAAGTGATATCAAAAACATAAAGATTCAAAGGTGGATCAATACAACTGAAAATACCGACATACAGCTTCACGGTTTCGCTGATGCTTCGGAATACGCATATGCCGCTGCTATATACTGTCGAACAGTAAACGAAGATGGAACAATTACAACACAACTTTTAACATCGAAGACAAGAGTCGCTCCAACTAAAGTGAGGTTGTCAATTCCTCGACTAGAGCTAAGTGCAGCTTTATTATTATCAAAACTGCTCAAACACGTCCAAGAAGCCTTAAATCTAAACAACTGCAGGATGTATGCGTGGTCAGACTCAACCATTGCACTATGTTGGATCACAGGCGAGCCAAACAAATTTAAGGCATTCGTGGCAAACAGAATTTCTGCTATAAAATCCTTCATACCGACCACAACATGGCATCACGTAAAATCTGGCGACAACCCAGCTGATATAGCTTCACGAGGCATACCACCATCCGCATTAACAAACAACAAATTATGGTGGGAAGGACCGGACTTTCTGGGACAAAATATAACTAGTTGGAAGGAAATCTATAGTTCCTCACTTACTCATACACATCATCGTGAAGAATTAGAAGAAAAACATTCAAAACTAATGACAATAAGCAGAGAAGAGCACGTATTTAATGAATTATTTGAGCGATGTTCGAATTACAACAGATTAAAACGCATAGTTGCGTACTGTAAACGATTTATCAACAATGCCAAGCATGGCAACAATAATCATAAGCAGCTAACAGGTATAGAACTCCGGGATGCGGAAACAACAATTCTCAAGGCACTACAAAAGCAAGACTTTTCTAATGAAATTAGCTGTCTTAACCAGACTAAACAAATTAGCAAAAGAAGCAAGCTACTATCATTGAATCCAACTTTAGATGAAAATGGCTTGTTACGACTAAATGGACGACTTCAAAATTCAACATTATCAAGGTCCAGCAAAAACCCCATCATCCTGGATAAACACAACCTTGTAACACAAAGAATTATAGAAAATGCTCATGTCAGTACCTTACATGGGGGTGCTCAACTAACATTATCGCATTTGAGAAATAAATATTGGATTATTGACGGTAAACGTGCCGTACGTCGAGTAATTCAAAAATGCATTATTTGCTTTCGTAACAAAAAGCATCTTGCACAACAACAAATGGGAAACTTACCATCTGCTAGAGTACGGCCGGGAAGACCGTTCGCAAAAACGGGTATCGATTATGCTGGCCCCATTCAAGTGAGAACAACCAAGGGAAGAGGTCACAAAACTCACAAAGGTTACATTGCACTGTTCATCTGCATGGTAACAAAAGCTATACATATTGAAATTGTAAGCGATTTAACAACCGAATCATTTATTGCTGCTTACAAGCGATTTACATCCAGGAGAGGATTATGCACGGATATCTACTCTGACAATGGGACATACTTTGTTGGAGCGAACAAGGTAATGTTAAAAGAACACCATCGCGCAATAACCACATTACCGGACGAGATCGCCACTATGATAGCCAACGACGAAACCAATTGGCATTTCATACCGCCCATGACACCCCATTTCGGTGGCATATGGGAAGCGGGCATTAAATCTATCAAGTTCCATTTAGAACGAATCATAGGAGAAGCAACCCTCACCTTTGAGGAGCTTTACACAGTAGTTACACAAATCGAGGCGTGTCTAAATTCTCGACCGCTAACTCCACTGACCAATAATCCAACAGATTTATCAGCTTTAACACCAGGACATTTTTTGATAGGTGATTCTCTCAAGTCACTGCCGGTCGCTGATACAGATAACATCTCTTTAAAAACAAGATGGCACCTTGTTGAGAAAATGGTACAAGGCTTTTGGAAAAGATGGTCCTGTGAATATCTCCATCAATTACAACAACGAACTAAATGGAAACGTAGCCAATCGAACCTAAAAATCAACGACTTGGTGTTACTAAAGGATGACCAACAACCAACCACACGTTGGAAACTAGGGCGAATTATCGAGACACATGCCGGAAGCGATGATTTAGTTAGAGTAGCTACAGTGAAATGCGAGAACAATATCTTCAAGCGGCCAATTGTGAAATTGTGCAAACTACCAATTGAGGAAAATTTAAAGGATCTAATGCCCATGAAAGCCAACAAGAGTGAAGAGGAGAAGGAGTCGCAAATATCCAAGAAATCCGAAAGGTTTCTGCGGCAGCAACCTCATCGACAAGTGAAAAACCAGAGCAAATTGAAACATCTGATGCTTGCGACGTTGTCCATATGTTGCATTTTGGGACTTGCTCAGGCCAATATAGACATCACTCCATTCAACCATTCTACAGGCATACACTTTGAATCAATAGGCAGACTCGAGGTAGTAGCCATGAAATGGTCACTAATAATCTATTATAATATGAGTAATTACTGGGAGGAAATTGAAGCATTCAAGACCGCGCAAAGTCAACTGAAGAAGTCCTGCATAGACGTTGTCGAAATAAATTGCGAATTAATTCTTCAACAAATTCAATGGCAGTTCAATAATTTGGAAGCAGATAATGAGTTATTATTAGCCAGCAACAAGGAAGTGCGCAGACCAAAACGAGGTTTAGGCGACACAATAGGCATTGTGTTAGGCGACATGTTTGGGATTCTTACAGAGCGTGAAGCAAGAGAATATGAAAGTCAATTTGAAGCCATAAACGATGATCAGCATCAATTAGAGGCACTGATAAGGAATCATACCACAATAATAGACAACACAGTTAAGCTAATAAAGCACAACTCAATTCTTACTATGAAATCATTAAACAAACTGATAAATGATCATGGAATGCTAAAGGCTGAACTAGAACAATTGAACGAGTACTTCATACGAGAAAAGCAAATTCGTTTAATATTAACTTCAAGCATTGAATTGATATTAATATTGAAAAATTTGGAGGACACGCAACAAGCCTTACTTGACGTAATCCATAATGCACACAAGAACATTTTGCATCCTTCATTACTCTCCCCGGCTCAATTGGATCAAGAGCTGGAAATTATTAAAAGACATATACCATCAACGATCACCATACCTGGGCATGGCATTCCGGATCTTCTTCACATATATCATAGCATGAAGATACGCAGTAGAGTAACTCCAAGGAACATTATAGTAGAACTCACCATTCCATTATCATTTACGCGGGAGTACACCCTGTTAGCCGTTTTTCCAGTGCCTAATATCGAACACAGGAATTCGCAGTCTTACATCGACACCAAGGCAGAATTTTTAGCAATAGATGCTCACCGGGAACAGCTCGCATTAATGACTAGAGAGCAAGTAAAAAATTGTCAATCATTTCAAGGAAGAAGATTTTTGTGTGAAATATCGCCAATATATAACATCATGAGCAGCCAAGCTCAGTGCGAGGTGGCAATCCTACAACGGAAGAGGAATCTTGAGGAATTATGTTCCATCGGAACCGTAAATGCATCAAATCACTGGATAAAACTTAATGCCAACAATCAGTGGGTATATGCCATTCACAATGAAACAACAATCGATGTAATATGCGGTCATGAAAGCAAATCGTATAACCTTCAAGGATCAGGCATAGTAAAAATCAAAGCTGGTTGTGTGCTACGGGATGCAAATTTTTATATGGTTGCAATCGGATCCTATTCTAACCATTTGGAAAAAGGATTCAATAGATCGGTTAATACGTTAGCTGAATCTATTCACTTAAAGAAGTTCATCACCCGGATCAAAGATAGCCCAGTCCGACATAATCATCCACAGTATGTAACGCTTCAAGATACCAACAAATTGGAACAAGAGATAAAGACGCTCGAAAATATGAAGATCCAACTACATGAGGGAAAGAATCATCATATCCACCATTATACTATGACTCATGTCATTTCTGGGATCCTTTTAGTTTTAGGTGTCATTTGGGGCATCAAATATTTAAGACAAAGACGAGCGAATCCTCGCCGACCACCTACGCCACTTCAACGTGCAGAAGTCTAATCATCCCAAGTAGGCGGCCCGGAATATGTTGAGTTCAACATCAACAGGGCATCGATCTGCACAAATATTATAATTGTAATGTAATATGTATATAAGTAAGCATGCTTGTAACATACATAATGTATAAGCTTACTCATCAAATTATCGTGTGAATTGTCTAGTGACATATAATACAACATTTTTTGCACTAACATAAATTGTAATGATAAGCACTTATTTTTGTATATAAAGAACTAAATTCTCAATAATAAAGCAGAACGAAATTATATCAGTAACGTTTTAGTTTTGTTTTCAAAAGTAATTTTAATTCATAAATAGTGAGCCCTCACCAGCGGTAAGCTCGCTATCATTTGAAATTAAACAAATGCTTTTATGATTATTTTATACCTTAAGATTGAGGGCTACCGCCCCAAATCCCAACTTTTATACAAATAAAAAAAATTAGTGTTATTTCAATTTTTATTATAATCCACATAGGGGACATTTAATTTTAGTTTAAAGGAATTAAAAAATCGATAGGAGTGGCAGTTTAGGATGGGATTATATCAGGCGAATCGGCTCCGGTCGCTTCGCAACGTACATTCTGGAAAAGGGGAAATTTAATTTCAGTTTATAGGAATTTAAAAACTGATATTAGCAGGAGTATAGGATTGGGTTATATCAGGTGAGCGCTTCGCTCCCTAGTTAGAAAAAAAAAACTTCAGTTTATAGGAATTTAAAAATCGATAAGAGCGGGAGTATAGCACCGGGTTATATCAGACAAATCGCTGCGCTCCCATCACTTCGCAATGTGCATTCTGGAAAAGGGGAAATTTAATTTCAGTTTATAAAAATTTAAAAATCGATAGAAGAGGGAGTTTAGGATCGGGTTATTTTAGGAGGGTGAAGGGGAAATTAAATTTCAGTTTATAAAAATTTAAAAATGGATAGGAGCGGAAGTATAGGATCGGGTTACATCAGGCGGGTGGCTGCGCTCCCTTCGCTTCGCAATATACATTCTGGAGAAAGGGAAATTTAATTTCAGTTTATAAGACTTTAAAAATCGATAGGAGTGGAAGTTTAGGATCGGGTTAAATCAGGCGGGTGATGGGGAAATTAAATTTCAGTTTATAGGAATTTAAAAATCGATAGGAGTGGGAGTTTAGGATCGGGTGATATCAGGCGAGTCGCTGCGCTCCTGTACCTTCGCAATGCACATTTTTCTGTACCATATCGCGTTTTGTACCATATCGCTTTTTGAAATATCGTGTTTCGTACCATGGTATGGATTCTGTTGCCTTTTCAAATTCCATTCAAGTTGAATTTTGTATACGTATACAGTGTATAATATACACTTTTAATATTGTGTGCTGTCATTTTGTATCCTTGTGTGTGTGTGTCAAATCCACTTGAAATTTCGCCAAAATGTTGACCCGGTTTTCATAAATGATACTATCGGTAGAGAAACAATACATTTCCTCTGCTCGCGAGGTGTGGGTAACTGCAGCAGGGAAACTTTTGAATTTCAAAATGAAACTTGGCATACTGATTAAGCCCAATTTGTGCTAATTAGTGCTCACGGGAAAAAATTAGTGCTAGTCCAGGAGCCGAAAAAACGGGAAAAGAAAATTTAAATTTCGCCTGAAAGACGAAAAAAATAAAACCCAATTTCTAGAAAAAACCAGAAAAAATTTAAACCTAACTTCAAAACTTCACAAAAGCGGTTCCACCGACGAAATTTGTGCTTATCATTGAAATATAATTTTTATAAATTTTCATTAATAAATTGAGGAAAAACAAATTAGCCACTAAAAGATACTATATTGAACATTAAAAATACACAAGTATACCGTTCAATAATATTTTTGTTGAACAACAAATTAAAAATAAAATAACTTATTATAAAATCAAAGAATAAGAATTTCAGATAGCATATTCCTGTCACGCATGTTCATTGCCATCCGAAAAATATAGTGGCCGAATTTGTGCTAATCCAGAATTGGCCCAATTCCGTTGAACAACAAAGACCGTTGAATGAACAATTTTCTGACAAAAAATGTTCTACAAACCAATGAAGTTGGAACTTCTCATTGCATATTCCTATTGGGTATGTTCATTGCCATCCGAAAAATATAGTGGCCGAATTTGTGCTAATCCAGAATTGGCCCAATTCCGTTGAACAACAAAGACTGTTGAATGAACAATTTTCTGACAAAAAATGTTTTACAAACCTATGAAGTTGGCACTTCTGATTGCATATTCCTATCAGGTATGTTCATTGCCATCCGAAAAATATAGTGGCCGAATTTGTGCTAATCCAGAATTGGCCCAATTCCGTTGAACAACAAAGACCGTTGAATGAACAATTTTCTGACAAAAAATGTTCTACAAACCAATGAAGTTGGCTTTTCTGATTGCATATTCCTATTAGGTATGTTCATTGCCATCCGAAAAATATAGTGGCTGAATTTGTGCAAATCCAGAATTGGCCCAATTCCGTTGAACAACAAAGACCGTTGAATGAACAATTTTCTGACAAAAAATGTTCTACAAACCAATGAAGTTGGAACTTCTGATTACATATTCCTTTCGGGTGTGTTCATTGCCATCCGAAAAATATAGTGGCCGAATTTGTGCTAATCCAGAATTGGCCCAATTCCGTTGAACAACAAAGACCGTTGAATGAACAATTTTCTGGCAAAAAATGTTCTACAAACCAATGAAGTTGGATTTTCTGATTACATATTCCTATCAGGTATATTCATTGCCATCCGAAAAATATAGTGGCCGAATTTGTGCTAATCCAGAATTGGCTCAATTCCGTTGATCAACAAAGACCGTTGAATGAACAATTTTTTGACACAAATGTTTTACAAACCAATGAAGTTGGAACTTCTGATTACATATTCCTATCAGGTATATTCATTGCCATCCGAAAAATATAGTGGCTGAATTTGTGCTAATCCAGAATTGGCCCAATTCCGTTCAACAACAAAGACCGTTGAATGAACAATTTTCTGACAATAAATGTTCTACAAACCAATGAAGTTGGCACTTCTCATTGCATATTCCAATCGGGTGTGTTCATTGCCATCCGAAAAATATAGTGGCCGAATTTCTGCTAATCCAGAATTGGCCCAATTCCGTTGATCAGCAAAGACCGTTGAATGAACAATTTTCTGACAAAAAATGTTCTACAAACCAATGAAGTTGGAACTTCTGATTGCATATTCCTATCAGGTATATTCATTGCCATCCGAAAAATATAGTGGCTGAATTTGTGCTAATCCAGAATTGGCCCAATTCCGTTGATCAACAAAGACCGTCGAATGAACAATTTTCTGATAAAAAATGTTTTTCAAACCAATGAAGTTGCGGAACTTCTGATTACATATTCCTATCAAGTATATTCATTGCCATCCGAAAAATATAGTGGCTGAATTTGTGCTAATCCAGAATTGGCCCAATTCCGTTGAACAACAAAGACCGTTGAATGAACAATTTTCTGACAAAAAATGTTCCACAAACCAATGAAGTTGGAACTTCTGACTACATATTCCTATCAGGTATATTCATTGCCATCCGAAAAATATAGTGGCTGAATTTGTGCTAATCCAGAATTGGCCCAATTCCGTTGAACAACAATGATTCCCCAATTTACAAAACTAATAAACCAATGTTCATTGCAGCCGATTCTAATCCAGAATTGGCACAATTCTCTTTAACATTAAATGGCGTTGAAGGATCTATTTGAAGTGCTAGCCATTTAATGTAGTGTCTTAATTTTAAAAATCATTTTTATTTTTTAACAAAAATATTTTTTTGAGAGAGAATTTGACGCATATGATGACCTATCAGAAGGAAAGAGAGAAATACAATTAGCAAACCCAGCAATCCTAATTTATAAAAAAGTAGTAGAATATCAAGAATGATTTGAGTGGTGGTTTATGAATTTAAAATATAATTTTGTATTAAAATGTAAAATAATGAATTTGTCTTGAATGTATATAAAGTATAAAATTGGAATAAAAATGAATGAACATAAAATATTTTTGCTAAAAAATAAAAATGATTTTTAAAATTAAGACACTACATTTAATGGCTAGCACTTCAAATAGATCCTTCAACGCTATTTAATGTTAAAGAGAATTGTGCCAATTCTGGATTAGAATCGGCTGCAATGAACATTGGTTCATTAGTTTTGTAAATTGGGGAATCATTGTTGTTCAACGGAATTGGGCCAATTCTGGATTAGCACAAATTCAGCCACTATATTTTTCGGATGGCAATGAATATACCTGATAGGAATATGTAATCAGAAGTTCCAACTTCATTGGTTTGTAAAACATTTTTTGTCAAAAAATGGTTCATTCAACGGTCTTTGTTGTTCAACGGAATTGGGCCAATTCTGGATTAGCACAAATTCGGCCACTATATTTTTCGGATGGCAATGAACATGCGTGACAGGAATATGTAATCAGAAGTGCCAACTTCATTGGTTTGTAGAACATTTATTGTCAGAAAATTGTTCATTCAACGGTCTTTGTTGTTCAACGGAATTGGGCCAATTCTGGATTAGCACAAATTCGGCCACTATATTTTTCGGATGGCAATGAACATGCGTGACAGGAATATGCAATCAGAAGTGCCAACTTCATTGGTTTGTAGAACATTTTTTGTCAGAAAATTGTTCATTCAACGGTCTTTGCTGTTGAACGGAATTGGGCCAATTCTGGATTAGCACAAATTCGGCCACTATATTTTTCGGATGGCAATGAACATACCCGAAAGGAATATGTAATCAGAAGTGCCAATTTCATTGGTTTGTAAAACATTTTTTGTCAGAAAATTGTTCATTCAACGGTCTTTGTTATTCAACGGAATTGGGCCAATTCTGGATTAGCACAAATTCGGCCACTATATTTTTCGAATGGCAATAAACACACCCAATAGGAATATGCAATGAGAAGTGCCAACTTCATTGGTTTGTAGAACATTTTTTATCAGAAAATTGTTCATTCAACGGTCTTTGTTGTTGAACGGAATTGGGCCAATTCTGGATTAGCACAAATCCGGCCACTATATTTTTCGGATGGCAATGAACATACCTGATAGGAATATGCAATCAGAAGTGCCAACATCATTGGTTTGTAGAACATTTTTTGTCAGAAAATTGTTCATTCAACGGTCTTTGTTGTTCAACGGAATAGGGCCAATTCTGGATTAGCACAAATTCGGCCACTATATTTTTCGGATGGCAATGAACATACCTGATAGGAATATGCAATCAGAAAAGCCAATTTCATAGGTTTGTAAAACATTTTTTGTCAGAAAATTGTTCATTCAACAGTCTATGTTGTTCAACGGAATTGGGCCAATTCTGGATTAGCACAAATTCAGCCACTATATTTTTCGAATGGCAATGAACATACCCGATAGGAATATGCAATGAGAAGTGCCAACTTTATTGGTTTGTAGAACATTTTTTGTCAGAAAATTGTTCATTCAACGGTCTTTGTTGTTCAACGGAATTGGGCCAATTCTGGATTAGCACAAATTCGGCCACTATATTTTTCGGATGGCAATGAACATTCCCAATAGGAATATGCAATGAGAAGTTCCAACTTCATTGTTTTGTAGAACATTTTTTGTCAGAAAATTGTTCATTCAACGGTCTTTGTTGTTCAACGGAATTGGGCCAATTCTGGATTAGCACAAATTCGGCCACTATATTTTTCGGATGGCAATGAACATGCGTGACAGGAATATGCTATATGAAATTCTTATTCTTTGATTTTATAATAAGTTATTTAATTTTTAATTTGTTGTTCAACAAAAATATTATTGAACGGTATACTTGTGTATTTTTAATGTTCAATATAGTATCTTTTAGGGGCTAATTTGTTTTTCCTCAATTTATTAATGAAAATTTATAAAAATCATATTTCAATGATAAGCACAAATTTCGTCGGTGGAACCGCTTTTGTGAAGTTTTGAAATTAGGTTTAAATTTTTTCTGGTTTTTTCTAGAAATTGGGTTTTATTTTTTTCGTCTTTTAGGCGAAATTTAAATTTTCTTTTCCCGTTTTTTCGGCTCCTGGACTAGCACTAATTTTTCCTCGTGAGCACTAATTAGCACAAATTGGGCTTAATCAGTATGCCAAGTTTCATTTTGAAATTCAAAAGTTTCCCTGCTGCAGTTACCCACACGCTCGCGAGCAAAGGAAAAAATGACAGATGATAAGAAAATAGTTTCGATTCAAATTTTTGTTTTGTGTATTTTGAATTTATATTTAGATAAAACTTAAATAAAATAAATTTTATTATTGTTTTTATTAAATTTAATATTCCCTAGTTTAATTGTATATTTATCTATATTTGTATGTGTTATTTTTGGAAATAATATTGAGAAGCAAAAGTTTAATAAATTATAAAGTAAAAACAATTGTATAAACAATTATAAAAAAACACATTCTTCCTTGTCGATCGCATCGATGTTATTTTTTGTTATTTGTTTAGTTAGTAGAAATATGAAAATGATGGAAGGAAGGCGAACAAATGCATAAAAAAAAATTATTTTTACTTTTGAATGTATGAAAATAATTTTTTAATGGTAATGAATTTACTTTTAGATTTATTTACTAGGAATTGTATGGAACACTTTATTAATTTAAATGGTATGGTGAAATTTAAGAAATTCACAGATTATGTACCTAACATATTATTTTGTGTTCTTAAATGACGTCAAAAACACAAAAAAAACACGTATACTAATATGCACACCACTACAATGATGTTTCGGTAAAACTCAAGTTGAATTGTAAAAAGGCAACAGAATCCATATCGCGTTTTGAAATATCTCATTTAGAAATATCGCGTTTTGTACCATATCGCGTTTTGTACCATATCACGTTTTGAAATATCGCGTTTTGAAATATCGCGTTTCAAGCGGCTCCGCTTATCATCATGCCCGAGGCACATGCTCGAATACCTAAGCGCACCAATACGAGAATCGCATGATCAAAAACAAACGCTCCAAACGTTATCCGCGTGCTTTATTTGCTGAAACAATTACACGCAATGACGGTTACTCCCTGCGTATACCGTCGTCAATATGGCTGACAAAAACAATATGGCTGAAGACTTTACGAGGCGTTGGTTTCTATAGAGGATTTGTATTTGATGATACCCGGCAAGATGTAGTGCAAATTAGGGATGCCACTGCCGAATCGTCCCATTCACGATAACTTCAGTCAATAATTTGAACGAAAACGGCAACACGATCGGGATGCTTTGAGTCAAACAGTACGAACAAAAGTCCCACGCTAACCGTAGTATCATCTGAGATCGCTGCCCCATTGTTAAAAGGAGGACGAACAGCTCGTTCTCCGCTCAAACTATCACTGAATTTGCAAACGATAGATGAACCGACGTGCAAAATTTCAAAAAAAATCAGCAATGGCAATCTCTAAAGAAGAATTGATCACGAGAACGTTCCCGAATATTGAATAGAAGATTTAAATATAAAAATACAATGTCAAATCGCTAGCCAATTGGATTCATTTAAGTCGATCGATTCCACTACAGATCCAAATGAAGTTTCATCGTCAATTATCCAACTGAATTCCTGAATTCATTGGGTTTGCCCTGAATGCCGCTGCACAATTTGCAGCGAAAGGTCGGTTAGGTGGTAATCATGTTACGCAACCTCAACCAACCAAAATTATGCAAAGGAACAAGACTCACTGTTAAGAGGCTGATGAACAACGTGAATGAAGCCCCGATAATCATGGGAAAGTTTAAAGGCGAGGATGTTCTAATTCTAACCGACTTGCCGTTTCAATTTAAGCGTGTTCACATTGGAATTGTGTGAAGTAATCCTTGAATTACCGTGGTTTTCCCATGGACAAGGGACAGAAAGACAAAAAATATCGTTCATCACCCCGCATTATTAATTGGCTGCTGACGTCGTGAGATTTGACAACTCTTGTCTCTTGTTGACTTTCAGAAGAGTTATTTAAATTGACTGGATTATGCTGATAGACCAGCAACAATATGACGGTTTGCGGATTAATTACAATTATTGATTTTAAAAAATTATAAAGTGCCATAATCTAGCAAAATAAATGCGAACAATCTTCTAAAATAAGAATGAAAGTTTGTAAATCTGTAAGTCTGCCTATAAACAAGCTTTGGTGAGTTGTTGTGTGCACGCCGAGACTAGTGCTGGACCCTGGGTCTAGGGGTGCCGTACAAATTGTTGCTATAATTACAATTTTTGTTATTTTTTCCCGGGAATGAGATTAGGCAAGGGGTTATATGAAATTGGTGACATGTTCGAATCTGAGGGATACGTCCCCTGAGTCAAGTGGCCAACACTTGATTGCTATGAAACGTGGATGAGGGGTTGCATGCACACCAACGATGGTTCTGAGTTGGTAATAACCGGGCTGGGCCCGTGGGTCTGGGGACCGCTGAACATTTTTTTTCTAAAATTTCAATTGTTGATTCTTTCGATTCTGAATTCATTACTGATGATGCATTCCTGTCAAATTCGATTGCCATTACACTAACGTTGGGAAACTGCCTGCAAAATATCCGTAATTCAAAATAATTCTAATTTCTCCCGTGCAACGCCAGTTTATTCAGCTAGTTTAGCATAATTTGTGCATGTTATAAATACGAGTAAGCTAAATATGCATACAACATTATTCAATTTACTTTGAAATTTAAGTTCATCAAACTTACCAACTTCTATACGGTTCCAATATACATAACGAGCCGTGATTGACAAATAATTCTATATAATCTTCGTTTACATTTGCGTCACAATCGAATAAATTAAACAATACTTAAAAATAACGCAAATACCCCGTGTATATTCGAAAACATTTGTTTGTCATTTCGGTAACGGTAAAAAAATTCCACATTGCATTTCTCACATACTGACCAAAATTAATGGCTGGCAATTTATTTAATGCGCCCAATAAAAATAACTGTCACATTTTTTGCAGCGCGCATTTAATTACTCGACACCAACATGATAAACACATCACTTGTCGATGAACATGGGAAATGGAAAATGGAAAATGTGTAATACACAAATGGTACAGGTTACAAGACTCCTATATATGTATATATATATAATCTGGGCCCATATGAAACATCTTAAACATTAACACTTATATTAATGTGTCAGTTTTCAACAGCGGCGATAAATCATTCCGGAGTCACGAAACATACTCGGTACGTTCACAAAAAAATAAAAATGAAAAGAAACACTTTGAATTGTAAATTTAATGAGAGCAGAAGAAGATTTACTTCTTATTATTGTCTTATTGTGAATATTTGTTTGCATATTTTTTCCTCGTAACATTGTTGTTGGTAATTTTTGAGATGCTGCCAAATATGAAATAAACAAAACAGAATTCTTATATATATAGCATTGGTCTACACACAGCAGTCCTAGCTCGATATGTACGCGGCAAATAAATTTCGTTTGGAATCATATAAATTTTAATTGTAATTTAAGTTCCTGTGAATTTTCATATATTCATCCAACCGACGCTCTATATACATAAAATTCTGTCTTGCGTGTTGAGTTTGGTATCGGTATACCAGGGATATTTTATTGAATACCATTCCGCCAAATTAGAATGAATCGCAATGAGACCGTGCTGGAATAGTACGTTACGTGCATACAAAAGACGATTGCAATAAAATTTATTGCACAATGTATATGAGTTATATAATGATGTCTCTATGCACAGTCCTCGGTTATATATACACATGATCTATAAAATATCATAGACAAGTGGGTGCTATAGCTTTTATAACGATGGTTTGTATATTCTGTACAAGTTTGAGTTTATGTACAAGACGTTTAGCATGTTTTATGGCCAACATTCTATGTTTTATAGGCGCTAATTACAAAACAGTTTTACGACTTGTATACGGTTTGGATCATAAAATTGGAAACTTTCCCATGTAAAACATCCATTCTCGTCGAATTTGAACTGTGGAAAACAAACTTTCATTCAACTTATTATATCGCTGTTTGAGAGGAAATGACAAGAGAATGATTTTTTCAATTCCTGCCATCTTAGTAAGTTCAAATATCTCGTTTTATTTTTTTTAGAAAAATAGCATTTTGTAGAATTCTTCTTTTGTACCTTGTTTAATTCTTATCTGTACCTTGTTTAAGGTTTTCGAAAGTTCGCTCATATGAATTGCCGTGTTCTGGTTGTCGTTGTTTACAACAATATTTGCACATTGTATGACTTGATGGAAAATCAAATCTGATCCAAAAAATAAAAGATAAGCAAATTACAGATATTTTTTCACACGCTTGTTGTTGCCGATGATTTTGCTCTCGATTTAAAATAAATGAAAATGGCACTTAATTAGAAGCAATCTACCGAGCAGATTTATCTTTCAATACTCTCAAAGACAAGTTCGAAGAAACAATGTGAAAATTAATTATTCTTACATGGATATGTAAGAATTGAAACAGTTTTGGCTTGAACAGGATGGTGAACTGTCTAAGGTAATATGACAAATTCACTTCAGAATAAGATACGTTCAGAGTTCCATGAACAAGAAGAGACAATCCAATAAACACAACTAACAAAATAGACATAAATATATTAGCAAAAATGAGAAGTGGAACACCAGTGTTCTCTCGTCTCAACCGTTCTGTTTTGCTATTTTGATTTTACGTGTTGGATTTTTATATTATCAAGATTATTTTCCAAATTCAGGTAATTTGGTGAAGATGAAAAGGTACTTTTCTTACACTAAATTTTGAATACGCTTCTTTAGGGTTCTTGTGATTAAATATTAAAGCGCCATCATGGCGTTACGACAACTTTTATTTTTAATGTTTATATACGTTGGGGAAAAAGAAATCCATTATTTTACCTTTTTTCATAGGTTTATTTAACATGGCTACAATGATTCGTTTTGGCTCAAATATGCGTCGTTTTTTTCAATAACTCAGTTTTCACAAGCCTCTTTTGAGGTAATTTTTACACCACCAAGAGCGTTTGCCATGTACAAAAAGGGATGATAATCGCTTGGCGTCAGGTCCGGTGAATGCATAATAACCTCCTAACCAAGCTTCCACTTCTTCTGGTGGGTCACTTTGGACGTGAAAGGCCTGACGTTGTCCTGGTGGAATACGACTCCTTTCCCATTGGCAAATTCTGGCCGCTTCTGGTCGATTGCTACCATCAGTTGGTCCAATTGCTGGAAATAGTGATCCGAATTGAGCATTTGGTCATTGGGGAGCAGCTCATAGGAGATGATTACCTTCCAAACACACTACAAAACCTTCCTGTCCGTTAATTCTGGTTCGGCCAATGATCGAGCCTCATCGCCGGCCTTCGAACATGATCGTTTCCACTTGGCATTGTCGTATGTGACGCATTTCTCGTCGCCAGTTACCATCTGCTTCAGAAATGGCTTGAATTCTATCCGGTTGGCTAAAGATTCGCAGATGCAAACACGTTCCATAAAGTTGTTTGCGTCAAATCGTGCATCACCCACACATCGAGCTCCTTTCTGAAGCCAGCCTTATGAAAATGGGTTAAAACTATTTTGTGGTCGATCTTCGGCTCCTGGGCAATACAACTACAAGTCGTATGCCGGTCTTCTTCGATAATGTCCTGGATTTTATCGCCAATTTCGATGATAGGAATTCCAGTGCGTGGTGCACGTTTGTGATCGAAATAACCCGAACAAAACCGACGAAACCAAAATTATGTGTGATTGGCTGTGATAGTATCGGGACCATAGACACCATTCACAATTTCAGTCGCCTGATTTGCGTTTTCACCTATGAAAGCAAAATTGTAAAATATAACGCTTATTGACTTTGTTTACCTCCATTCTTTACATGCTATAACTCACATCTGAATCGATTAATCAACACAATGACAAAAAATTTTTTTAGTACATGAATCCTCTTTCCAACGAGTAAGTATGGCTTACTGCCATACAGGTAAATGATAAATACATCACGAGGTATATGTCACCAGAGCAATCTAGCGAAAAAATAATGGGTTTCCTCCTAAAAGGCTGGGTCGGTTTTGATGATATTTTTTGTGGGTTCTTGGATGGATCGGATTGACAATTGGATCCGATAAGTGGCGCTGCGATCGGAATGATGAAAAAATCTTTAATTCATGAATAATTGATCGTTATAACCATCTGAGAAATTCATTGAATAATTGACCTTCTAAGAATAATTCATAGTTATGTTTGTGCACCATATACATATGGTGGCGCCGAATTCTGTGGTATTTGACGGATGCATCAATACATGAGCAAGTCATTTGCGTGGTTGCGTCGTTGCTTGGCATAGTTTTGACATTTCAATTTCTGTTCGCTGTGTTTCAATATTCCATGTATCACATTTGCTGGCATTGTTCATCGAGTGTATTGTTCATCGACATCATTTTAAATCATAAATGAAATAAATGAAGTGTTGAAGTGAATATCTTACATGTATTTCTTTTTGAAGTACATGTGAATATCTTTTTGTATTTAAAAAAATAATATTTAAATTTTTAAATAATATAGAGACTAGGTTAGGTTTCAGTGGTTGCACTTAGGCCAATTTTGGCTCATTGTAATACCACGCATTCACGCCACATCATTAACCCATTCACCTACTCACACAACTACAGTATACCACCAGCACATTGCAAGCTCCATGTCAACCTGTACATTGACGTGGACGGTGAGTCAGCGCTGAATTCTGCACTCCATCAGATGGTCTTAGTTGTATGTAGTATTCGAAGTTGTTGTAGTAATCGAACCCAGTACCTCCCGGTCCAAGTGCCGAAGCTTTAACCATTTCACCACTTGTCCAGTAATAATAATATAGGGACTAATTCTAATGCTATTTACAACTTACATTATGTTACAATTATCATTGAGACCATGGAAATAAACGTAGACGAAGATATCCAATTTATGGTGCGGAGCAACGTTGAATTCCAGATAAGGATAACATCAAATTTAAAGTTTACTTTATTATAATTGTTTTCGTTCTTGAATAATTCTTTCGTGAATAATTTCTTTTTTAGATTAAAGTCCATATTATTTATTTTAGATCAAGTTTAATTGTTTTGAAAATATTATTATATGTATTTATTAAAATATATTTAATATTATTCTAGGTTTATATTTTTAAGAAATTTTTAAAATACAATTTTCATAATTAATTAATAGTACAGAACAAAATTTTACACAGAGTCCACCATTTTATAATTTTGTTCTGTTTCACTACTTAAACATTGAGGATTTCTCTTCACTTGATTTATTGTCCCTGACTATAAGATATACACTTTTATAGTCAAACCACACATTTTAAGACAATTAATTTTACTATAAGCTTTAATAAATTCTAATATGTTTATTCGAAAAATAGTATGAACTGTTTCTATAATTTTTTTGGTTATTTGTGTAACACCCGTTTATTTTCTCTAGATCGGAGTGCAGTTTCTGCCAAAATAACAAAATATACACTGTGACCTATAAGTACTTAGAATTGAAAAAACACTCAAATATTGAACTTTCATAATAATATCTGAATTTTTTAATAAACACAAATATTTTTACACTTTAAGCAGAGCCATCTATGATTTTAAAGAGCCGTAATATTAAAAAGAGAGCTTTAAATAGAGGGGAAGATTTTATTGAAATACTATAAGAAACCATGGTAATTGAAAAATTTTTGAACATGAATTTATGAATAAAAAATTAAACAGATCATCTAAATTTGAATTTTTTATTATTAATAAAGTATTCAACAAACACATATTTGAAAATCAGCAATCATAATGTAGTATTTATTTATTAAATTTAAACTAAATCGGAGCATAAATTTATGAATCTTCTATAAAAATGAGCTTTTCGTTTAGTTGCGTAGGTTATTAAAGTAAGTTAATAAAGGGTGCTGCCGCAGATTTCTCTTCCAGCCAACTTAAAATTTAGTTTTATAAAAATTCAAATTCTTTATTAAATTCTGGTCCTATGCGAATCAGAATTGTCGAGATGAACGGTGGATTCATTCGGTTGGATTAATACAACAAACTCGTCAGATTTAGTTCTTGTGCTTGGTGATTTTAATCTTCCAAATATAACTTGGAACTTGGACCCAGAACTAAAGTGTATTTTACCTTGCAATATAAGAACAGATGCGGAATCTTTATTTGTGGACGCCATGCTTGGTTATAATTTGAACCAAATAAACACAATTGCTAATAATCGTGATAGATTATTGGATCTTGTCTTCAGAAACGACATTGACACCTTTAAAATTTCTGAATCCCTATTACCTTTTGTAATAAATGATGTTAATCACAAATCATTGGATATTGTATTTGACTTAACTAAAATGGCGAGATCAGAACACCTACAACCAATGAAATACAACTTTAAAAAAACTAACCGTGTGGGGCTACAAAGTTACCTGGAATCCATCAACTGGCAAATAACTCTCAATTCCAATGATATAAACGAAAATGTGGACAAATTTAATGACATCATGCTTCAAGGCTTCGAAATGTATGTACCTATGTGCTGTAAACCACAAAATGCTCACCCTCATTGGTTTGATGATAGACTAGTTAACTTAAAAAATCGGAAGTCGAAAGCGTATGCCAAAATGTTGAAAAGCGGGTTAGAAGCGGACAAAACTACGTTTCTACAATATAGTAATGAATTTGAAATTTATTTCAAATCTAAATACAGGTCGTATCTTAATCAAATTCAAGACAAAATTAAAGTAAATCCAAAACAATTTTGGAAATACTTTAGAAATAAACGCGAAATTGAAGGATACCCTGCTAATATGACGTACAACAATACCTGCTCTTCAAACGCCAAAGATATAGCTAACATGTTCGCGTCGTTTTTTAAATCAGTCTATAGACCAAGCGTTACTAGTGGATTGTACGAACAACCCAGCAACAACAACACATCAATAACTCCTCCTATTATTTTTGAGGACAACATTTTATCGGCTTTAAGGGGGTTTGGAGATGGTTGCGGTCTTGACGATATACCCTCTTCTATTCTGAAGGAGTACGCTGAAATTTTAACAATTCCATTATGTTATCTATTCAATCATTCCTTAAACACCGGCGTGTTTCCTGAAAAATGGAAAATTTCAAAAATTACTCCAATTTTTAAATCGGGTAAACGTGAGGATATCTCATTTTACAGAGGAATATCAACTACATCATCAATTTCGAAATTATTTGAGTTAGTATTATGCAACAGTTTTAAATCAACAATTGCACGTCATATATCAATAAACCAGCATGGGTTTATGCCTGGCCGATCCACATCGACTAATCTGGTTGAATTCACCAGTAAACTAATTAACGCGATAGAAAAACACCGTCAAGTTGATGTAGCGTACACGGATTTTAGTAAAGCATTTGATTCTATCTGTCATCATAAAGCACTCCAGAGTTTATTCAATTTTGGGTTTTCTCTCGATTACATAAATTGGTTTAAATCATATCTATCAAACCGGTGCCAATTTGTAATAATGGGAAATGAGAAATCAAACGTTATTAAAGTTACATCTGGTGTTCTCCAAGGATCACACCTCGGGCCCTGGATTTTTATTGTTTTCATAGACCGAATAACCGAGATAATCAAAAACTCAGACGTGCTCATATTTGCAGATGATGTGAAAATTGTTCGTACTATTAATGGATGGTTAGATACGGAGAAACTTCAAGAAGACTTAGATAGATTAAGTGAGTGGTGTGATCGGAACTCACTATACTTAAATATTAAGAAATGCAAAATCATGTCTTTCCATCGTAAAAGAAATCCGGTTAATACTTCATACAAAGTCAACAACGAAGTACTGCAAAGAGTCAATGAGATTATAGACTTAGGTGTTACATTTGTCGAAAACGCCAGTTTCAATAGGCATATTGAAAATTGTATTGCGAAAGCGAATGCCATGTTCGGATTTGTTAAAAGATGGACAGGTGAATTTAAGGATATTCAAACCTTATGTTCACTCTATTTCGCTTATGTTCGATCTCAACTGGATTACGCTGTAACGGTCTGGAATCTATACTATGCTGTACACATAAAAAGAATTGAAAGCATTCAAAAGAAGTTCCTGATTTTTTTGTTAAAGAAAAGTGACTGGGATTACGACCACAACTTACCATTCCATGAAAATGTGGCTCGCTTACCTCCATACACAACAAGATGCACAGATTACAAAATATGCACGCTTGAAAATAGACGACTTCTCTTGGGAGCAGCTTTTATTGGTAACGTTTTGCTTGGTCACGTAGATTCAGCTTACATCTTGGAAAACATATCAATTCACGTGCCATGCAGAACATTTCGAAACCATAAATTTTTAGCACTTGAACACCATTCCACCAACTATGGAGAAAACAACCCAATTAATAGGATGTCTAAATCTTTCAACTTAATCGACGACCTATTTGACTTCAACTTATCAAAGGACAACTTTAAAAATATCCTTAAAGACTTTTTTCTAAATTTTTAATTGTTTAAACCAAAATTTGGTTTATATATATTTTTTTATTTTTTTTATTCTGTTTTAAAGTTTTTTGTTGTTTTAATATAATTTTAACTATAACTGTAAATAATCTGAAATCATACATGTATATTACAAAATTATTTCTTTAAATAAATAAATAAATAAATAAAAATAAATAAAATTCACATTTATTATCAATCAATTTATTACAATCACATTTATAATAAAATTAAAGAGAAAACGTGAGGTGAAACAGATTTTATGAATCACCTTGTAAAAGCAATAATTATTATTCATGTAATAACATTTTTTCATCAGAATTTATTTACTGGAAATGTTTACAACATCGTTGACATCGTTGATTTTCTTAATTAAATATTATGACAAAAACCAACAAAACGTAGAAAACTTCAATTTTATGCGATTGTAAAACCGAGCTTTCTGTAATTTCAAAATCCGTTTACAGATGTCTCTATAATAAATTTACTTGAAATTACAGAAAAGAATAAAATAATTAAACAATTATTTACGAAATAAACCATTATCAAGTTAAGCGCGAAATCTTTAATAAAATAATTTAACATTATTAATAAAACTCAAAACAATTATAATTTTTATTTATAATGCGGTTGGCGTAAATAAAACTTTTCGTCGCAAAATATTCATCATCATAGTTGCTGCGCGGTGAAAAACAATAATAGGACATGTCACAGTTTTTCCAAATTTTTTCTTTTTTTATTTCAATTCAATTCGCTCGTATTGGATTATTTTCAGTTCTAGGAGACCTTCATAATCTATTGAATCAGACAATATACATTATAAATTGTTAAATTTTCTAAACAAACATTTGGGTTTTAATATTTAGGTTTAATTTATACTTATCGACATCTTTTGATTGGTTTAGTAATTACGAAAAGCTCTATTATGTTTTTATTTTATGAAGCTCTGTTTTGTTTATACTACAGGAAGAAACAATATGGCCTGCGAATTTGTTTCAATGAAAAATCAAATTTTTAACAAATAACGAAAAAACAGTTTTCGAAGTTTGTTCAGCAACAATGTTGAAATAGAATCCAAAACACAATAATTCCTATATTATATAGTTACTCCAAATGCATTTTTTAACGAACGTTTATTTTGGGAAAGTAATGCTGAAATTTATGATGGAACGCTCTATACTAATTTCATATTTTCTTTACATACACATATAAACAAATTCCTGTTTCTACAATAAAAATAAAAAAATTGTGGTAGACTAATTTAAATATTTTTGCGCTAACTATTTAAATATTTTTGCGTTAAAAATTGAAACGAAGCATTAATGTTTTTATATACAATAAAGCGTGTAAAAAAATATTAAATTACACTGATTGGTATAAAAGAGAACAAAAAGCTTCCCCTCTATTTAAAGCTCATGAAAAAATGGCGGAATCTTAAGGCTCTTCTATTTAGGAGGCTCTGCTATAAATAGCAAACATTTAAGTTTTGTGAAAAGTTTTAAGTGAATTTTATAAAATGAAATTTTTTACAACAAAACACTACGAATCGCACAGAGATGATCGAAGTGGTTCTGACCTAGTAATTGATGTAAGAAACAAATCTTATTTATCCACATTCTCGGAAATCTGAGATTTTTGTTACTCGAGATAGAACATCATTGAGTGTAATAGGACACGTATCGTGTCAGACAAATATTGTTGAAAATAATGCTTTTTCTGATGTCTGAAGGCGAAAAAATTCGAAAGAATAGCGACGAAATTGGAATTCATATATTTTCTTTGGTTCATATTTCGTTTTAAATTTTATTTCCCAAACTTGCATAAACAAAACTTAATTTGCTACTGAAACAGTTTTGGATTTTTTTAAAGTTGTCTTTTACTCTATATGTAACCAAAAGATACGAGTTTGAACGATAATCATACGAAGAAAATGTCTGAATTGAAACTTACGAGGGTATATCAAAAAGTCTTGCAATATCATATGAAAAAAAAGAGTGAGTGAGACAACAATATATTTTTAAAAACCATTTTTTGTCGCGATGAAATTTTTAGAAGAACATTTCGATGTAAATTTTACAGTTCGTTTGTTTTTGTCAATTTAGTAACACGTGTTTTGAATTTTTCTTAAAATGAATGAAATTGAATATCGCGCCGTTATTAAATTTCTTTGTAAAATGGACGAAATGCAATTTATATGTTCAACTATATATCAAAAGTTTACGGCGAATCTGCACCATCATATGCCACAGTAACAAGGTGGGTAAAATTATTCAAAAGTGGTCGGGAGTCATTAGAAGACGACAACCGCTCGGGTCGGCCAGCAGATGCTATTAGCCATGAAAACGTAATTTTGGCCGAATCTATTGTCTTGGAGGACCGGCGTATTTCTGTTCCGCGGTTAGCGTGGAGACTTTCTCTTTCATACGGTACCACATATAATATATTACATGACCACCTTCACATGTCGAAAGTAAGTGCGCGATGGGTTCCCCGTTTGTTGAATGCAGAACAAAAAAAATGCGTGTTCAAACTTTAAAGGCGATTCTAGATATGCGCAAAGAAGATCCAAAAAATTTCTTAGATAACATAATAACAGGCGATGAAACATGGTTTCGTCACTGGGATCCGGAATCCAAACAAGAATCGATGCAATGGATTAAACGTAGTGAACCACCACCAAAGAAATTCAAAACTCAACCGTCTTCTGGTAAGGTTTTGGCAACGCAGAGGTTTTGCGAAAATTGAAAAAAGCGATCCGGGAAAAACGGCCAAGGAAAGTTAGGACAAGAATCTTGCTTCTTCACGACAATGCACCAGTGCACAAGGCTAATATTGCTCAAGCTGCATTAAAGGACTGCGGCTTCGTGGAAATTCCGCATCCACCGTATAGTCCAGACTTGGCACCCAGTGACTACTTTCTGTTTCCCATGTGGATAAATAAGATGTGTTTCTTACATCAATTACTAGTTCGATTATCTCTGTGCGATTCGTAGTGTGTTTTGTTGTAAAAAATTTTATTTTATAAAATCCACTCAAAACTTTTCACTTGAGTGTTTTTTCAATTCTAAGTACTTATAAGCACAGTGTATATTTTGTTGTTTTGGTTAACTTCACTCCGATTTTCTCTAGCACGATTTTTCGTTACCTACCGTAGTTACACAACTTTCACGCACACGTTATTTTTATTTCTCTAGATTAAATTTATAATATTTTACTATCACACATAACTTAATTTGGTTTTATTGGTTTGGACTCGATTCTATATTATAATGATGGATTACCACCAACTTATATTTAAACTCAAAAAAACTAAGTCTAACTCGACTTTACTTTATCTTTATCTTTCCAAACTCGACTCCTCTTCATCCAAAAAACCAAATCCAATTTTTCTTTGTAATAAATTTGCATCGCCCTTCCGATTTTAAGCGCGATTTAGATGATGAAAATATGTTGGCCCAGCAAAATGAGAAGAGTTTGTATTTCAGTTTATATTTCTTTCTCAATTCAACTAATGCGAAACATTTATATTGTGTGCAGCTCTAAACACCCAGCAAACATTTTGCTGGGCCACCATTTTTTCATCATCTAAATCGCGCTTTATCCCGTAATTATACAAAACAAGATTTTTGTTTTTTAATATACAAATATCAGACTAAATTAACGGGTGATCCAAAACAATTATCCTAAAATCGCATGGCAGTTTGATTACAAATTAAATTTATGTAGCGAAGATGTCAATCATACTGTATTATAAATAAAAAAAATTCGTCACAATATTCGGGGCTACGCACCTAAATTGCTCAAAAATTAGAATTCTAGGAAAATTGCATGGAACGAGACTTGGGGACTCGTAACACATGTGCTGATTCAAAGCTGACATCAAAGTTTGTTCGACAAATTATAATATCAATAAAATTCAAATATAAGTTATTTATATTTAGGTGTTGTGTATTTATTAAATAACAATGCCACGTTTTCGTGGAGAGAATATTGATTGACGTACATGAAATTTTCAAATAGTCCACACCCACCATTTAAATAGAATGTCAATAGATCGATTGACGGACAATTCAAATTTAAAAATCCAGGTTGAAAACACACGTGCAAATGAAATTCAAGCGCAACGCAATGAACGCCTGCAAGCTAAAGCATTGAGACAAAGACTGGCGCGTCAACAAGCCACCGAAGCACACAGAGCACATGAGCGACAGCGCCTGCAAGTATACATCGCGCATTGATACGTGCATCACTGTTCGGCCTTGCGCCCGAACTCCGAGTATGAGTCGCACATCTACTATTCGTCACATTCACAAATTGTCATCTGCGGCGATATGGTCGCAGTTTTAAATCAACTTTTAAGATTCAGGGCCAACTGTATGATCAAACTAGTTATTTAATCTCAATTCTGATGCTGATGCAAAATTCTTGTAAATCAACTTCATTGGCGATGAGGAGCAAATACAACATACAACCAAACGAGTAGGTGAATGAGCGAGAAATTGTGGCGACTTTGGAACCCTTTTTGCGAAATCATAACCAGTTGGTGCACTTATGATTTATTTATTTATTTATTTATTTGTTCATTGACATTACAATTTTGGTAAAGGAAAAGCACATATGGAAGCAATATAAATGAAGAACAACAACCACAAAAAAAAAAAAAAAAAAAAAAAAAAAATACTTCCATTAGGCATAAAAACCTCAGTTTTTTTCAAAAAACAAATCCACTCCATGCTAGTACCCTCCGTATTGAGCTCAAGCTCATTTGTTACAGAGAACACTGCAAGAAGTGAATACTTACATACTACATACAAAAATAATACAAATGAAAAAAATTATTACAAAAATAGTACTACATGTATTATCATTCAAGCGCGCCACGCTAAATAATCCGCTTTAAAAGATTTAGGCGACGCTGACCTCTTAATTTTTAGTGGAATAGAATTCCAAAGAGAAATACCCCTAACAGAAAAGGATGTATTTAAAGACCTACACAGATTTATAGGGGGAAGTAAACGTAAATTTGAAGAATGGGACCTACTGAACAATAACTTGTTAAATAAATAGGGAGGTTGCTTCGATCTGAGAAGCTTAAAAATAAAAAGACACACACGAAGTTCATAGAAGTTAACCAAACTACAGCCAAGAGTCAAATTTAAGAAAGGAGAAATGTGATCATATTTCCTAATACTAAAAATGAAACGAGTACAAGCATTGAAACATCTTTGGAGAACATTCATATTATCCTGAAGCATTCCAAACAAAACAACGTCACCATAAAGAAAATGTGGAAGAAAATGCGAGAGGAACATATGCTTTTTAAAACTACTATCGGCGAGCCCTACAACCTTATATAAACAACTAAGCATTCCAAAAATCCTTTTACTAACCTTAACTAAATGATCACACCAAGTAAGAGTTTTATTAAAAATTAACCCTAAATTTCTAACTGTATTAGAGAATGAAATTAAACAATCACCGGGAAAATCACTTATTCGGTATTTTCAAATAGACTGCAAAATGACAACTATATATTCGACATCAAAGCAGACAAAGTATCAGCTGGAGAGCACGTCGAGATATACAGATCCAAAGCAGAGATAACACAGTGTAGCCATTTCACGAGAGTCATCGCTCTTACGACGCTTTGCAATATCCATTGATATTTTGTGAAGAAGATGGATATCATTTCAACATTAAGTTGAAGGCAACAACATTCTCCGATGCTGCCACCTGTTTCATCAATACAATATATCAATCAATTACGAATGAAAAAATTCGATTGCATTAAATGCCAGACAATTTTTGAAACATGGTCGACCCAAAAGATGCTTTTATTGAAAGTGTTAACGCTATTAATTTTAAAATACAATGGTCATTGCCTGGCAATGAGGTGTCGTTCAAATTGATCGAAACTTTAACAGATTCTGACAAAGGACTCATCTATCTATCAAATGAAGCCACATAACGAATCATTTTGCTGGTTCACCAATCATTTTGTTCCAGAATTTAAACGCACCAAAGCTATGCAATGGCACGCGATTGATCATAAAAAAATCATGGGCAATGTTGTTGAAGCTACCATTTTGAATGGCAAATATCAAGGTGAAGTTGTTTTTTGGCCACGAACCCTAAATGGTACTTTCAGACTCGCCCATTTCATTCAGATGCCTGCATTTATCAATTCTCTTGGCATTCGGAATGACTATTAATAAGTCACAAGTATCTAGAAAATCTGTCCTTCTCACATGGTCAATTATATGTTGCGTGTTCTCGCGTTGGCAAACCATCAAGTTTGTGCATTTATACATCTCAGGGAATGACGAAAAACAGTGTTCATCAACTCGCATTAAGATAAAAACAAAACAAACATTATTTCTTTTAGTTTTAATATTCAAAATATATTTCAATTCCTTACTTTTTTACATTAATCAGAATATGACTGTTAGGGAAACGATTTGAGGTTTTTCTTCGTTTGCTATTACATATTTAATCAAAATGAAAATTTACTCAGTCCATCTTCGGTGTACGTACTCGTATATGGTGCAGTGGACCCACAGCGTAGAAGCGTCCATTTTCATAAGTCAATGCAACTCCTATCGCCTGTAGATCCATTATGACCTCCACACAGCCAACGCATATGAAAAAACACAACTGTCAGATATTCACAGACATACAACAACAACAATATATTTTTTGTAATCACTTTATTATACTTACCACAAATCTCATGAGATGTACCGCCTTTTTCGCCAAATGTGCCAATAAAAAGCACCAAATATTGAACGGCGCAGGATAACAAGAAATTACACTCATTGTTTGAGTTTGCTTTGGGCAACAGCAAATCAGACAATGACGAAACGAAAAGATTGAAATGTGAAACTAAATGTCAAATTTCACTTTGTTCACACAGGGTGGGCCATCTGTTTGTCCCTTTTTCAAACGACGCATTTAATGTTACTTAATGTTATCTAAAAGTAAAATGTATGCCATTTATCATCCATAGACATCCATATACATAGACCGGTAATGTGTTTTTCTCCTTATAAAATCTTATATTTCATACGTGGACAGCTAGGACGCGATGCGTATATTTCGTAAATTATGTGAGAGTTTTGGTTGATATGGACGTCCTACTGAGCATGCAATTGGCAAAATTATTGATCGTTTTGAAGAAACTGATTCAGTGGAAGGTCGTAGACCATATCAACATGTTCATCCAGTACTTGCTCCTGATGCAGTGGCAGCTGTTAGTGACAGTGTTCGTAATGAACCAAGCATAGCAATTAGGCATCGTTCACAAGAACTAAACATTTCACGAACCACATTGTGACGCATTCGCGCATTTGTGCGCAAACGTAATATAATTTAAAATTTTATATAATACCGTGAAATTTAAGTTTCCTACTTATAGTTTAAAGAAAGCTTTTTCGTATAAATCTATTTTTTCTATATTTCTTGGTTTACATATTAAAATGACAGTTTAGTTTTTAAGAAATTAAAAATATGCATTCTTTTGTAATCTGGTGAACAGAAAAGTTATAATTTTATAAAAATAAAAATACAGTGTGTTAATTATTAAATAAAGTACTTTTTAAAATAGTTTGGTTCTAAGTTTTTCATTCAGTGTGTGCAATTTATGTTAATAGTGCAACTTGTTTTCTCCATCAATAAAATTCAACTCTAGCCATCATCAACCACAATAGTTCTGCAGCAAGTCATCAACCAGCTTTTCATCCATTTTTATTAATTGGCGGATTTTTCATCACGACTACTTATTCCACATACATTTTTTGGTGCCAAAACCCGGCAGATACTCAGCTAAGTAAAACTTTTTATATATCTGTGTCGTTTGAAAAATAATAAAAACTGCGAGAAATTTGATTATCGAAATCTCAATTGCGGGAAAATTATTTTATAAAACCTCATGGTTATAACTAGGCTTTCCAAATACTCGAAGTTTTTCAATACTCGATTATCAAGTACTTTAAAATGTGATACTCGATAATAATCGAGTAATCGGTTATTTGAAAAATTAAACAAATAAATATTTTTTTTAAAGGTTTAATTATGAAACGAAAATTCATGTACATAAAGAATAAAAATATACTAATAACAGTATTCGTATAATATTCAAAATCATTTTAATTTATTATTATTAAAGATGTATTTTAAGAATAAAAGTGAATTGAAGATTTCAAAGTTCAATCTGGTTCGCAATTTTGTTTTAACCATTCCAGCTGTCGAAAACACACGTTCAGTTGCAGTTGACGTTGGTCTAATAGCTAAAAGAGCATGATACAATATATCCAATAACGGTGTTCTTTTTTTATATAAATCAAATTTGCGAAAATCGTTTTTTAATTGTTTTTGCAAATTATTTTCAGCAACACTTTCTGATGCTGTATTAGTTATTGAATTTATCGTTTTTTGAAGCTCTTCGTGAATATTTTGATCACGAACTGCAGTTTGTTCTTGTATAAAAGGGTTGGATTCTTCAGAAATTTTGTGTTCGTCGAGATCTAATGAATCTTGAGGGAAAACTTTTTCCATAATCTTTACTGCTAACAATATTGTTACATTCTTTGACGAGTATTTGAATTGTTCGGTTGATTTAGGAATAACTCCACTATCGAGGTATATTAGTAAGGTCATCAAGACTTCATCTCGACGTTCGTTCATTCTTTTCTTAACTGTAGCTAGTAAATTTGTACTAATGGTATTTTTGTTTTCCTCTAATTTATTAAATATGAATTTGTAAACGCCTTCGGATGTTATAAGAGTTGCATCATTTTTACTTAATCCGGTAACCGCCATTTCTATAGGCGTTAAAACTTCCAAAAAACTTTTTAGTAAAGTAATCTCGTTATCGCTAACTGTAGGCAAATGGATTTCTGTAAGTGACTCATTTACGCTATCAACTATATATAAAAATCGTTTCAACATTTTACACATTGAACTCCAACGAGTTTTTACGTCGAGAATCAGTTTCATCTTCTTTTTCCCTCTGTCAATAATTTTTTGTTGCAAAATAGAATTTTTTAAAGCAGACCGCTTAAATATTAGAACAATTTTCCGTATTTTTTGCACTACATTATTTAAATCATCAGATAACGATAAAGCAGCATCACTTTCTTCATGTTGAAAATCAAAATCCGCAAACATTTTTCTATCTAAACAATCTTCCTCATTAGTTGGATGATCATCATCATCGTCAATGTCATCGAAATGTTCTTCATTTGCTTCATCGTCCTCGATTATATCAATATCACATTCCACGTTTTTCTTATAAAAACAGTCCATTATAGCCAAATGTAATGCGTGGTTGTGGCACAGCTGGCTAACTGGATTTATCATTTCACCATACTTACGCATTACTGATGCAGCGTCATGTGTAGAAGCAATAACGTCGTTATTTATATCAATGCTAAATTCATTTAATTTTTGCTCCACCAATAATTTAATTTTATCAGCGTCTCCTTTGCCTTTAATTTCACATAAACCGAGAACATATGAGTTACATGTTTTAATATTTTTCAAATCAACGACGTGAACAGTAATATTCAAATAACGAATGACATTACAATCAGTCCATTCGTCAACTGTTAATGAGAACTTTCTATTTTGTTTTTTGTAAGTTGAAAATAATTCACGCAATTCTTTGCATTTTACTTCATAAAAACGATTAATACAAGAAACTACTGTTGTAATGCTATTTGGCATTTTATACCCTCTGGATTTCACATATTCATTAATTGCCTTTGAGTGAATCATACTATTGAGTGACATTCCATCTACTGCTGCTATTCTCGCTAATATTTCTTCTAAAGATTCCTTCTTTAAATAATCCGATATACAATTATTTGATTCAAATTGCAATTTAATTTTTTTGTCTACATTATTCGGTGCTGTTTCTTCTCCATTTTTCTGCAGTTCTTTTATATGGAAATTTCTCATGTGATTTATCATGCCCGTTGTTGTTGAACCCTTGCAGCTTATTGGTTTTGAACATGCTTTACATATTGCTTCGGAAGAATTATTAGGATTCTTTTTAAAATGTTTCCAAATGTCTGATCGTTTTGACATGGCCTACAAGATTTTAAAACGATATCAAAATTATTTCTCGTATACATCAAATTTTGTCATCTTTTTGTGTTTACTTACCGCAGATGATAAACTATAACATACATACAGACAATATTTAATAAATTAGGATACTGATTATTGTTTAAACAACTATTTGAAATCAATCGGATTTTTCTCAATTCGGTTGGTGTAAAATAAATACAAGAAAATAATATGACAAAAATTAAATCAACACTAGATCGGACCCCCATCTATTTTTGAGTTTTGTAATGTTAATGATTAATAGCTGTATTCCTTTGGTAAAATTGGTTTAATGGGTTTGGTGGGCGATTGTTTTTGGGTTTATATAATGCAATTGTTAAAGATTTAAGATTACGAGTAATAATCGATTATTTAAAAAAATACTCGATAATCGAAAGAGGTAAAACAGGACGAGTAAAATCGAGTAATCGATAATCGATTACTCGATTTGGAAAGCCTAGTTATAACATTGTGTGAAGCTATACTGTGAATTAGACGGAAATGGCCGAAAAATTAGTAATGTTGATTGATCGGGCGCACACATCAATGAAGAATATATTACGATTCGCTGAAGGAATTACTGATAATACAACCTTTGAAGCAATAACAGCTCGGCGCAAAGTGCTTGAAAACCGTTATGAAATTTTCAATGAGCTGGAACTACAGTTATTCGATAATCCAGCGTACAAATCGATTATTGATGTCGTAGAAGAAACATATCTTAAAGCGCGAGAATTATTAAGCTGTGCTTGTACTAGACTTGGGCGAGGTGAATCTAATGATGCACATGATTTGAACACCACTCTTGGACAATTTCTGGAACACCAGAAAAGTTTCTATGAGGGAATGAATACATCACAGCACGCTCGCTTGCCAAAAATTAATATAGAGCCATTCTCGGGCGACTATAAAAATTGGGCCTCATTCCATGACTTGTTCAAGACTACGGTGCACGACAATCAAAAAATTAGTAAGGTGCATAAATTGCAAATGTTAAAGGGCTTACTAAAAGATGACGCTGCTTCTTTAATTATGGCATATCCCTATAACAGAAAATAATTATATCGAAGCCTGGGATAAATTATGTAGTCGATACAATAAATTGACACCCATTATTTCGTTGTTAATCCAAACATTTTTTGAACAAAAGCCGCATGTGTTTCTACTAACGGGAAGGAGTTGCGACGAATTTGCGATACCGCTGATGAAATAACTCGCGGACTACAAGCATTGGGACCAAACGCTGAGTTACGTGATCCATGGTTTATCCACATTTTGTTAGGGAAAATTGACGATTAATGAATCTAAATAGTTATGGGCAAATGATTCGGTTGGCAGAGACTATTAAACATTTAAAAGTTTTATTGAGTTTTTGAATAAGAGATGTGACGCGTTAGAAATTTGCGATGCATCAAGTAAGAAGACTGTACCGAAACCTAATACCAGAACCTTTCTAACTGCTAATTCTAAGACTATATATGACGGTGTAGTCTGTAGACAAGATCACCCGCTGTTCAAATGTCCAAAATTCAAAAACGAAAACATTGAAGCAAGAACAAAATTAACTATAGAAAAAGACTTATGCCATAATTGCCTCAAGAAAGGTCATTTAGTGCCAAATGTTTCAGCAAAGGTTCATGCCTCATATGTAAAAAGCGCCATCAATCATCATACATTACTCCATCAAGATTCAAACGAAAATCTCCAAGGACAAGGATCTAGTCACTCCTTCACTACTCATCACATCCTAGTTAATCAGCAGCCCGATGATACAGCAAAGCAACCAACTTCGAAGCCAGAAATCACTATTGAATCAAACCAAATCACTAACACAAGTGCATCACACACACACACACACTATTCACCAGAAACCACGGTACTATCAACAGCAATTACTTATATCAAATCACGTACCGGTATACTTCAGCTATTTAGAGCGCTATTGGATTCAGGCTCACAAACATCTTTTGTAACAGAATCCTGCGCACAAAGCCTAGGCCTTAAAAGAAACCAAGCATCCATATCTGTTTACGGTTTAGCAACTACATCGGCTGGACAAACCAAAGGTACTATCAATATGACCACTTATTCACGCTTAGAACCAACCTTTAAGCTAACCGTTACGGCTCATATTGTAAATCAAATTACCAGCTTCTTACAAAACAAAGTGAATTAAACTTCTCACACAAATTCAAGGATTCGGGTTAGCCGATTCACAGTTCTTCCAACCAAACAAAATTGACGATCTCCTCCGAGCTGACATATTCTTCCAAATGTTAAATCCCGAAAGACGAGCAGTAAAGGCTTTCCCAATTTTGCAATCATCAAAATTTGGCTGGTTATAGTTGCGGGTAACTTTCCAGACCAATTACCAAATGCCATCAATATCCACACTACGTCGGAGTCAACATTCAATTCAGCATATGACGACTTACATCATGAGTTGAAGAAAGGTTGGGAAATTGTAGAAACGATACCCATAACTAATCCCCATTTATGTATCAATAAATGTTACACATTTTATGATCAGATAACCTGGAAGATGCCAGCTGTCGATTTATCATCAAACTACGAAGAACACGACATGTTGATTCAACATATAACCCAGCAAATGTGATATCGAGCGGAGTTGGACCATCAAATATAATAACATCGAAGTGCACAACAAACTCAGATAGCATAAAGTTAGAAGAAAGGCCAAAATATCTCCACGTTCTGACCGAGACCACAGCTGATAATGATATAATACGGGAGCTGCTAAGCAAATACTCGTCGTGGTTTAAAATTCAGAAAATAAAGGTCTACATCCTCAGATTTTGCAGATCAACTCAAAGTAAGCAGAGAAAATTCAAAAGTATGTCAATCGATCCAGCTGAATTGAATGAGGCAGAAATGGTGTTACTTCGAAATGTCCAATATAAAATATTTTCGATCGAGTTTTCTATGTTACGCGATAAATAAACTTTACCAACACACCAGCAGCTATCTTCACTTGATCCATTTGTCGACTCTAGTGGATTACTTACCATACTCGGCCAAACATCCAATTATTTTGCCGAAAAATCATGTAGTTTGCAATCTCATAATAAAAGACATATACATATTAATCACATGCATGCAGGCAACTCACTAACACTGAGCGTTCTACGAAATAAATACTAGATAGTAGGAGCGAAGTACACAATAAAGCGCTATATAAAGGAATGCACTGTATGCATTCGTTACCGGCTCCACAAAAATGATCAAAAGATGGCTGATTTACTAGCAGTACGATGTCAGCAGAGCCGACTCTTTTTAAAAACTGGCCTCGATTATGCTGGACCTATGTATATCAAAATCTTAAAACGCAAAACCGCTCCAGTTGAAAAGGCATATGTAGGTGTTTTTGTATGCCTTGTTGTTAAAGCTGTCCACTTAGAAGTAGTGAGTAGTCTGGATACTGACTCATTCTTGGCAGCATTAAAACGTTTCGTGTCAAGACGTAGAAGTCCAGAACAAATTTGGTGTGACAATGGGTCCAACTTTATTGGTGTTAATCGACAATTAAAAAACCTGAAAAAAGAAATAAAAAATCAAACCACAAATCAACTAATCACTGATTTTTACTTATAGACAAGTATTAATTTCCACTTCAGCTCACCTCGCGCTCCACACATTGGGGGACTGTAGAAATCAACCGTAAAATCGTTTGAATACCACCAGAAGAAAGTTAGAAATGTCAATCGGACTTTTGAAGAAATGACAGCACTCATCACTCAAATCAAATCATTAATTAATTCAAGGCCGTTATGCAGAATCAATGTTGATGCTGATGATCTACAAATTCTTACACCAGCGAATTTTTTGGGTGGAAAATCAGTACCACTCATGCCCGAACCAACACTAGATGATATACCGCAAAATAAGTTCTCGAGATGGCAGAACATACAGCAACGAATTCAAGGTTTTTGCAATCGATGGCATCGCGACTATCTTACATCTTTCCAGCAAAAATACAAGTGGAAATCAAAAATCAACCAACTTGAAATCAATGATGTGGTTATAATATGGGACGACAACTTATATTCGAGCCAATGGATACTTCGAAAAGTAATAGCAGTTCATCCAGGACATACCATTTTACGAATAGTAACTATTAAAACATCCAGAAGGCAGGTGAAACGTCCAGTTACTATGTTTGTCGTTACCTATTAAATTCAACTAATCCAAAAAAGCCACCAGATCATTTAAATCGAAGTTGTTTTGTTAATTGGATGCTTGAACGGAATGAAGGTTTTTCATCAAAAATTATCTTTAGCAATGTAGCTTATTTCCCTTGTAATGGGTACGTCAATAAACAAAATTGACGTATTTGTGTAGCGGAGAATCCTCATGTTATTCACGAAGCACAAGTTCATCCCACAACGACTTTTCATCCCAAAATGTGGGTTTTATTTACAAATGAAAATAGGAATAACAGATGGCCCACCCTGTAGTTTATCGAAAATTCGAATATTGAAAAAAAACGTTTGCTGAACCCACTAACAGCAGGCAAGCGAACGTTCGTGTAGATCAAGATCTATTCAGTTCGCTAGTTTTATGTATGGTTCTACTATATATTCCCAGTATTTATCGACCATGTGGAAAAGTATCTGTAATCCGTACTGAATACAATTCCATACTACAACAAAATCGACTTTGCCTGTAGCTCATTTAGAAAAATTGTGTACTCACGACACATAACATTCTATTAATGCATAAATCGCATAGAGTTTAGCAACTAAAACTATTTTAATGGCGACCATAAATTATACTTGTTGGTTCCGTACATACGATTTTCTTGAGTTGGACATATTATTGTTCGTGTACTCATTTCTTCCGTTACTTAATATTATTTATGTGCTTTAAAAAACACTAAATGTCAATTACACAATTTTATAGATTTACAAATCTAGAAAATTGTTGGAGCAGACCAGAAACGCGACCACAAAGACCGCAACAACACTCGGCTATATACGAGTATATGGAAAATTATGTAAAATATTTTTTTGCGGTTTGTAATGCTTCGCGAACCAGAGTTGCAATAATCGTTATAGTAACGCCTAAAAATTTAATTAAATTTTAATAGAAACATGTTCTATGCTCGCGATAGCATAAATTTTATTTTATGATACATTGACGCCCTTTCATGATTAAAATTTGTGTATAGCAGCGCGTATAAATCGAAACGAGCTAAATAAAATTAAATTACAAAACATTAATTTTAATGATGGCTTGTTATTATTTTTAATAATATATTGGTCAAATTGTTTAAATCGTTTCTGGGACCATTAGATAGACGAAATTTTTGCCATAACCGTCGAGAGGTTTACGTATATCGCAAGCCGGGCTGGGCTATTAATCTCACTAAAATAAGAAGCAAATCGTATAAAAAAATTCTCAATTCAGATTTATTTCTGTTGATTTGGTTTAATTTTTATGGGACAATAAATAACTCAGATTTAAACGACTAATTCCAAAACAGCTGATAACCATATATTACCAAGAACAGTTGTTTTTATAAAAACCATAACTAAAGTTGTATAGAAATTAATTGGATTATATTGTGACTAGTGGTATAGTATACGACATACTCAACATACAGTATACACATCATCACATATTCATCATTAGTTTCTTCTTAATCTTAATGATCAAAATATGACAATCGCACACAAAATAAAAATAAAGTAAATCGCATACCAGAAACATGTAAAATTCATAAAACCACTGAAATAATTTATACCGTGACCACTTACGACAACATTAACATAAATAAAACTATGTATAAACGAATTATGAGAGTTGGTTCGTTTATGTAAATGACCGCCAATGTTCTGTAACTAATTAGCGTAATAAAATCTGTTGACCGATAATGGGTTAAGTTTCCAACTATGTACACTTATATTTATTTCATATACATTTCTTAAGTGGTACTGCTATTTTATAGAATATTTTTTTGCATAAATCATAATTTTATTGTTGTTGCCCGCTTTTATTATATCATAAAATTATGCTGCACAACAAAAAATGTGTAATTACCCAGACGCGCGTTATAATGATTTACATTGCATTTACACATAATGAGGAGGTAATGGAGTGTGGTGAGTAGAATTTTTATTCACATTATCTTGGCGTGTAGCTGTGTAAGTCCTGAAACAGAGAAAGGTCATCGAAATGAAACATAACGGTTAAAATAATAGTTGTCAGTTTATCGAGTTTCTAGGTGACTCGTATTCAATGCAATTGTTAAGATTTAATTCCTAGATTATTCGTAGTTAATGGCTAACATTTTTTTGTAAAGGCAACCCTGTAAATCCTTGTTAATATAAACATAATATACACATAATATTTATAACGTTATTAATACTTGACACGTTAATAATGATGTTGAAGATAGTTGCCTAAGTACCCAGATAATTTTCGCTGTCTCCGTGTACACAATGGCAGCACCTAGGTAGCCGAGTTCACGTCAGGGGGGGGGGGGGGGGGCGAGTGCTGATTCGACAGAAGCAAAGTACTACCAAGGACCAAATGCAAGTGGTATAAATCGGGCAAAAAAACAACCAATAATACGTATAACAAATGCGGAATGTAATGGTGGTGGTACGGTGGCAGAGATGCTGTCAAATTTACACTATTTCGGAGGCTGGTCCAATGGACTCTAGGGTGGGTCAATCATTGATAACCCATTTGGATGAAACTCCGCTTATCAGTAAATATCTTTCAGCACGACAAGCAAAATATTCAAATATGAATGACTAAATAAGAGAAATACAATTTACAGCTAAGTTGAAAGAAAAATTATAATTTTCAAGTGAGAAAATATAGAACTCAAAAAGCAGATCAAATACGTGCAGAATTTGGGACAACTCCTAAATATTTGAACCGGAATCAAAAACCAAGAAAAAAAAGAAAACTCAACAGAAATAATAAAAACAAAATAATTCAAAAGAAGTTTCTAGAAGCTAGTTAAACATCAAGACACAACTACCGTAGGGCTAGTAACAACCAGATAAGCTAAAAGAGAAATCACCTTCTCCAATTAACTTTGTTGAAATATTGGTTTGTGGAAAAAACCAATCGATTATGATGTCGGTTATGGTAGCCGCGTACGAACTCCTATCTCTAAATAATGGAATCTGGAAATTAATATGAAAACTATAGAGTTTTAGTAGCAAAGTTTAGTTTCAAAGGGCATTAATGGCTTATCTACTAGGATAAGAATGATCGTTCAATAAAATGTATGGTCTTCCACCAAACAGCGCAAAAGAGAAAGCTATTGAGGATCTTTTCAAGCAAAAGAGTTTTCAAACTGCTATAAACATCCTTAAGAAAGAAAAAATCAAAACTGAACAAGGAGTTCAAAACAACAAAAGTGATCTAAAACTATTTATGTATGTTCACTTTAAATATCAAAGAAAAGTGGAAGATGTGTATAATATCAAGACAATACTTAACATAAGAGGTAAAATTGAGCCTTGGAAAAAACAGCAGTCTAATGCAACACTGCATAAAAAGTCAAGGTTTAAACAGTATACAGAAATATTGCCAAGCTAGGGAGCTACAAAAATTAAGAAATAAAACACGAATAATACTGAGAAAAATGATCCAAATCCTCAACCAAAAAATGCGGCAAAACCAGTTATATCGGAGGGCACTTGTGAAGGTACAACAGTGCTCCAAAAGGTACCAAGAAGCGAAGCTCTTAAACAAGAAAAATACGTTCAAGCTCTCTAACAGGAATAGATAAGCAAGAATCCTTTTAATAAAATGACATCCATTCCCATAGTAACCTGGAATGCAAAGGGGTTAACACAACATGTTACAGAATTAGAAATTTTCGTACATATCAAAAAATTAACTATATAACGTATATTGGAAACCCATTTTACTTAAATTTCTTATCGTAAAATATATGGAGGCAGCTGTTATCACGTGCCATTCATCCGGAAAAAAGAGCAAGAGGTAGATCGTCGGTAGTCATAGAAAAAACATCAAACATTTTTTAGATCTGAAATTTGAAGAGGAAGTTATGCAAGTAGCCACCTTAAAAGTGTTTATAAACAACAACAAAAAATATAGTGTTACGTCAATATATTGACATAACACTATATTTGTTTCCTAAGATATAATTTAATAACGGAAGACTATTTGCACATTATTTAAATCATTTGGACCAAGTTTCATAATCGGAGTCGATTTTAATACACAAAATACCTACATGGGATCAAGAGAGACCTCTAAAAAAGGAAGAGAGCTGTTTACTGCAGGTCGAGTACCTAGTTGCAAATTTTATTCTGGGGATCAACCAACACCTACAAACAAAATACCCGATCTCATATGCATCTTTATTACCAAAGGCATAGACAAAAACTACATATGTCTAGAAAGAAGCGAGAGAATTTTTACGGATCACGTGCCTGTTATTATGTCAATCAGTGCAACAATTGTTTTGGTATCGAAACCTGCTGGGAGAAAAACCAGAAACTACAGTTTGAAGATGAACTAGAACAACTCAACAACTACATACAAGAAGCGGTGTGGAGTAGCATCCTTAAGTTCAAGGGAAATGTACCGACATGTTATTTAACTCTATAGGAGTTAAGAAGCTGGTTGCACCAAAACAAAAAGCAACGAATGATGTAAATAAATCGAACGCAAGAATATAAAGCACCGCTACATTTTTTGTTCAATAAACTAAATTTGCTAATTAAAGAAATGATGAGTGGCCTTACCGGGGAAAGATTCCGAAAATTTCCTTTGGAAAGCGGCAAAAATAGTAAAACTACCTGAACTTCAAATTCCACCATCAAATGTTGATGTCACGCACATCAAGCAGTTTTAATCCTCGAACACCTTCAGAAGTCGCCGAAATACCGTCGTACGCTTCTTTTACTTCAAAGTTCTTCACTTTTATTTTTATGGTTTTTCATTTCATGCGGTTCAATTTCGGTATAGAAGTGCCAGATATGTAAGATTGGATCAAAAATCGTTTATCAATAATTACACAGGACTACGAGAGTAAAAATATTTTTAATATTGGCGAAACAGGGTTGTTTTATAATATGCTACCACTAATACATTCGCATTTAGAAATTTTCATTTGCTGGTGGCAAACATAATAAACAGCGGGTAGCTATACTTGTTGGACTAAGCGGTGACAAATCTGAGAAACCGTTATTGCTTATGATTGGAAAATCAAATTCACCAAGATGTTTCAAAAATATTGCGAAACACCTATTTGGGAAGATTATGTCTTCATTGTTGACAACTGCCCTTCGAATTAAAATATTGCTAATTTACGAGCAATCAGCCACTGGACAAAGGAGTGATAAAAAAAAATTTCAACACTTTTATAGAGGATTGGATTCTCTATAAAAGTCCTCTTTGGTGCTGCAAGATTTTTTCATAGAGCTTGGGATAAATTGACGTAAACCACAATAAATAATTATTTCAAAAGGGCTGGGCTTAATTTATCTGCGTCAACAATACCAGTAACTGAAACAATTGATGTTTCAATGCTTAAAAGCTTGAGGCAGAACTCACGAATTCTGGAATCTATTTCATCTGCAAATGAATTACTTCAAGACTTTCTCTACGTTGATGAGCAAATGAAAACGGACGCCAATGCTTTCTAATTCAGAAGTTGCCAATGCCATTTTGGGCCTAAACACTGTTTAAGCTATTTTGAAGTCAATTTAGAAGTGAAATTAGTCAAACTAATTTATGATTAGTAGAAAATAGTCCGATGCAAAGTGGATGTGAATTACGCTTGTTACTTTTACTTTTGAATTATAATTAGAAAATAGAAGTACATTTCGCCGTGTGAATATTAAAGTGTCCTATAGGCATAGGAAACAAATGGCGTATATGACACTTTATTATTCACACGACGATTTGTTTGTAATATGTATGGGTCCCTATATTTTGCATTTATATAAAATTACTGTTTACTAAACGTACACCTCGTCCAAAGCGTACACCTCGTTTAACGCGTATCCCCTGCCTAAATCGTACTTACAAGACCGTTGCTTGACCGTACGCGAGCATTACTGCAGCTAAAATTATTTTATTAATGAAAACAAAACCACATTTGAGGACTTTAATAAGGCATATTTTCGAGGTTTAAACTTATGTTACTTTCATTTACATAGTAAAATAGAAGTAAAGCTATCGTGGAAAATATCAACCTCGAGATTTTTGAAGATTTGCCATTTCGCGATATCGGCCAAGTAAAATTAGTCATTTTATTAAATATTTCTGTGGGTGTGTGGGTGACTCTGTGATGGGTTTCGATCACATAATAAAAATTTGTAGCCTCTCTACAACCAAGACCGATTGACTGGTTGGGGTGAAACTTCGTACTTATGATTTTTGTATAAGTTGGGAGATCGCTGTGAATTTTTGCTGAAATCGGCTAGCAGAAAGTTGCTTTTCTCGGCTGATCTGTGGAGACTAAAGGTTTTGAGATCTCTCAATACCCCAAACGAAGCGACTGATCGAGGAGAAACTTTATGCTTAAGTTTTTTTCCAATAATTGATGGAACTGGCGTAACAGCTTCCATACAGGAGCTATTTATAAAAGAAAAACGATTATGAACTAAAATATTTTAAATCAATTTTGTAACAGTAACGTCCAACAGCAATTTTTTCAAACTTGGTTGAAAGTAGGTTTTTTGACAAAAACGAAAAATTTGGCCCCAGTTCAGACCAGACAAATTAATTGATCGGAAGAAACTTCTAAAATAAAAGTTTTTCCACAAATTGGGAGATTCCAGTGATTTTTGACTGAAATCAGTCCAACGGAATTGGTAAAGTGCATATGAGCTTTTTCATTTTATCGAAATATTTTCAAAAGTGTATCAAAACGACTACGAAATAAAATTTTCTAAACAAAATTAGCAATAATACCGTTTAGATCATTTTGCAAAATTTCAAGAGGAAGAAATGTTATTGGGTGTATAACTTAGTTTTATAAATTTTCTAAGAGATGGCGTAACTCTAGTACTAAAAATTCTCTTTCAATAACACCTACCGCGTTTGTATTGGAGTTGTACATTAAAATTTAATTTGTCATTATTCGTGAAAGTGTAAACAACATATTTTTTAATCCCGTTTAAACATATCGAATTTCGTACCAACAAAACAGCATTTGCGGGAACCATTACTTTTATGCTTTAATCAACAAAAAAAGCTGCTGAAAGTTTTCGTTTGCTTCAAGAAAACTTATGGTGAACATGCACTAACTCAACAAATTTGCAAAAACTGGTTTAAACGATTCAAAAGTGGTGGTTTTGATGTCAGTGACAAAGAATGTTCTGGTCAACAATCATTATTGAAGATGAAGAATTGGAAGCATTATTGAAGGAAAATTCAGCTCAAACAGAAAAAAAACTTACAGAACTCACAGTTAAATGTCACTCAAGCAGCCATCATAAGCAAACGTTTACATATGATTCAAAAAGAAGAAAAATGGGTACCACATGAACTGACTAAGCCAACATTGAAAATTGTTTAATGGTTTGCCATTCTTTGCTTACAAGACACCAAGGAGGGATTTTGTCTCAAATTGTGACTCTGTAATGCATTGAACGAAAAACGCCCGATTCCATCCAACAAATAGCGTAAAATGATTTTGCTGCACGTCAAAGCTCGACCACATGTCGCAAAACAACTAAAAAATACGCTGGATGTGACGCTGGATGTGACACTGGATGGTCCACTGGAAGTGACGGCTTCCATAAAGTCTTTTTCGTTGGCAATTATTTTGGATAGTATGATAAATATTTACATGAAACCGATTATAAACTATAAGATTCTAAATTGATTTTGTAATAATATCGGTCAAAACTAATTTTTTTAATTTTTGCGGATATCAGATTTTTTCACAGAAAACTGGTTTTACTTTCTTTTACCTAGTAAAATAAAGTAACCATTCGCTGCATTCTCCGAAGTAAAAAAGTTGTTTTAAAAAATCTCTGTATGGGTGCCGAGCAGACTAAATTCTGCAGTTTCTCAACAGCTCAAACCGCTTCAATAGAAGCTTCCTCATTTCCTGCATTAATTTTGAAAAGTGAATAGCATTTACATAAAAAAAACGGTTTAAAACAAAAATTTTGTATCAAATTTTCAAACAAACTTAGTTCAAAACACTTTTTACGTTTTATCGGAAATGACGAGTTTTGTTAACAAAAACTTTATTTCGCCAAAATTTATCATCAGTCTAGGCAGGAGTATTCAGAGCAAAACACAACCATATACCGAATTCAAAATATAATACAAACATACTTAAATTTTTTCCATGAATTGGTAAGGGAGCAAATAATTGACAAACTCTACGAAATATTCTCGGATATGGGCGCACCCTGGGCAAGGTATTGTAACACGAATGGTTGTGGTAACCAATCCTTTCGTATTAGTAGATCAATATAGCGAATAGTAAACTAACACAACATATTTCAAAATGGTTAATCCACATTCTTCGGAGGCCGGTTCCACAGATGCTGCGGGGAACTGCTTATTGCATGTTAGTGGAATAAATTTTGGAACAGCGAATCCGTTTCAACAGTAGTCAAATACAGCAAGGAAGTATGCCAAAAGTAGAAACAGAAGTAGTTCTGCAATCGATATCTTTAACGTCGGTAGCAATGCAAATGATGGACATTGTAATCTAGAAAAAGGAAATCAAGCACTAAAACAAAAAAATTGAAGACACGGATCAACGCGAGTTAATCTGTCTAAAAACAGATAAAACAAGTTCAAAAACGGAAAACAAAACCATAAACAAAAAAACGTCAGACAACGAAGTACATTCTAAAAGAAACAAGCCGCATAAGACTGAATACTCAACGGACGAGGAAGAGTTAGACAGGGATACTATAAAAGTTATTTTTAATTAAATATTATTTATTATATTTAAATTATTTATTAAATTAATATTTAATTAAAATATTTTAAATTTATGTTATTTGTTTTATTTAATTAATCTATAGTCTTAATTAAATTTTACTAAATAAGAATCCGCCTTATGGAATGGCGGATGGCTTTGCGTGCATCGTGGTGTGCAGTAACCGCAAGTGTTGTGCACTTGTTGCAGCGGCGATATTGTGAGATGAACTGGTTGATTACCAAAAATTTATTTTGTTCGTTCTGCTTTGGTTTCGTCTTCGTCGTGTTGCTTTTGCTTTCGTTTGGAATGTCGTCGTGTTGTTTCCGTCTTGCATATATATGTGCATCTATTGATGCATTTACTCTGTTTAGACGTACAGAGTGATGATGAGTTAGCGATGAGTTTGCGAGGTGTTAAGTTTGCAATATGTACGATTAGAATATTGGTTAGCAATATTCTAACCGCTACAGGATGCTAACTAAATGTTGAAGAAGGGAAACCCTTAACAAAACAAGAGAAATAAAAAAAACTGAATCCTCACCAGAGGTAGAAAAATTAACCGAACGGCAACCAGCTCAATAAAATGAAGCACAGCCAAAGGTAAAAGCCCTACCATCGATTTTTATTATAAGAGTAGCGAACTGTTCAGAAATCCAAAGTGAAGAGAGTACTGTTACGGCACAAGAGTACAAAATCACTGCTTTGAACAATAATGTATGAAAGATTAACACTTCAAATCCAAACGCATACAGAAACTTATCAATGAAGCTGAATACGGAAAAATATCAGTGGTATCCGTACGAAAATAAAAACGATAGTCCCATCAAGGTCATGGCGATGGACCTAGAAAATAAAGAATTTAAAATCTTTGATGCCCTTAACATTATTAAAAAGAGAGACATAGTAGAGAGAACCGACTAGAAGCCATATCAAAAAGAAGACTTCCCCTGTTCATGCTAATGGAAATGGGTTAGAAATGCGGAAGATAAAGCTGACCCTCAAAGAAACATTTCAACCTCTAGGTCGGCAGACCAGTTACAAAAACACTGCTGATACGCCCAGAATATCTGATTTCGAAGATATCAGGCCTGTAACATTGAAAGAACTAAAAGCTGAAATTAAGAACATAAAAACAAAGTAAGCTCCTTGTTAGTCTGATATCAGGGTAAATAATAAAGGAGCTGCCTCAAAAAGGCATTCGTAAATTATTGTACACAATCAATTCCATCCTTAGGAAAAAACTTGTCAGGGGAAAGTAGCAGAAGTAACAATGATTCCGAAACTGGGCAAGCCACCAAATCTTACCGGTCAATTTCACTTCTACCAACACTAGCGAATATTATTTGAGAAACCGTTGGTCAAAAGACTGAAAAGAACCATAGAACAAAGAAACTTTATCCTAGATTATCAGTTTGGTTTTAGAGAGAAATACTTTACGCATTAGAGAGGAAAAAGGCTTGCTCTAATATCTTATAAGATGTGGCGCAGGCCTTCGATAAGGTGTGGCACAGAGGTTTACTCGTCAAACTACATAGAGATTTTCCAAAATAATATTATATGATTTTAAAACCATACATAGAGGATCGCCACTTTCTGGTGAAATATGAAGAAGAATATACCGAGCAAAAAAATGTCGGCAGTAGACCCGCAGGGTAGTGTTTTGGGACCTATTTTTTATGTCCTCTACACCAAAGATTTACCTCAATTAAACAATGCAGTTGTCTCAGTACGAGACACCATCAAGGAATCGACAACGAAACTTCAAGAAACATGTGAGAAAATCATAAAATGGAAAAAAATGTGGCGTATCGGGCCCAATGTATCAAAATCCACGCATTTGAATTTTACTAATCTAAAAGTCGGCTACAAACCTGTAATCATTAACGGTCAGCAGATTCTGTATGCAAATAAGGCTAAATATCTAGGGATAACCTTAGATACCAACAGGTGCTAAAGCCTGTTTGGACTTAAGGAATACAGTCCTCGGGCTCTACAAAGAAAAGCAACACCAAAATAATACAAACTTTTCAAAACAAAGTGGTACGTGGTATGGTTAGCGCTCCGTCCTTCATATGGTCCAGACGGTTCGAGAAAAAATAAAAAAACTTGCACCTAAATGTCCAGACGGTTCGAGAACAAAATAAAAAAAACTTACAGTACTTTCTGGACAACGTATTCATCAATATGTAAATGAAGAGCTTCGTGGTATATGTTGGACACTTCACATTCAGTAAGACGATTGCAGAGAATGAAACCAATTGATTCAATGGATTAAGGACACCAGTGCATAGACTACTTCAGTAAATAATCTATAAATGGAGCTGGCCAATGAGCTTCATTCACAAGTGACTAAATTAAGAAAGAAAAATTACTAGATGAATTGTATTCAGTTATCAAAATTTAAGTAAAAAAAAAAAAAATAAAAAAATGAATCTGAATTTATTATGTTTTTAAATAATTAAATTTTATTTTAAATCATCCATCCGTCGTTCCAAAAATGTTAGGTTTTCTTTATAACCCGCTAATTTTATTTGTGTTCGCATATGCCTCTATCGTTTTGTAGCTTATATCGGTAAATAAATCTCTTGTGTTACAAAATTGTACAGTGTTCAGCGTGTTCCTTGCGGTGCTACTACCGCGCAGCTATGCTCTGAACTTCAAATCATCGCTTTACCAAACAGTGTCCCTACTCTTCATCGTCTTCCTAATTTTGCACTGCAATATTTTTACTGTACAATAAATACTTTGCACGAATAGACACCTTAAGACAGTTTACTTTCAAAACAAGATCTACGATTATTCTTCTTTGTTACTGTCAAAATGGGGTGTGTTAATAAAATAAAAAATGTTTATAATAATTATAGAAATTATTATAAATATTTATTTTTATATGATTAATTGAAAGTATAGGCGAAACGATCGCTTGAAACGATAGACGAGTATGATATTGATCAAATACAGTTTCTTGTAATGAAAATACTGATCATTTTTATTACAGTTCGTGTGTACGTGCATTAAAAAATATTATTACGATTCGTTTGAAATATTTAATTATAGCATTTGGATTTTAAGACGAATTTGAAATAGATTAATTGCAAAATGAAAATGTTTAGATAAATCCATACGATTGTTATTGGGCGGCTGTAGGCGATGACTATGCATATAACCGAAGAATTTCATATGACTGGGCGCAAAAATCTATATGTCTGTTGTTATTTATTATTGCAACAATTAATTAAATTATGTAACATTGATCTGTTATTCAGGGGGCGGTTTTAATTTCTCAAAATGCCTACCGGTCTGTCTCTGAAGAAATTTTTTATTAATTTTGTAAACGAATCTTAGACGTTTCGTTTTAAAACTGCGTTAACTTACAATTGTAACTGTTAAATAAAGTTGTTGGTAACTCTAACACGACCATGAAGTTAGATATTACTTTCGACTTCTACCAAATTTATGTATATAACATAACACTTCGGGCTAGTTCAGTATGCAATTTGGATAACCCAAAATACGTTGAGGTACTGTATATACAACAACAACATTACCGAAGCATACACACCCAGAATTTATGTATTATGATAATCATACCACGATGATTTTCTCAATATAGGAATAATCATTTGTGGCCATAAAAAAATCCTAAATTTGGCAAACATAGAATAAATAAAAATTCCTTCACAAAAATTGAAGACATATAAATCATCATAATCTCGTACCTCTCACCCCACTACCTCATCTCAATGAAAATGTATAAATCGAAAAGAAAAATGTTTTTTTTTTGTTGCTTTCCATCTTCTTAATAAATAAATTTGTGTCACATTTTCACTGTGCTATGTCATGATGACGATGCGTTGAAATTTATGTAACGGCCATGAAAATTCTGTATGAAATGAGTCTTCTACCAACATCGACTGGGTAGTGTACTCTATATAAGAGTAGAATATAGAGACAGAGACACTTTAATAAATTGATTAAGAAATGTTTTATGTTGTAAGGAAATAAAAAATTAAATTTGGTCATTTGTAAGCTGTTGATGTTTTCTATATACCAAATAATAATGCTTACGGTAGAGGAGGCAATTCGTATTTATGAAAGACATTCTAAATCATTTTTAAACGATTACACATTACGGGAGAATGTCGTCAATGAGCCAAAAAATAAGATAGGTAACACGTATGAAATTTAGTTATGACATTCGGGAAGCTTTGATTTCCAAGGGAACCCCAACTAACATCTTCCAAAATTATGGAAAGCTTCGAATTCAGTTCTAGAATCCAGCTTGTTCACGTCTTAGTGCATTCTCTTCAGATGGTAGTGTCTTGGCTACGTCAGATATCATTGTGATTTTGAAAAAATTCATTTTATCAATTAAAATCGTTGATCAAAGTTCGCTACTGTTTAATAAAAGTCTTTAATGAAGTTGGTGTGTGCAAGTATTGTATGGAAATCCTCTGGACAAATTGCTGGAAAACCGAAACAGCCTGATCATTTTTTATAAGCTGTCAGTTTTCCCCGCTTCAAAAATAATCATCATCATCTCGAAGCCTGAGCGTTCATTTGTCATATCGAAATTGTTGCAATCAATTTCAACGCAGTATAAAACTCTTGTGAAAACAAAAATCCTGGTACTAGTGCTGAACACCAGAGGATCGCTTATTAATCTAAAAATAGACCTGTGCCACCTGATTCTTATGCTATTGCAAAAACTACGCGTCAAGGAGCAATGTTGTGACACAAACTGCTAAGCCTGATATCATTATGTATGGATGATCGTATTTTTTTCAAACTGTGCAACAAATGTAGGCCATCTTTTTGGATAAGATGGGAACTATTCGAGAAAAATTTCTTGCTGCTAAATGGAAGCCACCTTTATTTTGGCTAAAATTAGATTGATGTATATCTTTCCTGTTTCCCGTAGTTATAATAAACCACCCCAGCCAATGCAACGGTACCTGCGTCACAGAACCCATGTAGTCCCACTTTTGTTTGTTTTTGCCGTTACAAACCGTAAACTGGGTATGTCTTCGAATGTGGGTAAACTGGATCCCATTTCAGTGTTTCCTTTTGTGGCAAAGTATCTTCCCAACTTAAATTACTAACCCATAAGGGCTGGATGAAAATTTTAATTTTTATATTAACTGGATGTGATCCAACCCAATGGATCAAATACCTTTCCAGTTTCTGATAACATTATTTCCTTCGTTAGTTTTGCGAATTTTGGGAGATATATGCCAAATTTAAATACTTCATGAACTGAGTCATATTGCCGGTCAGAATCACGAATATCTTCTAAGATAGTATCTAGAGTTAGATATCCACTATCGCAAAGTAAAACAATAACTAAACGGTTTGATGTTACTAGATAATGGTAGCTGAAACCGGTTCTGCTGTTCGTACGATGTCTGCGATCTCTTTTATGGATAGAATTGCCAAATATATCGCTGAACGCTCGCCTTAAGTGGCTAAATAATGGGATGCTTACGGAACCTTATAGTATTTTGGCCAAAAGCGTAGACAGTACAGTTGGATCGACCACAATGATTCCGCAATGTGGAAGAAAGTAACCACCATCGTTGTAGTTTTTGAAGAAATTTCCTGTATAGCCATGTTGTAAATATTCCTTCTTAATAAACCGTTTTCAGCCCATGAAATTTCTTGTCTCATATAATCGCTACTTCATACTCCTCAATCTCTGGTTTGCCAATCTAATCATTCTTGTAAACGACGATCCGCGCATCTTTGTTGACTAGGGGTGGAATATCGCTGAAAACGCGATTTCCCAAAATCGTTTTAAAATCTGGTCAATTTTGAATGTCTGAATCCATCCAAAATATTTATTGTGGAAAGCAGGTTGATTTTTGGTACCCCCGATATTGTTAAATGTTGAAAAACTGTCGATACAACCAGTTCGATTTTTCTAAACTGTTGAGAACGAGTGTTAATTTGCTTTGTTCGGTGAACATCTCAACCCAATAAGTTCTCCCATTTTGAGTTATTGTCACACATAAACTTTAAAAACACTTTTGCACAATTATTTTAATTTGATATTATATAAGTAGTAAAACACCTTAGCACTAAAATACAAATTTATGAAAACGAGTTGGAATGTCGCTTATTTGCCTAACCAAACCAGGATGTTAGCAAATTCAGTTCTGTCTCTTTTAAAATTGGAGTCAGCTCTGCTGTATTTGAAAAACTGCTGTAACCTGATTTTTAGCATTACTGTTAGAGCTGAACTTTAACAACCTCAATGAATCAAACTTAGTGATGCTCTGGAGGAATAAAGGCCATTTTTGGGCCAAGAAAGGCGGAAGGTGATTTTGCTGCATGATAAAGCCCGTCAACATACAGCAAAATCAACCCAGAAACTTATGTCCTCCTTAGGCTTCTACACACCTGGCTCTCTTTCATTACCATACATTATTCAGACCGATGTCCTCATATTTGGAAGACCAGCGGTTCACAAAAGTTGAAGATGAGCAAACTGGCTCGATCACTATTTAGCTTCGATACCACCAAGTTATACTATCTCGAAAGTATTTATCAACTACCTGATAAATGGCTAAAGACCAAACTTTGTAACAATTAACTTTTCAATAAAGTTGAATTTAACCAAAAAAAGCAGAGTCTACTTGCCCTCCTAATATTAGTGAGTTAACCATTAGATTTTAAAAGCCAAGCCTTTGGGGCCATATTTTGGCCCATCCATAATATGTGGAGCGGATCCCGAAAGTTTGCCACATAGAAACCTACATGGTGCAAATTTCGACAAGATTGCTAAATGTCTATACGGATTGACAGGATATTTCATCTTTATCCGTTCATAATTGTAATGATTTAGCCAACCTAAAAGCCTAATAGATAAAAGCTGTCCAAAATCGAAAAAATTTGCCTAATTAGCGTAAAAGTAGCCTAAATCTATTTAGATCGTCAGAGTGGCCTACCTGGGCCCGTTCATTTTACCATTAATTTAAAGAAAAAATCAGTAAATTGAAATTCAGTACAGCAAATACGCGGTCATTTTGGCACACAGCCATCTATATTCGGACAAAAAGTTCGAAAATTAAAACTCTGTGGAGAAAATGCAATAGATGACAGCATTCCAATTTCTAGAAAATACGTCACATCGACTGCGAATGAGTAGGATGCTCATATGACCTATTTCGGCCAAAAATTCCGGAGTTCAAAAATAACAAATCTATTAAGTGAATCCTTGATATACTTTGGCTCATATAGACATCTAAATAATGCAACAGAAGTTTTAAATTTTCAGAAAATACGCCACATGTTTATCTCTATCGTCAAGCTGTCGTACCTGTCGTACTTATCGTCAGAGTTCGCCATTGTGCCAGTTAGTTTTTTCAAAATTATACGCTATACTTCATAGACGGAAATTCTGTGGAGCAAATCCGCGAGCTGTTGGCACGTAGCCACCTACAGAGTGCAGTAGATGACAGCAGTTCATCTATAAGAATCGTCAGGATGGGTCGTTTTGGTCAATTGGGGTATTCTGATGATCAACATGTGGCGTATTTTTGCGAAGTTAGACAGCTTTTAACTGTTGCACTATATGCAAGTGGCTATGTGTTAAAATCTCTAGGATCCGCTTCACAGAATTAATGGACTCAAATGGAGCACCCCAATTATCCCCAATTGGACTACTCTCATCTATTGCACAATGCACAGAATTTCGTTTTTCGACATTTTCTTTATAACTTTGATAAAATAAAATGGAAAAGAGTGTGGCGTGTTTTCCGGAACTGGACAGCTTTTTTCTATTGGACTTTGTAGGTGGCTATATGTGCCAAAATATTCAGGGATCACTCTAAAAAGTTTCCATGGTCGTACTTTTTCTTTATAATAATGCAAAATGAACGGCCCCAAATGTGAAATTGGACAGGTTTCTTCGATTGCAATATGCTATGATTGTGCCAAAATATGTAGCATTCATTCCATAGAACCTCTATTTAGGGATTAGTATTAGTATGATAAAGTGAAAGGGCCAAACTGGGGCAACATTGAACCACAGAATTATGAAAAATGAAAATAGCCAAATAGGGTAGCTCGACGATTCACATAGCCAAGTGTCGTATTTTTTGTTGAATGTATAGGTGGCTATGTGCTAACATCTCCAGGATTCGCTCCAGAGAATTTCAATTTTCGGGCTTTTTCACTATAATTTTGATTAAAAGAACGATCCAATCTGAGGAACCTTCTCGATCCGAACCTTCTCCTAATAAGTTTAATTTATTGCACTATGCACAATTTTAATTTTCGGACCTTTTCATTATAATGATAGAACAATAAACGGGCCATATTGGAGCACCCTGACGTTCCGCATTGACCTGTGGTATATTTTTCGAAGCTGGATACATTGCACTTTGTAGGTGGCTGTGTATCAAAATCTCCAGGATTCGCTCCAAAAAGTTTCATGTACGGACTTTTCCGAAAAAACGTACTGCTCTAAAAACAGTAACCCGGGAAAATTCTGGAAAATTTGGTTTTTGAAATTTTATAAAAAATTAAGACACAGTGTATGAAATTACAAAAATTTGGAGAGCGTTTCATTCAGAAATGTCTTTTCTTAAGAAAACGATCAAAAATTCCGAATTACGTGACAAAAAAATTTACCGCTCCAAAAACAGTAGGGCTTACTAACCATCAGGGAAATTCGAGAAAATTAGATTGCAAAAATTTTAAAAAAATTTAAGCAGATTTACGACTTTTAAATTTTTCAATTGATCATTGGTTTCACTCAATTGATCACAAATTCTGAATTACGAGTATGTGACAAAAAAGTTATCGTTCCATAAACAGTAAGGCAGGAAAATTCTAGGAAATTTGGTTGCGATATTTAACATAAGGCAGAGTTTACGACATTATAAACATTTTAAGAGCGTTTCATTCAGAAATTTTATTTTCCTAATCAAAAATAGTAATATTTAAATAAAAATTAAAAGTTAATTAAAAAATTAGTAAATAATCAAAAAATAAAACATACGACAAAGAATATTATCGGTACAAAAAAGTAAGGCGTCAGAGAAGTTCGAGAAAATTTGACGACATTAGAAAAATTTGAAGAGTGTGAATTTGACTCCTGAAATTGATTTCCATATCTTTGAAACCAGTCTTAGATAATGGAATACTAAGAGTAAATGGTCGGCTTCAAAATTCGAATCTTACGCCTGTCAGTCAAAATCCAATAATTTTGGGTAGCACACAATTGAACTTTTCAATATTTTAATTAAAAAATGTTGTCCAAAATTTTATAACAACGACTCGATCGACTCCAACTTGTTGAGATCATCATCAAGAGTATCTACTGATTTGTAAAAGTAGAAATTTAGTTATATATATATATATGTAGTAGAAAAAAGGCACAAAAGTAATAAAAAAAGAAAGACAAAAAATCTACAATAAAATTAATCTATGATCGTCCCAACCATGTTTTGTTTATACGGAAAAATTAATAAAAAAAAGAAGGATAGCAGGTAGTCATCGGCTGTGTAATTAAATTCAAAGTATATTTAATAAATTTAATATAGTGAAGTAATTTTAATTACCCGACGACCTAACAAATCTAAATTGATCGAGTGATTTTTTAAACTTTTGGACAACATTTTTTAATTAAAATATTAAAAAATTCAATTTTCTGCGAAATAAAAAAACAAGGGTTAACTGAAATGTGTACGGCAAATCTGTGAAAACTATGACCATAACATGTTTCAGAAACAAATACTGGATTATTGATGGTAAGCAACACAGTACAATACGTTATTCCAAAATGTCTAAAATACTTCCGCCGTTACCCACCCATATCAATGACAACAACATCGCCGACCGACCAGGCGGCCAACACCAAAATTACTGACAGAAATTTTGGTCGACAACCCCATTTAGTCGACACAACAACATCGGCGACACCCACATCACTGACAACCACATTACCGACAGCTACATCGCCAACACGAACCATGCCGACACCCCCACATCCCCAACACACACCATCAATACCTGAATCGCCGACAATCACATAGCCCACAGGAATTTTGATCGACATTTAAAAATATCATGCTACAAAAGATCACCGACCAGCCACTTTTTCGATACACCCATCCCGCCGATACCCATGCCGTCAAAATTAACATCGCCTAAACTCGTCATGTTGTAAATACATATACCAATTCGAGAATTAACAAGGTGTAAGCACAGACAAACAAATTAGATTTTTCATTTGAACTAAAAAATGAAAACAAAATAAACTTCTGATAATTCCAATGTCATCATTGTATCTGTGATTTTTCGTTAAATTGCGTATCCGTATATATGCAAAAAAAACATTTTTGATTACGAGGGTATATCAAAAAGTCTTGCAATATCATATGAAAAAAAAGAGTGAGTGAGACAACAATATATTTTTCAAAACCATTTTTTGTCGCGATGAAACTTCTAGAAGAACATTTCGATGTAAATTTTACAGTTCGTTTGTTTTTGTCAATTTAGTAACAAGTGTTTTGAATTTTTCTTAAAATGAATGAAATTGAATATCGCGCCGTTATTAAATTTTTCTGTAAAGATGGACAAAATGCAATTTATATATTCAACTATATATCAAAAGTTTACGGCGAATCTGCACCATCATATGCCACAGTAACAAGGTGGGTAAAATTATTCAAAAGTGGTCGGGAGTCATTAGAAGACGACAATCGCTCGGGTCGCCCAGCAGATGCTATTAGCCATGAAAACGTAATTTTGGCCGAATCTATTGTATTGGAGGACCGGCGTATTTCTGTTCCGCGGTTAGCGTGGAGACTTTCTCTTTCATACGGTACCACATATACTATATTACATGACAACCTTCACATGTCGAAAGTAAGTGCGCGATGGGTTCCCCGTTTGTTGAATGCAGAACAAAAAAAAATGCGTGTTCAAATTTCAAAGGCGATTTTAGATATGTACAAAGAAGATCCAGAAAATTTCTTGGATAACATAATAACAGGCGATGAAACATGGCTTCATCACTGGGATCCGGAATCCAAACAAGAATCGTTGCAATGGATTAAACGTAGTGAACCACCACCAAAGAAATTTAAAACTCAACCGTCTGCTCTTAAGGTTTTGGCAACAATTTTTTGGGATGCTGAAGGAAATTTGATAATCGTTTATATGCCACCGAAAACCACAACCACAGGCATATATTTCGCTGAGGTTTTGCGAAAATTGAAAAAAGCGATCCGGGAAAAACGGCCAAGGAAAGTTAGGAAAAAAATCTTGCTTCTTCACGACAATGCACCGGTGCACAAGGCTAATATTGCTCAAGCTGCATTAAAGGACTGCGGCTTCGTGGGAATTCCGCATCCACCGTACAGTCCAGACTTGGCACCCAGTGACTACTTCCTGTTTCCCAATTTGAAAAAAACACTAAGGGGCCGAAAATTTTCCAGTGATTATGAAGTGCAGTCTGTTGTAAATGAATATTTTATGGAGCAAAAGAAATCTTTTTTTTTAGAGGGTTTAGGCAAGTTAATTGATCGATGTGACAAATGTATAAACCTTAAAGGAGATTCTGTCGAAAAATAAAAATATTGCTGTCTCACTCACTCTTTTTTTTCATATGATATTGCAAGACTTTTTGATTTGCCCTCGTATATGCGGCTATTTACAGAAAATGAAATCGCAGTTTAAATTTTTACGTTTACATAGGATGAAATATCTCTTTTAGGTTGTCTCTGGTGTAAATTTAGTTTAGCGTTGCAAGTAGTGTAGATATGAGCAATATAACCTCATTATAAAAGTGTCTTAGAGTTTCATAAGAGCAATATAATTGACGACAGGAATTTTGGAGGACAAACCCACCTAGCCGACATAAGCAGATCGCTGACAAGCATCATTTCCAAAACCAGAACATTGCGGACACGCACATCATCGACAAACCACTTTGCCGATACACCCACATCGCCGACAAGCACATTGTGGATTTTCTCACATCGTCGACAACCACATTATCCAGTGAGTACTAATTCACTACCAGATTGCCGACAAGCCATTTTCTCGATAAACCGTCTCTGCCGACACCCACACCACCAAAATATTCGCAAAAGGACAAATATCATGTGGATATAACAATTTGAGAATTATTAAGTGTAAGTTTACTTTAGCGTTGCTGATAATGTAGATGTGACAAATATAATTTCATCTTAGGAGTGTCGGAAAGCTGTACCGCTAGAGGCATCAACATGGAATTTTGGCCGAAAAGCTCAATTAGAATACACAACTAGATCTCAGACAGGCGACAAACTCTTTCGTCCGTTTTCCAAAAAATGAATCATTTGTAATCGAGTTGCTTCCAGATTGCTAAACACTTTCTTCAGTTACACTTACACGTGCCACTATGTATTTTATCTAAATCAACATCATTAGGATGAAATAGTTGAAACAAGTTTTCTCGTTTTCTTTTTTTATTGAAATGTTCATCCCAAATTCCCAAACATGTTTAATCTAACGTCACTCCACAAATATACAATAGCTCCCTAACAGTCACCTTTTTATATTTTAATATTTCCCTTCCCAAATTTAACCTTTTTCTCGTTTTGGGTTAATTTTTTAAATTTATTCATTTTCATATTATCAATTTTGGCTCTAATCAAAAATCAAACAATTTTAATCGATAACACCATCAACTGAGTAAAACATAACATATACCCTACCACCACTTGGATAAGCCACTTGAGTAATATGATCAATAACGTTTGTAAAGGAAATACTGCAATTAAATGAATAAAGAATGTTTGAACTGACTATATATAGTACTACAAAACATCCTAAAGCCATCCATACTTGCACCAAATCAGTTAAAGGAAATGTTACAATTGATTCGACAACTCATTGCAACCGTTACTTTATCAGAACGTAATATTCACGACCACACGAGTAGTTTGTGTGAGGCTGTACACTAAGGGGGTCCATGTTTGTATGGGGAGAAAAAAATGTGATTGTCGAGATGTCTAACAGGATGAATGAGATATCTAACAGGACACCCCCTAGAAATGTGAGGTTATGCTAAAAACTTAAAGAGAAAAAATATTGGGTCAATCGACGATGGTTTAGAGGTTGCGACTTCAGCGCGATGTTCTATAAAAACGGTATCTTTTCAATTTTTCACTTTCAGACGAACAGAAAAACTATTTAAAATTGATCTCACCCCAATTAAAAACTTTGGTGAATAGAGGAAATAATTCCCTTTCGGACATTTAAGATATCGAAAATCGGTTAACAATAACGGGTTTATTGTGTCCGTCACGCCAGCCGGAACCATATCAGCCGGAACCAAACAACTATGGCACAAGTAGTACGATGCATTGTACATCATTGAGCACTATATGATTTTTCAGCAGGAACCTTATAATTCCAGCCGGAACCTTATAATTCCAGCCGGAAACTGATAAAGCCACATAGAACCATACAACAGCCAAACCAACTAGAGTACTAGTAGCACGATGTATTGTGCATCATTTTGCACTATATAATTTTTAAGCCGGAACCTTATAAATCTATACAAATAAATTTTTCGTAAAAAAACCTTTCAAATTCAGCCGGAACCATACCCTCTACAGCCAAACTAACTATGGCACAAGTAGCACAATGCATTGTGCATCATTGTACATTATATAATTTTTCAGCCGGAACCTTATAAATCCAGCAATATATGATTTTTTGGTGGAACTTAATAATTCCAGCCGGAACCGATGGTTTGGTTATATACAGTCAAACTAACTATATCACAAGTAGCACAATGGATCGTAACCTAATAAAGCCAGCCATACTGTAAAAAAAAATGATTTAAAAACTGATTTTTTATTTTTTTAACTGATTTAATACTGTAAAAACTGATATAATTTTTTAGCTGAAACCTTATAATTCCGCCCAGAACCTTACAGAGTCAGTCAGTACCATATAACAGCCAAACTAACTTAGACACAAGTGGCACGATGCATTGTGCTTCATTGAGCACTATATATTTTTTCGCGAAAACCTTATAAATCCAGTAATATACGATTTTCCGGGGAAAAAATCTTACAAATTAATCAGAACCCTGTATTCAAAATAAATCCATTACAAGTACCACGATACATTGTGCATCATTTTTCACTATATTTTTCAGCCAGAACCTTATAATTTCGACCAGAATCTATTAAAGCCAGCCAAAACCGAACAAAAGCCAATACAACTATAGCGCAAGTAGCACGATGCATTGTGCATCATTGTGCACTATATAATTTTCCAGTTGGAACCTCATAAATCCTGAAATAAACGAATTTTCGTGAAAAAAAGCCTTACAATTTCAGCCGGAACCATACGCTCTACAGCCAAACTAGCTACTGCACAAGTAGCACGATGTGTTGTGCATCATTGTGCACTATATAATTTTTCAGCCGGAACCTTATAATTCTACCCGGAACCTTACAAAGCCAGTCAGTACCATATAACAGCCAAACCAACTATAGCACAAGAGCGCGATGCATTGTGCATCATTGAGCACAATAAAACTTTTTCGCTGGAAGGCGGTATAAGGTTCCGGCTTAAAAAATATATAATACACGATCCATCGTGCTACTTGTGATATAGTTATTTTGACTGTAGGGTTCTGTTGAATTTGTATGGTTTTTCCCCCGCAAAACCATATATTACTGGATTTATAAGGTTTCGGCGAAAAAAATTTATTGTGATAATAGTATTATGATACTGGTTTTTCCAACTTTTCAGCTGCTAAAAAATCCAATTGAAGGGAGTAAAATAATAGGTATACATAATTTTAATGAAAGTGAGTGTATACACAGTAGCCATGACAAAAAAATTAAATGTCAGAAAAAAGTTGTTGCTCAATATTTTCTAGCAGTTAATCGAGCTTAAAGAATTCAATTTTGATTCTTTTTTTTGACAAGAATCATTTTGTCATATTTTTTCAGTCAAAACGAATATTTTTTGCAAATTAAACAAAAACATTGTATTCTAAAACTATTTGAAGTGATTTGATAACCGTTTCAGATAATTTATAACATTTTTATTGGTACACCAAATGTTTGTTTACCAACAAAATGAACATGACATTTGAAAAATTGTGTTGTTTCATTCATCTTAGTTGTTTCTGTCCTAGTCACCGTTTACTTTTTTTACTGCACTTTTTTCGAGCCAGTGTCATAATACCATCAATGATGCACAATGCATCGTGCTCTTGTGCTTAAGTTGATTTCGCTGTTATATGGTACTGACTAGCTTTGTAAGGTTTTCGATGGAATTATAAGGTTCCGACTGAACAATTATATAGTGCATAATGATGCAAAACGCATCTGCCTAGTTGTGCTATAGTTGGTTTGACTGTAGAGGGAATAGTCTCGGCTGAAATTGTAAGGTTTTTCATGAAAAATCGTATATTTCATAATTTATGAGGTTCCGGCTGGGAAATTGTATAGTGCACAATGATGCACAATGCATTGTGCTACTTGTGATATACATGGTTTGGCTGTTGTATGGTTTTGGCTGGCTTTAATAGGTTCTGGTCGGAATTATAAGGTTCCGGCTGAAAAAGGATATAGTACACAATGATGCATCGTGATACTTGTAATATAGTTATTTTGACTTTAGGGTTCTGCTTATTTTGTAAGGTTTTTTCCCCGGAAAATCGTATATTACTGGATTTAAAGTATCCGGCGAAAAAGTTTTATTGTGCTCAATGATGCACAATGCATCGTGCTACTTGTGCTTAAGTTGGTTTAGCTGTTATATGGTACTGACTAGCTTCGTAAGGTTCTTGGCAGAATTATAAGGTTCCAGCCGAAAAATTATATAGTGCACAATGATGCACAACGCATCGTTCTACTTGTGTCATAGTTAGTTTGGCTGCAGAGGGTATGGTTCCGGCTGAAACTGTAAGTTTTTTTCACGACAAATCGTAAATTTAAGGATTTATAAGGTTCCGGCTGGAAAATTATATAGTGCACAATGATGCACAATGCATCGTGCTACTTGTGCCATAGTTAGTTTTGCTACAGTATGGTTCTGGCTGGCTTTATTAGGTTACGGCTGAAATTGTAAGGTTCCGGCTGAAAAAGGATATAGTACACAATGATACACGATCCATTGTGCTACTTGTGATATAGTTAGTTTGACTGTATATAACCAAACCATCGTTTCCGGCTGGAATTATAAGGTTCCACCAAAACATCATATATTGCTGGATTTATAAGATTCCGGCTGAAAAATTATATAATGTACAATGATGCACAATGCATTGTGCTACTTGTGCCATAGTTAGTTTGGCTGTAGAGGGTATGGTTTCAGCTGAATTTGTAAGGTTTTTTAACGAAAAATTTATTTGTATGGATTTATAAGGTTCCGGCTTAAAAATTATATGGTGCACAATGATGCACAATACATCGTGCTACTAGTGCCATAGTTATTTGGTTTCGGCTGATATGGTTCCGGCTGGCGTGACGGACTCGATTTATTGATATACAGCGATACAGTGTAACGGCCAGAAAATCATGTTGACTGTCGTTGCAAAGTTTTATATATATTAATTTTCGATATCACATGTGAAATTACATTGCGCGCTGCAATTGAATCAAAAATAGAAAGTTGAAGTTAACAGCACAAGAACAGTAGAATTTAAAGGGCATTTGCATTTTTGTCGTACGATTTTATGTGAAAGCTGGATTTGAACTGTTTACGAGATATTTATTTCTACTAAACACATGATGAAAATGAAAAGTTGGCGATGGGTGTACTAATTAAAATATGTAGTCAATTATGGTATCTGGCCGACGAAAGCATCGTATTCTCCTTTTCGACGTGAACGTCTCTACTGCGGAGAAAATAAGAATGGTGCACCAGTTTGATATGATGATGGATGTAGAGGTCGAGTCTAGTAAGTGCATTGAGTTGATAATTGATTATGTGAAAACATTCATTACGAAACAATTAGCAGATTATGTTACACCAAATACTAGTGATTTTCTTAAACAATTCAAGATTTCCACAGATTTCTTAAACAAGGATCCCAGTCAAATAAAAGTCGTCAATATCGCAGAACGTGGTGTTAATATACAAGATTAAAATAAGAAATTAGCAATATTTACTACAAGTCGTAAAGGACTACACACAGAGGTTTTCAACATATATCAAACATCTGGAATGGGTAGAAGATCATCCTAGATTGATTACCTTCATCTTCGAAATTAATTCATAATATCATTGTAAGAAGAAACATTATACATTTATAATAAAAAAATAGTCATAATTTGTCTTGTTTTTGTATTTTGGAAATTTGGCAATAATTTCGCTACTTGTTCGCCGATTTTCGATATCCTTGATATTTTGGAAACGTAACTATCTGTATCTTTAGGCTGGGAAATTTAGCTCAAGTCGCGTCCTCTAAACCACCTTAGATTGACCCAATATTTTTTCTATTTCACTTTTTAGTATAACCTCACATTGCTTGGGGTTGTCCCGTTAGATATTGTAACTTTCGAAAATAAAGTACACTTCTTATGCGAAATATAATCACTATCAATACTCCAATCAACCCCACGCGAATGCGAGGCAACGATAAACTTTACGCAAAACAAAATTGAAAAGCTTTACGATTTCTAAGTACAAGACCTTTAAAACACAAACAATATTAGTTCTTCAATGATTTAGTTACTTCTGCGTTTCTTAGTTGTTCCTTCCTCCAAACCAATCACCCTTTCAATCAAACTCTATTCAGATAAAAAGCGTAAATTTCTGTTATTGTCAAAACTTGTTTATCAAGTGTTTTGATTAGATTTCACTATTTTTGTAATTTGGTTCCGTGAATTTGAATTTGGTAAACAAGAGTTGGTGTTCGGTTAGCAACTATAAGCCGGGAGACGACACCATACATCAATATACCATTTTGATACTTGGCTTGGTCTTCAATAAAATTCATCTGGATGGCAGCAACCCATTACTCTCGTTTTGAGTACGTTGCAAATCTAATAAATTTAAACCTATGGGTAAAACAAAGTTTAGATACGGAAGCCCATTACTTCAGTAGTTATGTTTATATAACTACCATAAACACCGTATGTCTTTCTCTATATTTTCCAGTTAAAGAAAAACAGTTACCATCTGTGACATTTGTATAAATGGCTTAATGCCTTTAACATAAAAATAAGGAAATACATAAACTATAGCAAACACAAACATATTCGGTAGTGTAGTTGGTACATGCGTATAAGATGTTGATTTATTTTTATTTGTTTGCGAGACAATTTTATAATTTGAGTGGCGTGTAGTTTCCCTTTTGGCCTTTTAATTTATAGTGTAGCTGAATTGATTTGGACAGTTTTAATGGAATTTTAATCTGAATTTATAGTTGAGATCAGAACATATAGAACTATATAAGATATATAACAATTGGAGCACCACAATGGTTTATATATAGAAAAAATAGTCTATAGGACGTTTGTGTTATAAAACACGAGTCGTCACGCGTTTAAATCCGATCGATTTGGTAGCTAAAAGCTTATATTGATTTAGAACGAACTATAAAGACATCGAAACCTACGACGATAAATATTTTCATGACCTACACACATCTCACCGTAAAATACAATATCCCAAAACATGTTTTCCTCTTCCTTTATACTCGTATAGATATTCTTGGATTATATAATTCCAATGAAAGCGTAATCATTCTTATTCTGAGATATTATACATCCCCGTTTTCCATAATACGTATATATAAAAAAATCGAATCTGTTACCCTGAATCATCTAGTCGTTGTCCTTGTATACGGTAGGTTCATTCGCCTTCATCTTAGTTGCGTACACACACACACACCAAAATATTATGTTAGATAATCAATCGTAAAACATCAACCGGCAACATAATACAACAATGAATGATAAAATAGACGAATGCCATCCATTTCCTTGCCTACATCCTTTTATATTGTCCTACTACATCTACCGGCTACTGTATATATTATATCTCGTTTCGCGTCTTCTGGGAGTTGAAGGAAACGCAAAAATGATGGGTCGAGGGGGGACATGAAGGATATAAAAATTCGAAATTAAATCGAAAAACGTATACGCACACAGTGGTATATGCGGAAAATGCGAAAAATTGCGAAGAACTAATTTTTCATCATTGTCGGATTGCTTTTTTATGACTTTTCCTCATATTATGTCGCTTTCCATTTCCTTAGATCCTAGGATTTTGATTAATCGTACAGAAATTTTTAAGTTTTTCCTCATATTGTGGTGCGGTGCGTCTTCATGTTTATTTTTTGGTTTTTGGGAGGATAATTGAATTTTAATGCTGTACAGTGTACACATACACACACACAAAAGTACTTGGATAAATCGTATTTTGTTGAGCATCGTTTGTCGTGTGCGGCATATTCTTTTCCGTGGGGACGTATTTGGGAGGATATGACATAGGGAAATATTACGGAGATTAGATTTTATGTCGTGGAACTGAATTTGTAAATTCGTTATTATTATAAATCGGGGGCAATGGACTTTAAATAGCAGTATTTGGTGTTGTGGTTCGGCAATTCATTAGTGCTGTGCTTTCCGGCAGTATTTATCTACAACTTCTTAAACAATTGAGATTAGGAAAATCTCTTCCTACAGGTGTATTCTTAAAATAGATAATTTAACTAGATGTAAGGTATTTCTCGCCGATTTGGCTTAAACTTGATACAAAAATGAATTTCAACATGGTTTTTTAAAAATCATACTAATTTAAGTGGAACTACACAATTCCGCAATCCTGTAGAACAGAACAAAGTTTAAAAGACGAAATGAAGATTCCAATATGATGTCCGAAAGTGATTGTCAAAAATGACAAAATTAAATGAAACCAAGGCACCGTTCTAAAAGTGGTTCTAGTTGAGGACCAATTTGAACACATTAGACCATTTATCAACTCATTGGAATAAATCCCAAATGGAAATGGGGTATTAATATAACATTCGTTTGCTTTCGTTAACAGTTATGATTGGCAAAAACTAATTTTGTATGACGAAAATGAGATTAAAATTTAAGTTCACAATTTTTTTGAGTTATTTCACGAAGTGCAAATTGAGTTACAATATATGACTTAGAATTTGGTTTAGGATAACTAACAATTTGAATGAAAGCGACGTCTCAACCCATCGAGCTGGTATAACAAGTTTGTATGACAAAATTAGATTTTCAATATCGAAACCGGTTTGTACAATGGCCTTGAACTGAATGAATTGAAATGAAGATTTTTTGATTTCAGTATGTTGTTCTAAATGTACTTGAAGAGGGTTGGTCATTATAAATCACCCAAAAACACCCGTTACCACGATATTGCTTTACGTTATACTCATATGCCCGTAACTAAACTCCTTTCCCACAAAATGGACTCCATTATCTATGTGTGAATAACACCATGCGAATAAAAACTTTGCTGTCATGAATCTTCATAGGTGGGATTATAACACTCACTCTACCTTTTATCTTATATCAATGTACATAGGATCTACGATCGTACTGCTATCAAACAAATTGCGATCAATCAAATTCAGTTCGATGTGCAATATCTCGCAAAGCAATCTATTTTGTCAAAACCATCGCCTGGCAATTTCGGATTTCAGTGAGCAAGTCGACCGCTCAAGTCCCTCTGTGGCATCAACCCTTTAACGATAACGTGGTCTGTTAGAACTAAAAGGTACATCAAAATTTACGCAAGATTTGAACTAAATAGAAAATTGATTAATTAGTGTTTACAACCAAAAAAAAGAAAACAGTTTGACAGGTGACAGTTTAGGGTTAGTAAACATGGAGCAATACACGAAAAACAACACGTTTTCATTGTTGATCAATATTTCAAAAATAACGAAAGTTTGGCTCCTACAGTTTTCATTGGCCCTCTAGTATTTGTAATTTAACACCAGTAAATTTCTTTCAATGGGGTTATTTGAAGTCAAATGAATTACGGAGTCAAATGAAATTCAGCCACATTTATGTAAAATGGTTATGAAAAATTTCGACAAAAAAATGAACACGTGCCAGCAAAGTCGTGCAGGTCATTTACCCGATGTGATATTCCATACATAACCCTATATATGTACTTTATGTTATATCAAAACAATAGAATTGAAAAAATGCTGTGTTTTCTATTTAATTCAAATCTTGCGTTAATTTTGGATTAAAAACCCTCTATATAAACACTCAAGTTCGGTCGAGATATAATTTCATTGCGCCCGATTAAGCTTTTTTAACATTCAAATAATCGGTTTTTCGTCCCCATCCGCACTTTTTTGGAAATAAACCCTACCCAACCTTTAAGTACTTTCAGCACTCCTGATAAAGAAATCTTTAGAAAAATCAGAATTAGGAAGAAGGGGAACATCACACAGTCATTTTCTTTAATGTCTGAAACGCCATCTTGGTATCGTCGGTCCATCCAAATTTTATACATTTTTCCGAGCCGATTATACCATTGGGTTATCCAATTCGAGGTTGATAAAGTAAACTTAAAAAAAACACACAAAATATTCGGAATGTATTGTAATTTTTATTTCATTTTACAGATTGATCCTTGCCATTTTTAGTTAAACAAGATATCATTCAAATGTCCTCCACGGGACTTCTTACAGGCCTTGATTCTTTTGAGGTAATTTTCAATGACTTTTCGGCACATTTCGGGCGGTATCTCGGCCATTACCTTACGAATATTAGTTTTCAATTCGTCAAGAGTTTGAGGATTGTTTGCGTAAACACGATCTTTCGCGTAGCCCCACAAAAAGAAATCCAAAGGCGTTAAATCACAGGATCTTAGAGGCCAATTGACATCAGCCAATCGCGAAATCAAACGTCCAGGAAATTTCTCTTGCAAAAGATCTCGATTTGCTCGTGTTACGTGACTGGTTGCTCCATCCTGCTGGAACCACATATCGTCAAGATCATAATCTTCGATTTTCGTAAAAAAATAATCGGTTAACATGCGGCCATAGCGCTCAGAATTGACGGTAACGGTTCGTCCATGGTTGTTCTCAAAAAAATACGGCCCAATCACACCACCAGACCACAATGCGCACCAAACAGTGACTTTTCCGGGTGTAATGGCTTCTCTACAATCAATTGTGGATTTTCTGAGCCCCAAATTCTACAGTTTTGCTTATTAACGTATCCACCAAGCGAAAAATGAGCTTCATCACTGAAGAAAATTTTGTTCGAAAAATCAGCATCGACGGCCTGTTTTTCCAACACCCAATTTGCGTATGTTCTTGGTTGTCCATGGTCAGCAGGCTTTAGCTCTTGTGTCAAATGGACTTTATACGGATGAAGATGCAAATCCAGATGCAAAATGCGCCATAATGAGCCATAAGATAGGCCTAAATGTTGAGCTCGACGAGGAATTGACAAATTTGGATCTTCTTCCACACTTTCAGCTACAGAAGCGATATTTTCAGCATTGCGAATGTTTTGATGATGCACAGACCTTACAATATCAGTAACAGATCCAGTTTGTTCAAATTTATTCACTGTATTCAATATGGTTTGCTTCGTAGGACGATTATGACGACCATAATCTGCTCGTAAAGCGCGAAATGTGGATACGACAGAATCACTATTTTTATAATAAGATTTAATAATTTTAGCGCGTTGGTCGATTGTTAAATGCTCCATATTCTTAAATGGCAGAATGTCAACTAAATAAATGACAGCGTACTTGACGTTTATCTTTGACAGATGTCGATATACAGATTTCTGCTTTATCAACCTCGAATTGGATAAACCTGTACCATTCAACCGTTCCTAGAAATCACCGGGTCTGGAATCCAGTATGGATTCCAAGATGGTTCGTTTCTTCGACTGAGAAATGGCTATTTCGACGTTCGTACTCGTAGTTAGTTCCGTTTTTGATTCTAAATCATAAATTATTTTGAACAGTTTCAGAATGATCGTTGAATCCCGCAGAGATTAAAAACATCTCGTAATCTGTACGGAGTACCTCTATCCATCAAGCCTGTTAATGGTTTGGGATGCATTACACCATTTAAACGGCATGATGCAGAACTGGTAGAGTAATCTCTTTTGAACTTTCGAAAAGAGGTATCTTCCAGATCGCGTAATGGGTAACGGGTGCGCCTCATTCTTTGTGCTTTACTGATTTTTCTGAAATAAGCAAGGCACAGCCTCAGTTTAGCATATTATTTAAGGATGAGCACTTTAGCACTGCTTCAAAGACTATAACTATCTTCGGTACTCCCAATGAAATAATTCTATAAACTCTTCGTAAACTAAAGACTGTATGGGTCTGCTCTCATACTTTTCAAAATCGTTAGAAAAAATCGTGAATAGATTCATTAGAAATCATTTATTATCTATATTTCTCCCCTCAGTTACATACACAATGCTTACAGAGTAGATAGATCCTGTGAAATTACGCCCCATGAGCTGGTAACTAGGATTGAGAGATATTTCAATAACAGAGAATTGCTCGTGTATCAGATTTGGAATTGACCACACCATTATCAATTGATTTGAGTCGATACTCAAATCTTATATTGCCGAAGTTGAGTTGGTTGTGTTCTTAGTATCTGAAAAAATTACCAAAGGTTGTGGTTTTTGGTTATCGATGATCTTTTAGTCAAACTTCAAGAGTTTATGTTTTGCGCCCAAAATTATGCTGACGAACTAATTATAACTATCTCGAGGAAGCATTTGAATGTAATTTCTGGCCTAATGCAACCAGCCCTCCATACTGTATCAATAAGAATCTTCAATGTAAATCCATATAAAACTGATCTGATGGTGTTCACAAAACGCAGAAATCAGGATGGCCTTACTATTCTCACTATTTTTTGGAGCGTGATCACTAAATCAGGTCGCGTTAAGCATTTGGGTTTTAGATTAGATTCTTAACTATCTTGGAATTCCCATCTTGAACATAGTCCTGAAAAAGCAACTGTGCTATAATATACATATTTAGCATAGCTTTTGGAACTTCTTAGGGTTTGTATCAGAAAAAGTTGTGCATAACAGCACAAGTCCTACAAAATTTTCCGTCTTGGGCTTTTATTGGTGCCTAATCGTCTACTCCACTTTTGCCATGGAAACCATTTTTTTCCTTCTGCGGCTGCAAACAATTATTTTGGACAGCGGGTTGGGGAATGTATTAGGGTCACTCACAGAGCTCCAACAAATTCTTAACAAGTATAGATCGTTTATTTCAGAAATTAACATGGCTAATGACAGATAATTGCCTGAGTTCAATTTCACTAAATAATTCTCGGTGGTCTATCATTCACGAGAGTTATGCATGTCTCATAAATTTATAGGGATAATCTGTACAAATCACTATAGTCGTCTCCTCTAACAGTTAGCGAAACGCAAAGTTGTGAAGTTGAAAACCACAACATTATCTTATGAACTAACTGCAAAGCGGTGCATAATGCTTTGAGTAACCTTTTGTTTGATTCTACGCCCATATGAGTACCAGCTCACTCTGGCATTGATGGCAACGAGAATGCAAATTCTCTGGCAAGAGCGGATTCACGCTCTAGTTTGATAGGGTCTGAACCTGCCAACACAACCGACTGTCGTGGAGCGAAACAATTTATTGCTGAAAAGGGTTCTCTTTTACCCAAATACAAGTATACCTTATACGTATAGGAAGGAAGGATAATGTATATTCTCGTATGTGATGACAGCTTAGAGGCTAACGATGATAACATTCATTATATATGAAGCTGTCCAGTTTATAGGTTTTTAATTTCAACTCCGCATTGGTTCCACGTTTTTAATTTCAACTCGATTGTTGTAAATCAATTGACATCTTACTCTGGTGTAAACTAATTTAGTTTGCCAACAATGCAGTGTGCACATCCGCAATTTGGCACTTGTTTGATAGGAGTGGTGGTAGGAGCTATCTAAGGCTAGATTCAGTGTTGCATTCATTCGTTCCTTCCTTCCTTCTGAATTTTTTTAAATCAATCAAAGTTGCCGCAAAAAAATTCACAAGAAAAAAAACGTCATTTTTAACCAATGAAATTTGTTTAAAAATATTTCAGAACGAAGGAATGAACGAAAGAACGCAACACTGAATCCGCCTTAACTCCTTTACAGCAAACGATGAGGATTTTGCGACAACCTGGTTTAGTTGTTTTCGCTGATCATTAGTTAAGTTACAAAAAGTGCGATTTCTGAAACAATTTGTTTAGCTGTTTCGAATTTTCTTCAAAAATGTATAGACTTTGTTGATTTAGATAAGTTCTAGACTGCTAAGACTGTCTACTGCGCAAATATTTGAACCTGCTGATTGTAGAAATTACCGCTACATAAATTTGAGTGAAAGTTCTGTGATATTCCACAAATTTGAGCAACATAAATTAGTCGTTGTCATTACCAATATTTTCTGTAGCCTGGTGGCCAATCTATGAAGAAAGAAGAAGTTTCGCTGATCGTAAGAATTTTCGCTATTTGAATATACGTCACCCTGGAAGCATATCGGTTCCATTGGAAAACAGAAAAACTGTGCACCCTAAGGGCTTAAACGGTCTGCACAATTCTTGATTTAAATAAGTTCCAGTTCTAAGTCATCTACCGTGCGAAAATGAGGAGCGTTCTTCAATATTTTACGAATTTAAGCAACAACAATTAGTCTGGGAATTGTACTTATATTGAAGGGTCCGCTGATTTGTCATTGGCGATAGTTTATGTAACCTGTTTTCCAATTTATGACAAAACAAGTAACTCCGATGTTCGTAGGAATTTCCTCTCGAATATACGTGACACGGGAAATTTATCGATTTTATTAAAAAATAGAAGAACTCAACAGCCAAAGGGTTTTATAAATGTCCACCAATATGAGGCATATCTAACACACATGAACTTGGCGTTGACATATTAACAACTTCTAAAGCAAAGAAGGCACTAATGGAATAAAGACCGCAGTTAATAGCAGAATAATCATGGCGAGGCAGTATATTTTATAAAAGTTCCAGTTGGGTGAGGAGGAACAACCTACATGAGTCTATCGTAAAATTGGTTACCACCAAGGTTAAATTAACCAAGAAACAAATCCGTATGAAGTTGAATGAATGGCGACATTTTGACTCTGTTTCTTTCACATATCGACATATAGAGGAATCAAACCGCCAAAAAAAAACTGAAAATTATTGCTACAAGGGTGTCGTGGTACCAAATAGCAGATGGCAATGCAAAGAAGGCGAAAGTCTTTCAAAAGTTAAGTCATGGCAGTGAATTTAATGACTGATCGGACTAAAGGGTCGGGTGGTTTAGTGTGTAGTTCATGAAACAAAAGATTGCGTTGTTGAAACCGCAGCCAGGGTGCATAAGACATTTTGTCGTGTACTTGTAGTTGCATACAAGCTAATATAGGCAAGTGTATAGTAAGTCCAGTGATCTAGTTTAGTGCGCATGGCGCAGAAGAGCTGTGGCTCGAAAATGGACCAAGCCGAGTTCAATGCTATCTTGCTGCTTTTCATTCGCAGAGCAAACTGTAAAATCAGAAACGGGGTGAGCTCAAATGAGGGTGGGTTTGATGTTTGTTGTTGATTGAACCCATCTTGATTAACAAACAGTGCCAGTAACATCTCTATCCATCAAGCCTGTTAATGGTTTGGGATGCATTACACAATTTAAACGGCATGATGCAGAAATGGTAGAGAGTAATTTCTTTTGAGCTCTCGAAAAGAGGTATTCAGATCGCGGATTGGAACAATTATTTTCCCTTACTGGAAATTCACAAACAAATATTGCTGAAACTAAAATTGGCCTCTAATATTAAAGATAAAGCTGAATTTATTTGACTCTGTAGCAAAATTTTCTGCAGAAAAATTTGCTGCAGTTTGAAGTGAAGTTACGAATTTATTTTTGTTCAAGTACCTGCCTTCAGCAAATTTAACTATACAGAATGAATAATTTTTATTCTGAAGGGGCAATAAGTTTTACAAAATGAAATGTAGGGGAAATTTGTTTACAAAAGTATAACCAATTTAGCTAATTTGATTGGTTGTTTTTGCTCTCTCTTCGATTTTTATTCTACAGCTAATTTTCTGCAGAAAATTTTGCTACAGAGTCAAATAAATTCGACTGAAGCGGGCTTTGCGAACGCAGCAAAACACCTTTGATAGGGTTGGAACCTGTCAACACACCCGTCTGTCGTAGGGCGAAACAATTTATTGCTGAAAAGGATTCTCTTTTACCCAAATACGGGTATATCTTACGTAGGAAGGAAGGATAATCTAGTATGCTCATTGCGATTCTGTCTGGACATGGTCGTTACAAAGAATATCTTAATCGCATGCGGCTGGCTCCAAATATCGTGTTGACAGCCTAGATGCTAACGATGATAACATTCATTGTGTATGAAGCTTTTTAACAGAATCAGATTCTAGGTTTTTGAATTCCACTCGATTGTTGTAAATCGATTGACATCTTACTCTGGTCTAAACTGGTTTAAATTGCCAACAATGCAGTGCACACAAGCGCAATTTGTTGGAACCCCTGCTTGCATCATATGGGTACCTTGGGGCAATGTATGCAAAAGCCTGGCTGGATTCTAGCCATTTAAGAACTGTATTGTACGCGACACTGCATAATGTCTTTGTTTGATAGGAGTGGTGATATGAGCTACATAACGAATGGTTTAGTTGTTCTCGTTGATCGTTAGCTATAAGTCACAAGAAGCTGCGATTTCGGAAACAATTTGTGGAGCTTTTTCGAATTTCTTCCAAAAATGTAAACCCAAATATACTTAATTTGTTGATTTCGATAAGTTCTATAGACGCCTAAGACCGTCTACCGCACAAATATTAGAACCCACTCATTGTAGGAATTACCGCCATGTTAATTTTAGTGGGAGTTCTGCGATATTCTACGAATTTGAGCATCAAAAATTAGTGTGGGATGGGTATTCCATTAAAAGGCCACCGATTTGTCATTGCCAATTTATGACGAAATAGAAAGTTCTGCTAATATCATGGGAATTTCCGCTATTGGAATATACGTGACATGGGAAACATATCGGTTTCGAAAAATAATAAAAAATATACAGCCTAGTGGATTAAAAATTTACAAAATTGTTGATTCGGATAAGTTTTAGAATTCTATAGCCGTAAACGGCGCAAATATGAGGAAATTACTCTGGGATGGGTACTTCTATTCAAAGGTTCACCTATTTGTTATTATTAACATTTTCTGTACCCTGGTGGGTACGATCTATGATAAAACATGATGTCTCGATGATCGCAGGAATCCCCGCCATTTAAACTTACGTGCCACAAGTAACATATATCGGTTCCATTGAAAAACAGAAAAATTATGCAGCCTAAGAGTTTAAAAGATCTGCACAATTGTTAATTTAGATAAGTTCCAGACTCTAGGCCATCTACCGTGCGACTATGTCGACGAATTGATTGGGTAAATTCCCACTAGGCAATTTTTAATGAACGTTCCTCGATATTCTACGAATTTGAGCTACGAAAGTTAGTCTGTGATTGGTACTTCTATTAAAAGGTCCGCCGATTTATCATTAGCGATAGGTTCTGTACTCTGTAGACTAACTTATGACAAAACATGAAGCTCCGCTGAAAATAGAAAAACTCAACAAGCTAAGTGTTTTAAATGCCCACAAATTGAGGCATTACTGACACACATGAAAGAAGGCACCTGCTATTAAAGAAGGACCTGCAGGTAATAGCAGAATAATCGTAGCGAGGCAGTAAATTTTGTAACAGTTCCAGTTGGGTGAAGCGGAACAGACCACATGAGTCTATCGTGTTAAAGAGGCTATCACGAAATGTGCGTCTTTCACTAAGCGATAAAACATTCCCTCGTCCTTTCCCCGCAACTCAACTGAACTGTTATATTAACCCAGGAACAAATCCGTATGAAGTTGAATTAATGGCGATATTTTGACTTTTTTTCTTTCACATGTTGACATATCGTGGAATCAAATCGCCACAGAAAAAAACCTGCAATTTTTGGTACAAGAGTGTTGTGGTGCCAAAGAGTAGATGGCAATGCAAAGAAGACGAAAGTGTTGCAAAAGTTAAGTTGTGGCGGTTAATTGAATTACCTATCCAATGACTTAGCACATTTAAATGAATATAGAGGGAGACGGCAGCGGAAGTGACGCCTAATGGCTTAAATAGAGCAGCAAAAGTTTGATGGAGAGAGCACCTCCTCCCCCCATCAATCTATTTGCTGCTAAACCGATATTATACAGATCGGGCTAAACAGTCGAGTGGTTTAGTGTGTAGTTTATGGAGCAGAAGATCGCGGGGTCGATAGCAGCATTGTGCCGTATTGTCGACATGGCGTAATTAATACATTGTCTACACGTGTATACAATGTATGTCGAAAATTAAATAAAATCACGTCGACAATGTCGATAATGTCGACAATGTCGAAAATTAATTATAATCATTAGATATTAACAAAACAATAGCAATATTTATTAATTATTCTTTGGTTTTCTTGTTTATTGCAAAATCTTTAAATATAAATAACGCCTAATTAAAAATAATAGTAACTTTCCAATCCAATTTTGATTCAAAATGTTTTTTTTAGATTTAACTTAAGCCAAATTTTTGTTTCTTTTTTGAATAAATTTTAGATTTTGAAATTATGGGGACCTAAATTTATCCAAAAAAACAAATCAATTAAATCTTTTTGTTCTCAAAGCCGGCGAAAAATTAGAATAATATAGAGAATTTCAAAGCAAACTGTATTTCGATTCGCGAAATTTCCATCGATTACAAGCATACGGTCCTAGGTTAGATTTTTTTACGTACAGAGTTTCCCTCCAACACTTATTAATTGATAAAAATTCCGTATATTTGTGGAATGATTCCACCGCAACGAGCTCCTTCTAAGTTTGTGTGGAAAACAGAGTTTCAAGCAGCAGCAATTCTTCAATTTATTATAGCCGAGCTACCATTCAGTCAGGTCACATTTTTAGGCCTTTCTTATCGACTGGTGTCGATTATGCTGGACCAATTTACATTCAGAAATCAAAACGAAGAGCTCTAAAACCTATTCATATGCTTGCTGTCGTTGTTTATTGATTCATTCATTGCAGTGCAGCCTTCCGGCAGTTTGTATCAAGTCGTTCTCTTAAATTATAAGTAACAACGGATGAAACTTCGTTGGGGCAAAACCGACCCCACTGCTGTGAATTCGACGTTGTAAATGATAATGCAAATATTAATTTTCACAATACACATATATGTACATACAATGGAATAGTGTTTATTTCAATCAGCTAATAGTATGTGACTTAAATTTGGATATTATGATATAAATAGGGCATTGACCTATATAAGGTAAATCTGAAATCGTTGAATATAAAAAACTAAAAAATTATTTTGTTACGACTGTGTGGTCTTAACAAGACTTTTTTTGTAAATTTGTTTCTATTCTCCACGTGGTTTCTTGCGTCCGGGTTTGTTGTCTGAACGTGATTTCTTGGTGGATGGATTCCTGTGTGTTTTCTTCTGTTATGTTGGCAACGGAACGAGAATGGGGGAGAGAGAGAGAGAGCGGTGCGCATCGAGTGTGTGCAAAGTAAAACGTTTTGAAAAAATGTTTTTTTCTTGTATGTCTCTCTTTTGTACCAACGAAAATTTGGTACAAAGGAGAAACAGAGAAGAGAGATGCATTTTCTTCTAAAACGTTTTACGAGCTGTGCCGTGTGCGACGCTCGAATATTTTTTTTTGGTTAGTCATTCGGTTTTGTGATTTTGATTGATATCAAGAGTTTTTTTTTGGTGTGTAATTTTTCAAAAAAAAAAAAAAAAAGCTTGGAATTTGAGTTCTGTAAGATATAGTTTGAGGTTTTGGTTTAACCAAGTTTATATTTTTTTTTTTTTTATATTATGAAAATTTATTGTTAAACCAAGTTTTGGTGATTCGAAAAAGTGCAGAAATACACAAAATTTAATTAAGAAAACGTGTACAAAGGTTATGGTGTAGTTACAATAAAAAAATAAAAAATCATAAAAATAAATTTTTATTGTCTGGTGTGCTCAACGTTACATATTACGCTACAAAGTATCGGATTTTTGTTGTGTATTTGAGGATAGCCGATTCGAGACAGCAAATTGATTTACTCAGTTACATCAATTGTGCCAACTTTTGTAAATTGCCTTCCGCTTGGATTACTGTTATTTACGTAGTGTAAAAATTTAACTGAAGGAATTGTCTTTAAGCTGATTACACAATATACCACGAGAATAGACGGAATATTCCTGCTTACAAAACATAAAACGGCGGTGTAATCAACGGGTGGCCCGTTAAGGCCACGTTATATACGGTTTTAAGGCGAGCCAACGCCCAACGAGTTTCGGGTGGCCAGTTGAGGCCATTCGTTTTATATTGGTATCGAGGAGAGGCCCCGCAACGTAACGGGTTGCCAACTGGCACCTAGTTTTTATTGTATTATCGGTGGTCTGCCGCAACGTACGACCACTCAAGGTCGCAACGTAACGGGTGGCCAACCGGCCCCTCGTGGTTTATATTTTTTTTTGTGGTATCGGTGGTCTGCCGCAACGAACGGGTAGCCGACCAACCGGTTGCCCGACTTTGGATTTTGTTGGTATCGGTGAAAGGCACCGCACCGAACGGGTGGCCAACCGGCACCTCGTGTTTATTTATTGATATCGGGAAAGGCCCCGCAACAACAACGGCACCAAGGCCGCAACGGTCCGGGGGACAGGAGTCCCCTGTGGCATGACGGCCGCGCAAGGCCGCAACAGTTTTTTTTTGTAGTAATAAGGTACGATTTTTTTTTTTTTATTTATTTAATTTTAATTTATTTTTATTTTTCCATATATTTTAAGGGTCGGCGATCGATCGTCGTACGAGAAAGACGCGTTTTTGTCTTTCTCTGTATAGAAAAATTAAAACTTAAATTTTATGTGATTTAAATAAATAAATAAATAAATAATATGTTATGTATAAAAGTTATTAATTAAATTAAATAAAATATATAATATAAAGTGTTATTAAATAAATATTAGTGAATTAAAATTAAAATTAAATTAATGTGAAAATATGTCAATATACATATAAATAAAATAATTTGTGTGACGCTGTACGCAGCAATGATGAACATCATAAGATAAGTGTTTTTTGTTTTTCATATTTTTTATTTATATTTTGTTTAATTTATATTTTTAATAAAAATCTATCTAAATTTTAATTTTATTAATATAAATATGTTTTACTATTTGCATTTGTAATATGTGTCGTAGTAATGTTGTGGTATGGTTTACGGTGTGTGTGTGTGTGTATGTGTGTGTGTGCACAGCAACATTAGTTTTTATATCCCTTTTCCTGCCTGCCCACACAACTCTGTCGGTAAGGCAGGAAAACCATGTCAAAAATTTATTTTTGTATGTGTTTTGGACCAACCTACACATTTGTGCATTCCTTTCAAACTTATTTTCGTTCTGAAAAAACACTATGACTAAACACACAATTGTGTTGGTTGTACTTCAAATCAAGCGAAATTTTTAACTATTGTGGTAGAAAAAGGGATGTATATGTACATACATTCACGCAGTCAAATATAACGCAGTCTAGTTTAAAGACAAATAAAACAAAAAGGATGAAAATAAAAATACTCTTCAGTTGCTTATCATTCATTTTCCGTTCATTTTCATATGAATTTTTTTATGCTAATTTCTCTTCGCTCTTGAATAGTAAAATGAATTTTCAGAAATGTTATGCAGTAAAAAATGAATAGTGTCTAGTGAGCGAATAATGAGAAACTAAAAAGGTTGATCTTATTTTTTGTGTTAGCGTACGGGATCTACTGCTCTTTTGGTTTTACTTTTCTATTCTAATAAGAAAGCGAAAATTCATTGTAGTACTGATTGGATAAAATGTATTGTTGCCTGTATTGAACGATCGAATAGATGATACATATCATTTCTTTCTACTTTATTCTTGATAAGTGAATAGTAAAACAAAATATTTTTTGTTCCTTTACATATTTCTTGTTGAGATCAGTTTTACAAATAATGCATTAATTCCGTGGAAAGATTTGCTGACAGCAATTTTTTTACTGATAATACGCAAAAAAAAAAAAACTTTAAAATTTCATAAGAGTGATAAAGAACAGAAATATTTTTTATTTTCATTTTATAGTAAAATTTTATGGTTTTACATTTTCGCATAACCTACAAATTTCTTAAAATTTTTAATTTGTACATTATTTCGTACAATTCGGTTTTTGTTTTTTATATATTTTAATTTTAATATCCTATACCACTAAAAACCTCTAACGTTAACAAATTTCAACACAAAAAAAAACAAATCGACATCTGAGTATAAAAATGGCGGACGACTTATTTTGTATGAGTGTGACAAAAATTTCTTATCTTTACATACATTTTTTGTACATATGTATGTGAAAAATACTGCCATAAAAAAGTCCAATTTACATTTTTATGGCAGTATTATGCTAGTAAACTACCACCATCACAACTATTCTCTCAGTAAAATTTTACTGACAACATGTTTTGTTTCGTACACAACCATTAAAATCTATATTTTTTTGCTCGCTTTTATTTTTACTGACAGCAGATTTTTCCCATGGAATAGGAACATGACACTGTTCGATCGGTGTAGAGTGAACAATACATTTTAACGAGCGACTTTTTTAAATCCTGATATAGGCGTATGTGTGGATTTGTGTGCATATGCATGTGTGTGTAGATTCATATGTATTTATACTTATGTATATGTTTAGTTATATATACGCATGTGTATATTTATATAATATGATTGAATGTTTTTACCTTTTTATAATCATTTTAATATTTTAAAATATTAATATTTTAAATGTGTATGTATGTAAATGTATGTGTATATATGTATGTATGTGTGTATGTGTATATATGTATATGTATGTATGTATGTGTGTATATATGTATGTGTGTATATATGTATATGTATGTATATGTGTATATGTGTGTGTATGTGTAATGCCTTCTAAACTACTGGCCGCTTACACCAAATGATGACGACACGCTAAGTCGACGTTGTTGTTGCTTTCTCTAGTTGCTTTGTTAGTGTAAATATACTAAAATTATTATTGCGCAGTCTCGGTATAGACTTAAATTGACGTCATGTGCGAAAAATGAGAGTAGTAAAAGGCCAGTAGTATAGAAGGCATTGGTATGTGTGTATATATGTATGTATATGTGTATATATATATAAATATTCATGACTTTTTTGTAGATTGATTTAAAGGAATGAAACCTCATATGTGGTACGGCATGGCAAAGGGAAAATGGTTTTTAATTTTTTATTTCTATTTGTAATGACAATTAAATCTTTGATGTTATATCCTTCGGCCTTTTAATGTTGACTGTTTTTTTTTTTTTTAAATTGCTTACTGCTGGCACTATTTTATCTAAAAGAATTTTTGGCTCAATAATATTTCTTGAAACAGGTTCGTCTTTGCATGGGAATGATATATACGAATATCGATTGATTTGGATTCTAAATCCTAATCAACGACCTGCTCATGCACCAATTGTGTAAAAAGCCTTCCGCGTGGTTCTATCTTCCGTTCGTGTCATCACCTCACATAAATCATGATCGTTTTTGTTTGATTGAGACAGTATACTGCGGAAGATGCATAAAATCATTTTTGGGCTTAATTGGAATTCTAGCAAATCGCAATTCTAGCAATTAGCATTAATTTGGGAGAGGCTTAGTTCGGCTGGGTCATCTGTCAACTGGTTGTTTTGACGTGTAAATGGAGGAATAGGAAAATTCCTTGGCCGATTATTTTCGGATTTATTTTGTTGAAAAATCCAGTACTTCACCCGGGATTTATGTTGAAATCCCGGGTCAGCTCAACATATCAGATTCGAACATGATTAGTTAAGAGATTGCTTAGCACGGCCGAACTCCAGAACTTCTCTAAAATCCATTTTTACATTCACATTTAATTCTGCTTAGCTGTTTTGACAATAATTGGTCGGGGTATGGCCAAGTTCCATTCAGAATTATCGAATTTTAGAACTTTATCAAAAAGACACATTAAAATCCCAATACAAGTTGATCCTAATTTAATAGAATCCTAGCCCAGCTCTACAATCTGAACTGGAAAATTTCGGTTGGAAACGGCCTATTTCATTCATTATAGCTGAATCCGAAAATTTCGTCAAATTCGGCTTTGCACCCCGAATTTGATCATCATTTGTTTTGAGTTTGCTTAGTTCCATTGAACATGCTAGAGTGCCAATCCAATTCTGCGTACCATATTTAACAGTTATTGGTTGAGGAATAGTAAAGTTCCATTGAGCATGATATAAATATCCTGTGCACTATAATTATACTTGGTAATTAATCGAATATTCTCTTCTTTGGTGAACAAAACTAATAAAATATTTGAAATTTTTGCGAATTAAATTAAAATTGTTTGAAATATCCTATCAGGTAGTTAATCTGGTATTGAATAACATTGATATTTTTCCGGGAACCATTGCCTTTGGGATGCCTTACATATGAAATTTTTTGTTTTTTTATATACCTATATTTTTTTTTATTTTATTTTTTTTTTTTTTATTTTTTTTTTCGATTTAAGGGTTAAATACTAATGAATTTTAGACTAAGTTTGATATAATTTAAATAATTATGGTTTCAGGAAATCCTATTGTAAATCGTGTAATTGCAGGAGGATTAAATTAATAAATGTTTATATTATTTTTAGGAAGCCGGAAAATATTAATTTAGAATTAAATTTCAGAAAATCTACAGACGTGAAATAATATTTCTTTGAAATATTAATTGTTGATTGTGTAGATTAGAATGGTGTTGTCATTGCATTAATAACTATCGACTTTATTTAGGGGTCTGCAACTGGGCCGATTTAATCAATTAAATTTTGCATTAATTTACAATTACATTTCAGGAAATTTCCAGATGTACGTGAAATAATACAAATTTTTTCTCAGGTTGCTGATTTAGAGAAGCAATTGTTGAAGACCAATACCATCGTTATCCATTAAACCTATTAAACTTTTATCCTTCCTTAGTAGATTAGTATTGTGCTGTCTTTGTGTTACTAACTATCGGCTATACCTAGGTGTCTGTAACCGGGCCGATTCTGTCCCACTTAACTAACCTATCCAATCCTTCGGTTTTGTTATATGTAAAAAAGAGTGTACGGTGGGCCCGGCGTCACCCGGGAGCTCCTGTGTAAGAACTTGGTCGTGCATTCAGAATCAATCAATCAATCAATCAATTTTTATTATCAATTTTTTTAATTTTTATTTTTTTAAATTAATTAAATTTTCAACTATTTTGTAATCGAGCGCCGCACAGCGGGTGCGCGCTCGGTGCGTATTGCTCTCTCTCTCTCGTTCTCTCTTGTCGTGGTACGGGGGGAAAAGGGGAGTTGTTTCTTTGTTTTGGTTATAATAAAATGAATTATTAAATTTTTTGTGTGGTATGATGGGAGCGGAGACTCCCTCTGTGTCGGTTTAGTGTTTGTGGTCCCTTGGTGCCCGCATCCAATTTCGTAACCGGGGCTTTGCCCTGTTTGAATTCGAATGGATGCGCGCACCAAGGCACCTCTCTCCCATTTATAATTTTTGAGTTGTTCGTTCCTCAAGTTCCGGCCGACGAATTTCGGCGGAACTACGGTTTTTATTTATTATTTGCGTTTCCCCAACTTTCTGTAATCATCACGGTGTAAGCCAGGAGCCATGCATGCCTCAAACCCCACGACCCTCGCACTTCTCGCTGAGAACGTAGCCGGCAAAAGATCACCGTGGAGGCCTCTGCATGCGCTTAGTGAATATCTGCAGGTTGGCAGTAGCCAGCCTGTAACAATTTTACCTACCTGTGGCACTATTCTGGTAATTCCCCGGGAATACGGAACTTGAGAAAGATTTTACATAGCTCTTATCTATCACGGGGTCTTCACTATGCAAAATCACTGAGATTTTCTATCATGAGACTAAATTTATGCATGTATGTGTAAGTATGTTATACAAATTTTAAAATTCTCAGCAAATTATCAGAGGCTATTTCACGAAAAAATTATCATGAAATTTTTACGAAATGTCACTGCTATTGCCTAATGAAATTGTCAATGCTATACTGTTTTCACATAAAAATCTATAAACTGGTTAACAATATTTACGGATTTTTTGACATTTGAAGAAATTATTAAGAGACTAAAATGCCCAGTTATGCTATTTGTTTGATAATTATTTATCAATACATTGAAAAAAACATACACATACATAAAATATCATGAGCGAAAGTCTCTGCGATTTTGCATAGTGTAGACCCCGTGTAAATCAGTTTTTTCTGGCCTACTCAGAAAAAAAGTGTGATGTAAATATTTGTAAATTGGGAATAATTTTTTCATAGCGAAATTATCAGGGAAAGCTATTCCCAATTTTATTTTGTTTTCAAAAAAATTGCCACTAACTTTTTACCTTAGTATGCCAAATAAAATTATTTAAATAGAATTTATATGTAAATTCTTTCCCCAATCTCCTATTCCCGGGGAATTACCAGAATAGTGCCACTGATAATTGTTAATGAAATTGAACTGTTATGATGTTGAGTGAAGATTCAACTTATTTACAACTTTCATAAGTGTTTGTCCGATCTGAGTTATGTAACTGTTTCTATTACGAGTCAATTGTTCCTTTATTCATATAGAGTATTGTTATTACTGAAAATCACCAGAAATCATCATAACTTCCGTTCTAAATGCAATTAAGACATTCTGTTGTTCTTGTAATTAACAATACTCTATATGAGTAAAGGCAAAATTGACTCAGATCGGATCGACACTTATGAAAGTTGTAAAGGATGTATTGACAAGTTCAGATCACTTTACAAAATGTCTTAATGGCATTTAGAACGGAAGTTATGATGATTTCTGGTGATTTACAGTAATAACATACTCTATAGGAAAGACGACTGCGACAACAATTCTGGAAACATGAGACTATCTTTCGTAAGTTTGTGTGATACCACTCCTTGATCTTTCGCATTATGATTCAGCGGTTTGTCACCATTCACCCATGTTGTGCAAATGTTTCTTCGATTATTGCGTTTTACTTTTATTAGAGGTTTGCCTGCTCCTATATGGGCGCCTTACACAAGACTCAAATGATTTGAAAACCATATTGGTTAATTTTCAATGTAAAAATGCGTGCACTGATCTTAAAAGAGTAGATAATTACAAGTATTTAGGTTTATGGCTGGAAAAATATTTAGATTTTAAAAAACGTACATTTTGAAGAAACTCAGTCTAAAACTTACGTATAGTGCGAAAAAAAGTTTTAATTTGTTTGTATTTTCCTTTAATTAATTGTAATTTAGAGTACGATATTGCAGCGTGGGGTGGTTCATCCAAAAATAATGTTAGTTTACTTGACAAAATGCAAAAGTATGCAATAAGAGTAAATCATTTAAAAAAAAGAACTGATTCAGTCTCCTGTTTATTTGCGAAACGTAATATTCTACCAATATGTTTATAAAGTATTGAAGATATTTTATAAAAGATCGAGCTATTTGAAGTATATTAAGCCTAAAAATTATAATACGCGTTCTTCGGAATGTTTGGTTCCTTTCACGAGTAAGGAACACCATTTCTGTTCAATAAAATTAGATTAGATTAATTACATTTCTAAAATTTTCAAATAGCCTTAGATATTGGGTAATGAAGGTTTCTGATATTGAACGTTGGTTGTAATCTTGTAATTGTGTAATTATATAATTCTAAGTTTCTTTGAGTTCACCTTTATTTCTCTATTATGATAAGTTAAAATTAAATTTTTGCTTTTTTCTATAATTATAATTAAACTGCAAACAAGTCATTTGTATAATTAATATTAATCGTATATTATCGTATGGATCAGAATTTTTATCTAAAAACTACTTGTTAGTTTCTAAAAATTCTTACTTTTATTTTATTTTATTTTATTGTATAGTTTTTCAAATTTTCAAACAAATATTGTTTAAATAGCTAAATTGTACAGTTAAGAAACCATTCAAATGTATATAAAATAAAATGAAATGATTAAATAAATAAATAAATAAATTTAGTCTAGAAGTATTCCGCAATTGTGATGAGATAAGCGTAAGAATAGTACCGGTACAGAATTGACTAGTTAACTATACATACACTGATATCTATTTGGTTACGTTAAATTCTCCTGGATTTACAACGTCTTAACGTCGATGAATTACAATTCTAAAAGCATATCGAAAGAATTCACACATCATGCTGTATCTGCAACCAACAAAATTTTTCTAATACGTGGCGCTGATTATAGGGGAAAGAGAAGCCTCTTGCTGTTGAGCAACAGAATATAGCCCATATTGACGTTCCAAACCTATTTGCATACGTAGGTAAAGTAAAGCTATAAAAAGGCTGTACTCGCTAGAGCAGCAATGCAAATTTGTAGATCAAAAAGTGCAAATGGTGGAAGACCGAAGTTCTGAAATTATGCAATTTGCGTAATTTGTTAGACTACATTAAATCTGAACATTATAAGGATCCAAATTACGATGAATTCCCTTATTCAGCACTCTTGTTATTTGAAAGAGAAACATAATAGAACCGTACTTTTGACCATATTTTTCATTCGTCATGGCGAAGCGATGTTAAGTTTGATGAATTGAAAGTGGCAGCGATGTGCCTTATCTTCAAGAAGGAAGACCGCTTGAAATGTGAACTATCGCACTATCGATATCGGTGTCTCAAGCTGTAGTAAAAATGTTCATGCGATCTCTATTTATTTATTGCACAACCTACTTTTTGTATTAAGTTTCCTAGTTTTAGGCACAAAGCAACAGCATAGAATTGTAAGCTTAGGGCATCGTATCGTAATTCGATTGTGCTTGAGGCATACAGGAAACTCAGGTTGAACTTGTAATGTATGCTTCATAGCCAAACAATCATCAATTTAATTTATTCTGAATTCATCAACAATTAAACTTGGTCTTAAGTAATAAAATTAATACGGGCAATGCTAGTGCATTGTCATTGTCATACGGCCAACTTATAACAAACGCCATTCCTTATTTTAATATACTATATACATTAATACTAATGTATTATTATAAAACACAAGTACAAACATAAACCAATATAATATTCTACAATTATCTACCAATTCTCGACATATTCTACGCCAATTGTCTACATTGTCGACACCAAAAGAAATTTTCGGCGCCATGACGTCGAAAATTCCAAAATACGCGAAGACGAACAACGCTGGTCGATAGTCAGCCAAGTTTACCACGTTATTGTGTTGCATATACGCCAGTAGGCAAGTATCTTAAATCCATTGATGTAGAGCACATGGTGGAAAAGAGCTGGGGTCAAGACTGGGTCAAGCCGAATTCAATGTTATCTTGTTGTTTTACATTCACAAAGCAAACTGTAAAATCCGAAACGAGGCAACATTAGGTAGTAGAGGAGTAATAGTGAAACTGAACGAGCGAACTGTGCACAGGGCCGTTCGTTGAATAATTGTCTGTATCGTTGTACGAATTTCGCCCATTTATGGTAGAGTGTGTGAGCATCAGCTCGAAGGAGAGTAGTTTATCCGGACCACCCTGCCATAAAGGAAGCAGCCAGCAGAGTTCAGGTGAGTTACCATTACCTCTCATTATTTTTTTCTTGTTCTCCTGTCCAATAACGTGTGCAAACAGTAACCACTAATTGGTAATTTCACAGTTTCACCCTGGATCAACGATAATACTTGGAAAAAACTGAAGAATAAGATAATTCTTGGAAAAAACTGAGACACCTCAAGTTGCATTTATGCCAACAAGAAAATTACAAGGTGCGATCCTAGAAGAGAGTGCAGCAACCAGAAAGAGGCACTTGCTACATCATTTCGAACGATGGGCACCTGGAAAATTCACTAACACAACCAATAAGAGATGCATCCGGTCAAATCTTAACAACTTATGAAGCACAATAGAAGAGATGAAAGGGCTTTTCTGCCCAACCACCGCTGTAATAACAAGTACGGGACTGCGATAGAATTCCGAGAAAATGAAAGAAAGGCTTAACTTATAACGATTCCCAAGAAAGGTGGCCTGAGAGACTGCAAAAATGAGCGCAGCGTATCCCTCCTCAACACAAGCATAAAAATATTAGCAATGATCATTGTAGATAGTATTTCACCGACAATCAACTCTCAACGCTCAATTAAGAGGGGAACGAACGTCTTCACGTGAAATAGCACTACAAAGAAATTAATCGATCTTACGTAGACTACTATCTCATCAGTTTTTTTACAGACAAATCTAACGCCCCAAAGTCTTCCAAAACGTGGTTATTCTGCAGTCAAATGACCAATATTGTCTATAAAGTAAACACGGTTCTCGGTTCAATTTTGGTTACTTTTCGGTTCAAAAAAACCATTTTGTTTTTCAGTATATAAGTTGGGTCATAAAAAAATTTATTTTGTGGAAACTTGTTGGAGCCTCCGATTTAAGAATGAAAAACCATTTCGTTCATGTGGCTCCCTCTGTCAGCCTTACAATAAGCCATTTTCAGCTTGAATTGTTGCTGGGTTATCCGCATGATAGTTATCCTTAATGAAACCCTACAGAAAAAAGTCATATGGCGTCATCCGCGCAGGGCAATTGACATATCCAAAAGGGTTGCTTTGCGTCATTATGAAGCTGTTATATGGCCCACGCTGAGAACTGATATCGAAGCGGATGGTGAATTACTTTCAACTACTGAGTCATCTGGACCATGTAGGGAAATAATCTGCGGTTTTTGTGCAGTTTTCTCCTCAGGCTGGTGCGACTAATGGCCAGTTGCTGCGATCGTCGTCGAGTTGTGATCGATGGATACTTTCCTATACTAAGGACCACGGCTGCAATATTCTTGGGTGTGCACACTGTCCGAGCTCAATTTCACTACGCTCTTTCACGTTTCGGCTACGGAACACTAAATTTGAAAGTAAGTTTTGAGTATTTCGAAACGCTCCTCAAGCGGAAACATAACTGTTTCGTGACGCGGAATACCAGACTGATGAGCTGTCAAAAATTCAAGCAAATCATCCAAAAAGTGTTACCAAGTATGATTTAAAAACAAACCAATAGATGGCCCCCTGAAGATATAAGATTCGCACAGGGACGCAGCTACACGAGTTTACGCCGGAAAAGCAATACGATGAGCCTACGCAAACCAATGGTCAATGAATTTGTACGCCTTGGTTGTACACTAGCAATTAGCCTAGTAAAAGCCCACCCTATATGTTCCTAAATAAAGGGAAAACTTCATACATTTTTAGTACCACAGTTTTAAACAAATACAGAGTAAATTTTATTTTAACCACTGTCGAAAATTAAAATTAAGCATCCAACTGTATAAATCATATTATATTTTACATAAAATTGTTTAACATGAATCAAATTTTTATAGCTGACAAAATCAAATATTAAAAATCAATTTGGTTCATGTCACAACATTATTATATATGCATCGACTTCTGCCAACCACCACAAGTTATGCATTTTTAAACGCAGTCAGTAAATTTAATGAGAGAGAAAATATCTAATAAATTGCAATGCTGATGGCATAACAATTCGATATTTGTGGTTTGGCTGTGACATGAATCGCGCATTAAAAACTTTTTATGGTTTATTTTGTTAAACGTTTGATTTATATGACTTTATAATTGCGGAAGTTCAAAATATTTTTTCTGGATGTGACAACGAAATGTTTTACTACTCTGACTCTATATACATAAAAGCAAATTTTATTGTTGTTATTGTGTTGTTATAAGATATCCATCTAGATTATATTTCGTTGACATACCAGTGAGAAGTCTTGGTTTGAAAAAAAAAATGTCATTAAAACTCAGTTATAGTGGTACGGACTACACATTTCCCATTAATTCTAAGGTGCTTATTATACGTCATGTAATACACTATCCCGCTCACCTCACTCTGTTATGATGTCGGTGTAAAAAAAAATCATTTTTTATTACTAAAACAAGAAAACCAATCAATTTCAATCACACGTTACAGAACACACACAATCGCGGTTCAAAAGGTTATTTTACCATTTTGGTGTTCTTCCAGATTTACAACTGTAATGACTTGCATGTATGTAATGACTCGCACACAAACATACTCACTGCAAACAAATTTTATTTCATCTCATAAATATTCCAATTACATCGTGTGCGTGTGTGTAAGGACTGTGTTATGCGCCAGAAGTATAACAAAACAACCAACCGGCTCCTCATGTACTCAGCCCATTCTCATGTAATCTCAATTTTCCATTTCAATTTTTCTTCATTAATTTTGATCGGTTTGATTGCCTTGGGGTCATTTTCAATATTTCATTCAGATAATTTCATTTGGACGAGAAGTATACTACATACATTGTATATATTTGCGTGTATCCAGCATCTGATGATAGTTTAAGATTTTGATTGAAAAAATTAATCAAAATTGAAAAGTAGTTTTTTTTAATTCGTGTGCTTCGTAATTATGATAAGATGACAACAAAAACTTGTTCTCCTTGTACAGTACGATTGTATAACACGTACGAACTACAATCATCGAACTTTAAGTCATAAAAATTTTAAAGACTTCATCCAGTACAAACCAGGTGTGGGTGTAATGCAAACCGAATAACTGCAGAAAAAAAATCTTTATTATAGTGGTGTTTGATAGTTTCCAGCAAAATTAAATTTTATTGCACCACAATCAGTTTTTTAATGACTGCGTTTTGTTGCACGCAGTTAAACACCACATTACCGTGGTAATAAGAGATATTTCTAATGGTGCCAATTAAGATGATGATGATGAAAATGACGATAAGAGCTTTATATCATTTAACATTTAGCGAGTGTTGGTTATCTTTATTAGTATGCGTCATAATCTTATGCTTCCTGTACAATTTTAATCCCTTAAAATCAAAAATTCATAAAATATGGTGTCAAAAGATACAATTACCAACGAAGAACACGAAGAATATTATTTTCAATAACACACTTGGTGACAGGAAAATGGTAAAAGCCTTTTCAAATTCAATTTCCTTCTTGCTCTCAATTGACAAATTACAAATTCTACTCTATACATACAGATATAACACTCGGAGGATGCGTGATTAAAGTATACACCACAAAGTGTTATTATCCAGCCGGAGTTGTGATTTTAATGAGCGATTACTATTCTAAAAATGCGCAGGTAGAAACCTCCGAAATTCGTATAACTTTGCCCGAAATGGTCAAATTGAGCAAACACCAGCATTCGTCGTTGAAAGAAGAACAGAAAGTTCAGTTTAATAACAGGTGAAAATGAGGAAACTGTAGTAGTGGTGGTGGATCAAAGAGAAACAACCATATCAGTACAGTCACCTGTCTGTCACTGTCTCCACAGAATACGTTATTAGTTCTGATCAGCGCCGTGTTGTAACTTTTGGGGCCCAGTGTGTTCTTAACACTATCTCCTATCACTAAATTGATGTTGTATATACCATGCTTTGTTGTTGATTTCTAAAATTCGAACTTTTCACTCCCTTATATTCTCCTCTCGTATTGCTTGCATTGTCATACGACTGACCACGGTAATCAGCAATATTGATTCCTAAAACTTTTAATTCTTCAATAAGGATGTTTGCTAAATAATAATAATAGCATACGTTAATTTTATGATCGCGTGATTCATCGAATGTCCAAATCTGAAGCTAAATTGATTGTCTTTCAAGAAATTGTTGGTGTTAATATGATATTGAAAAAAAAAATCTTTTTTAAAAAATTTTTACTTAAATTTGATAGTAAACTGATGGGCCGAAATTTTTCTGTATTTTTCGGGTCTTTATTATTTTCGGAATCGGAAAAAATCGTGCGGTTTTCCAAAGTGATAATATTGGTTGTTATTATTATATATTTTTTTATTGACTCAACTCGAGAGTTGAGTCTTTTCTTTTTATTTATCATTTCATAAAATGTTACAAAATATAAACTAATAAACTTAGATGTTGTGCGTAGCGATTTTAAAAATACAATTCCATATTTTATTTCGTTTTTCTCTACTTTATACTTTTTACTTCATAATGGAAATTGGTGTCGTTTGCTTGGTTTTTTCCCATCGTTTCATGCAAATGCAGCAGTTTTGTTGTTATGTTGAAATCCGATTAAAATGTATGTTCGCTATGTAGATTATCACGTTTCTCGCCATGTGTCTTACTGTTTGATGATTCAGTGCCTCGTGTATGTTGATCGATTGTTTCACGTAGATCGTGAGATTCCGTGTTATATAACACCTCCCCTTTAAGACGGATGTCCGAATTTTTGCGGAATTCTGGCAGACGAGTACAAGTAGGAGATATTAATTTTCTGAATCTAAAGATAAGAATACAAATTATTATTATTATAATAATGGTTAATGTTAATGATGTCTGGCTAGCAATATTGTGGAAATGCATCTTATGATGTTTATCATGTAGCTCCTCGATGTTTTCAACTGTCCAATTAGGTATGTTATGTATAGGTTAATTTCCGGCAATACATTTTGTATCTGCACGTCGTTCCATGGTAATTGTTTGAAGATGTTAGTGAATGATTTCGTTGCTTCTACTTGTAGAATTTGGTCATTGACTTACTTGGATAAAATAGGATGTTATCGTGATGATCGATGGTTGATTGATTTTGTTCGTGTTCCTCGTACAGTTTAAAGTAAATTCCAGTGTTTTCTCTCCCGGTGATATGAAGAAGTTTATTTCGTCTATGTTTACTATAATGACATTTGATTTGACCTTGGTGTAGTTGCAAATGGCTTCTTGTAGACTAATAATTGCTGGGGCGCAAGTATTAGTTATTGGCAATAGTATTGCCATATATAACTTGGCATGTGTCTAGTGATTGATATTTATACTGATGGGAATTTAAGATTATATATTTAGGAGGTGTAGGGAATATTAGTTTGTTATTAACTGGAATGGGGATTACTTTATAGAGTTGGAATGTTATGATTTGAAATTTAGGAATGTTTATTAGGAATATTAACTGTTTATTCTTGTTGATTAAACCTTTTATTTCTAATAAGTTCAAAATTGCTGTTTTGTGTGGGATTGAGATGTTGTCATCGTTCAACATGTTTTTGATGTATTGCATTTCGTCATCATTTAATAAGTGTCTGGATACAATTCTATTTTTTGAAAAAGTTGTAGTGTCTAGTAAATCTTCTAAATGTTGGTTTAAATTTTCGATAGTGTGCTCTAGTCTGTATAGGGGTTTTATTACGTCTAAACTATTTAATAATGTCTGGTATTTTCTCGTTACTATACTCATTTTTGGCTCTAATTCATTATGGTTTCCAGTTTGATTCCAAATACTATCTATATTTGATTTAATGAGAGCTGCATTTTTCTCATACTCTGTTATGTTTACTATATGAATTAACTTCGAGTAACTACTTATAATTCTGGCTTTCCCTAGTTTTAATGGAAGCAAACCCTTGCGGTTGCTAAGGTCATGAATTTCTAATTGTTGACTGGTACTTCATTCTGCGAATCTTTAAAAATATTGCTTTATTACATATAAATTTATTTACTAGTTTTCAATTAAATTTTCCAATTAAATTTTTCAATTCAATTTCAATTCAATTTCAATTCAATTTCAATTCAATTTCAATTTAATTTCAATTCAATTTCAATTCAATTTCAATTCAATTTCAATTCAATTTCAATTCAGTTTCAATCCAATTTCAATTCAATTTCAATGCAATTTCAATTCAATTTCAATTCAATTTCAATTCAATTTCAATTCAATTTCAATTCAATTTCAATTCAATTTCAATTCAATTTCAATTCAATTTCAATTCAATTTCAATTCAATTTCAATTCAATTTCAAACCAATTTCAATTCAATTTCAATTCAATTTCAATCCAATTTCAATTCAATTTCAATTCAGTTTCAATTCAGTTTCAATGCAATTTCAATGCAATTTCAAATCAATTTCAATTCAATTTCAATTCAATTTCAATTCAATTTCAATTCAATTTCAATTTAATTTCAATTCAATTTCAATTCAATTTCAATTCAATTTCAATTCAATTTCAATTCAATTTCAATTCAATTTCAATTCAATTTCAATTCAATTTCAATTCAATTTCAACAAATAAAAGTGGATATTTGCCTTCACCTAGAGTAATTAGACAGTATACTATATAGAATTATAATTGCTTTAAGTTATAGTAAAATAGCCCTTCACCTAACATTATATAACATTATTTTTATTTAAATCGCTAATACTTGATCGTTGCAAAATAGATCAAAAATTTAAATAAATATATAAATAAATATATCCCTTTTTTAACCAAAAAAATGGCCCAATTTAAGTCCAAACCACACAAATGTGTGAGTAAAAAATCATAGTATGTAATGGGGTTTTTGATAAAAAATTTCGCTTGATTTGAAGTACAACCAACACAATTGTGTGTATAGTTATAGTGTTTTTTCGGGCGAAAATAAGTTTGAAAGGAATGCACAAATGTGTATGTTGGTTCAAAAGCATACAAATATAAATTTTTGACATGGTACTTTTCCGTACCCACACAACTAGTTATTAAAACCGTAAAATTGACTATTAAATGGTGGTGTTCTCTTTTAATATGTACTGTTTTGCGATGTACCCTTCCGTACCATGTACTTTAGTGTACCATGTACTGTTTTGTGATGTACTGTTTTAATCGGTCCTGTTCCGTACCATGTACTCTACTGTACCATGTACTGTTTTGTGATATCCTGTTTTCTGACATCCTGTTTTAGCACATCCTGTTGTGAAATGTGCCGTTTCGTATGAGACCCCTACAAAAGATATTCAACGTCAATTGAATTGAATTGAAATTGAATTGAGATTGAATTGAAATTAAATTGAAATTAAATTGAAATTGAATTGAAATTAAATTGAAATTAAATTGCAATTGAATTGAAATTGAATTGAAATTGAATTGAAATTGAATTGAAATTGAATTGAAATTGAATTGAAATTGAAATTGAATTGAAATTGAATTGAAATTGAATTGAAATTGAATTGAAATTGAATTGAAATTGAATTGAAATTGAATTGAAATTGAATTGAAATTGAATTGAAATTGAATTGAAATTGAATTGAAATTGAATTGAAATTGAATTGAAATTGAATTGAAATTGAATTGAAATTGAATTGAAATTGAATTGAAATTGAATTGAAATTGAATTGAAATTGAATTGAAATTGAATTGAAATTGAATTGAAATTGAATTGAAATTGAATTGAAATTGAATTGAAATTGAATTGAAATTGAATTGAAATTGTTCAATTTCAATTCAATTTCAATTCAATTGCAATTTAATTTCAATTCAATTTCAATTCAATTTCAATTTAATTTCAATTTAATTTCAATTCAATCTCAATTCAATTTCAATTCAATTTCAATTCAATTCAATTGACGTTGAATATCTTTTGTAGGGGTCTCATACGAAACGGCACATTTCACAACAGGATGTGCTAAAACAGGATGTCAGAAAACAGGATATCACAAAACAGTACATGGTACAGTAGAGTACATGGTACGGAACAGGACCGATTAAAACAGTACATCACAAAACAGTACATGGTACACTAAAGTACATGGTACGGAAGGGTACATCGCAAAACAGTACATATTAAAAGAGAACACCACCATTTAATAGTCAATTTTACGGTTTTAATAACTAGTTGTGTGGGTACGGAAAAGTACCATGTCAAAAATTTATATTTGTATGCTTTTGAACCAACATACACATTTGTGCATTCCTTTCAAACTTATTTTCGCCCGAAAAAACACTATAACTATACACACAATTGTGTTGGTTGTACTTCAAATCAAGCGAAATTTTTTATCAAAAACCCCATTACATGCTATGATTTTTTACTCACACATTTGTGTGGTTTGGACTTAAATTGAGCCATTTTTTTGGTTAAAAAAGGTATATATTTATTTATATAATTATTTAAATTTTTGATCTATTTTGCAACGATCAAGTATTAGCGATTTAAATAAAAATAATGTTATATAATGTTAGGTGAAGGGCTATTTTACTATAACTTAAAGCAATTATAATTCTATATAGTATACTGTCTAATTACTCTAGGTGAAGGCAAATATCCACTTGATAATATCCTAATTACTAAACGTATTCAATAAAAAATATTTAACAAATCAAGCTGAAAAAATCCTCCAGCTTAACGTTCAGTAAAATGTGTACCAGCACTTTAGTGTACCATGTACTGTTTTGTGATGTACTGTTTTCATCGGTCCTGTGCCGTACCATGTACTGTTTTGTGATGTCCTGTTTTATTACATCCTGTTTTGAAATGTGCCATAGTGAACGGCTTCGCTTTTGTAGTATTGTGACTCGCGAACAACACACCGAATTAACATAGCTGCTTGTTGTTTTTTCATTTAATTTTGATGTTAGTATTCTCCAGTTCTTTACAATTCTTAGCAATTAATTGCTGATTTTGATGTGTTCAAAATGTATGCCTCGTTTATTTCGAATCGCAGTCCCTCCACCATTTTTTGAATTTTGTCGATGTTCCCTCCCCCTTATCAAATAATAATTTTTAAATTGTTATGCCGAAAATTTAATTTAGTTTCGCACATTAACAAAATATCCGGTTGGAGTTGTTCCAAAAATTTTAAAAGGTTTAGTCGTTTATTGATGCTGATGATCGAATTTACATAGTTCCAAAATTTATAATTTATTTATATAGTGAATTAACCACTCTTAAAAGTGGAGTAATTTGTTCACTTTGTTATTGTTTGCGACATTATTTCAAAACGATTCAATTGATCTTCAATTCAATTATTGGAGTTTCATTCAAATTTGACCCCAAAGCCCCAAGAGATTTTCTTGAAACTTTTGCATAGCTTAAACTTACCAATATCTATAAAGATTCACTTATTGATGCCTTCGAACTCTAAAGTGGTTTAGGAAAGCAAATTATGAATGCAAAACGATTCATTTGATCGTGGTTTTTGATAGAATACGTGTACGTCACCAAATAACAAAGTTCGATCGTTATAATATAACGGAAGAATATATTATATTCTTATTCTATTGTTATTTTGCTATAGAAACCTCATACTAATTCTAAGAAATTTATTTGAGGCTTATCTAAAGGTATGCCTAAAATATATTGGTACGTACGGAGCTATCAACAGGTATACGCGATTTAATTAACAGTTTAGCTCACATAGACATTGGCCAATTTATTAACATATTCTGTGCAGCACTGATTACTATGTGTGTATGAATCATGCTGAGTTATAATTAATTACCATACATGTATGTCTCTATTTGCCTATACATTAAAAAATTCTCCCTTCGCAAACAGAAGGAGCACAGAGTAATTTATCGTATATTACATGCCATGTGACGTAATTAATTATGCCTCGTACCAAATCCATATCAATATAATTTTGACATACACATTAACCCAGGATAATTATATTCTCGAATGAATTAAAAACAAAAAAAAAAATCTAATTTCGTTCCAATAATTGACATTTGAACTCCCCAATTAATTTGGTGAATTTATATACGGACAATTTAATGGTTTTCCATTTAATCTCTTCTAGGCAGACGATGAATTTTCTTCCTTCATCAATGTCACATATCGAATAAATTTATGCAAATCGGGTTAGATCCAAAATTAATAAGCAAATTATTTTGCGTTGATTATCATTCAACCGGGAGGACTGTTGGCAGGTACGTTGTGTCACCGTAAACATAAAGCGATTTTACACTCACTATATAAATCAATTAAAGTTGTCAGTTTATTAAGTGAAATATCAAACTGTAAGGGGTCGCGCCAATACGATTTTGTCTAATTGAAAATAATTAACCGCGGTATAAATACACCGCGCGACAAGAAAATTTCTTTATATAATTAGCGGTTGCGATTTGATAGGTAAGTACATGAGACAAGAATTTTGCCTTTTATCTGTGCTGTTTGTATATAGTTATGTATTGCAGCATACCAAAACCGTTGACAAAAATGATAAATGTCATTTTCATATAATGACGATGATGTTGATGTCGGTGCTGCGACAATGATTGAGATAAAAAAGAACAAAACCCGAAATGATGATGAATTCTTTTCAATTAACAACTATGAAGCAATTATTAATTGTCGCTTGGTGATTTTCCGACAATTTTCTCGCTTTTGATGTGTTGTGGATCGCAACAACAACAACAATACCGCAACATTAACAAATCATAACATAATGTCTCTTGTGTCTTTCAATGTATACATAATGCCCGAGCACAAAATAATTCGCCACCTACATTACATCATGGTTTGTTCTTTTTATTTCGATGTGATGCGGTTTAATGCCTTGAGGGAATACAAAGACGATAAATTAAGAAAATTATGTTTAACATGATTTACCATTTAGATTATATTATGTGTAGCAGCAGTATGCGACCACAGATAATATATTTATGTAATGCAGTTAAATGCTGTGTCACATAAATCATAATGACTTTGTTTAAAATTTTGCTTTGATAATTTGATGGGTAGTAAATTAAAACTGTAATTCAATGTCACAAATCAGTTCATGGTCAATTCTTAGTTTGCGGTCACAAGTTAATTGAAGGTGTTAGATCTGAAAATTGGCCTAATAAGTGACCACAATTTAGGTCCCTGGTGTCGTTGTCGCCCGATTGAAACTTCTTGAGTTAAAAATAAAAAAATTATTTGGAGATAAATCTCTAAAAACAGTAAACCGAATACTTAGTTCAATCCGATCGAACAATTGACAAACGTGAAAAACTATTAGCTGTAAGAAAAACTGTTAAATGTCGTTTTTAAAAAACATTATCAACTCTGGTTGCTATTTTAGTACACATGCACATAACAAAAAGCTTCAAAATGGAGGCGTTATATGTTGTGACCAACACCCGTGTTTCTTTTACCTCGAATTTGATTTCCAAAGCGAAAGTTAAACTTAAAGGACTTTTAGTAAAACTGTCTTGTATAATCCTCGTAGCCAACTGATTGTAGAAAGATAAACGTGATTAGGATAATCAACAAGTGTTTAAAATCAAAACTGCCAGTTTAAGAGACAGAATATAATTCTATAAAATAAATCACTATCAGCTTCCATTCACGTATAGTAGCGCTATTTGCAACGAATCTCCATAGTTATAAATGGACACAAACACCACCCTGACATTGTGGCGAGATTATTTCTCATCAGTCTTACTAAATAGACAGGCATTACATCCTCCAGCGAACAGCCAATATCATTGCATCAATCTGATATCAATATAGAAATGACACCTCCAGTCGATCTTACGATGATGTGTGAAGAGTCGGGTGACGGTCTCTTTATCGTAAACAATTTATCGTGTTTCAATTTAACGAGAACATTTAACCGTATAGCAGTTTATCGTAGACACAATTTATCGTGGGCCAATTTATCGTAGAACAATTGATCGTGGACAATTTATCGTAGAACAGATTATACCTGGTATATCAAAACTAGAGTGATTCTTTAATGATTTTTGGAAGAAGTTCTGGAATATGGCCATGTGGGGCGGAACTCGGTAGTTTTTTAACCGATTATGATGAGATTGGGTATGTTGGATGGAAATGGGATTCTTAAATGATTTTAGAAAAAGTTTTGGATTATGGTCACCTGTGGCACTATTCTGGTAATTCCCTGGGAATAGAGAATTGGGGAAAGATTTTATATGTAATTTCTATTTAAAATGTTTTTTTCCGGTCTACTGAGGAAAAAAGTTTAATGTAAATATTTATAAATTGGGAATAATTTTTCCATATCTAAATTGGTAGGGAAAATTATTCCCAATTTAACTTTGTTTTCAAAAAAACTAACACTAGCTTTTTACCTCAGTATGCCAGAAAAAAACATTTTAAATACAAATTACATATAAATGCACGATTACATGTTACAATTTTTTTCCCAACAAATTTTTTACTGAAAAATAGAGCTACACGCAAATAACAAAATGTTACTAGTTAAAAAGAGTCAGCCATATGTAAACAACATTTGCTAAAAAAAAAGAAAAAATCCAATTTTATTTTACTGGAATTTGTTTAGTGCTCCTCTCGCAAACGAAAATCGTAATATACTTAAAGCGTTGCCACATACACATCTAATAACAGACGATTCGTGCGAAATTTATTTTGCCTCGCCACATACCAAAAAAAAAATACAGACGATTTTTACAACAACAATTCTTTATATTTTGTTTTGAGCTGAATGTTTATAGCGCCATTTCTATCCAAAGTGTATATATTTATATAAGTGTATATATTTATATTAATATATATTTTGTTTTGGAATTTTTTGACATTTGTTGAAGTTCACAGACAACAGAGAAAAATATCGTTTAAAATTTTTTGATGAGTTCGGAAATCGTTTTAGATTTTTGTGCGTTCGTTCACGTGTAAAATTATACCATTCAGAGAAAAAATCGTTTCTAGGAACGGGTAAATAGAAAATTGATAATTTTTCAATTAAAATTATTTAATAATTCCAAATTTATTATTTTAGCTACTAACTTGAGATATTTTACACATTATCTCATTGATTTGAGTCAAAAATATCCTCTAATTAATTCGTAAATGCGAAATCTGTTTTTAGATGTCGTCCGTAGAAATGTGTATGTGGCATCGCCTTTAATGTCTTAACCCTTCATTTTTTACTAGAAAAAAAATTGGAACATGTAAATCGTACAAAAATCTTTCCCCAATTCCCTATTCCCAGGGAATTACCAGAACAGTGCCACGGATTGATTGAACGAAAGTCGATGATAAACTGCTGTACTCGATATTGGATGAAACGGCCAATTTCTGTTTTTATTGTTTCTAATAAATTTTCTAGTTAACTGTGAAACCTTTGATAGATAAGTTGCTGTCCTATATCTTTTTATATCTTATGTTACGATAAGATTTGGGAGCAAAGATCTAGGTTTTTAACTCATTGCGGTGCTGGCTGGTTAGTTCTAAACAAATATGGAAATCGAGAAAGCGATGCAGCACGAATTTTGAATATGGCCTTTGCACCACATGTCATGGCGAGTTATGGGCGCCACCAATTCAATACCACATTAGCGTGTATTTTCCAGGCTAGGGGTGGCTGAAGTAAGCGTCTGCCTTATGCCAAGAAGCTTGCTATTACATGTATATCACTAGTCCGTAACCCACACACGTTTCATCCAAATAAGAGGGTTGAGTGGCAAGCCAACTACCTGCTCTTAGAAAAATCTGGTTATAAAATATACCTAAAGGTCTCAGATAAATTAAACGTTTTGATAATAAGAACAACCTCCAAAAATGTATACGGGAATATAGGGTGTGTAACGAAATCTCGGTTTTCAAAATCTCAGTTTTTAAAATCCCGGTTTTGTATAAAAAACCCGATTTTTAGAAAATTGCTGCCCGCTTGAGTTTTTAAAATTTGACATGTGGAAAAATGGGACTCTTAAATGATTTTTTGAGAAAAATGAGTTTGCGATAAAGTTCTAGAAACTGGCTAATAGAGATGGAATTTGGATGGAGGGCTAAGTGCCTGGAGAGTTTTCGAAGTCATCAGCCTCTACAATTATTGCATTTCAAAATGTTGCAATTAATAAATGTTGCAAGTACAAAATCCCGCGACATGTTTGCTGATCCCGGGTCCTACGTCCCCCGAAGTTCAAATCTAAAGCCTTTCGGAGGTCTTAGTGGGGGGAGCGCATCGACTTTATTATTTATTTTGTGCAATTAATTAGGACTAGAAGAAAAGAAAACCGAGATTTTGAATATTCAGATTTCGTAGTACACCCGAGAACATGGAACATACTAAGCCATTTAAGAACCTTTCAAACCAAGCGAAAATTTGCACTCTCTACGTAGTTATACTACTAGAGCTTAGATGGTCTAAGAGTTGGATACGTAACTTCACCAATGATTACAGATTTTACTAGAAAAACACATCTATAAAAATAGAATATTACTTTTTCATCCAAAAGCGAGTACAGCAATTTATCATCGACTTTCGTTCAATCAATCAAGCGGCAACTTATACACAACTTCTACCAAAAATCAATAAAAAATTCGATTTCCACGCAACATACCTAATACCTATAAGTTCCGTCCTATTTAGCCATATTCCAGAACTCTTCCTCTCTCTAGCACTATATTCCATCAAGGGATTTTGCCGCCTCAAATGAGGTTTCATAATCATATTTTCATTTCGGATAATGAGTGATTAATTCATTGAATCCTAAACCAGCCGTGAAATGTTTTCTTTGTTGTCACCACCGGGAATCGAACCCGGGACCTATGGTTGCTGAAGCAAGCATGCTGACCACTTTACCACCGGGGCGGTGGCATATATATTCCAGAACTACTTTCAAAAATCATTTAAGAATCCCATTTCCATCCAACATATACCGAATCCTATCATAATCGATTTGGTGTGGCTAGATGGACTAATATTTAAATTTAAAAAAAATTTAAATTCGATGACGATAACGTATACATACTACATATTGGATATACTATACGGTTTAAATTGTATCACAGCAATGGGAGCTGAAACGTCCAATAATATATTTCGTATACATAATGGTTTACAGCAAGGAACCATTAATACACCGATACTGTTTAATATTTATACGAGAGATTTAAAACTAACGAGAACTTAAACTCATCAAACAAGCACACAATGAATAGACCTTATACAAGATAAAATTCAGCATTTTTAAAAACATGGCGGATCAAAATTAAATCAAATAAATGTGAAACGATTCTTTTCCGACGACCATGCCAATTCGCAATGGGCGATACAAGGAAAAATTAGAAAACATTTAAGATTAAAGTTATCGAAATATCGGAATAAATCTGGATCGGTTCTGTTACCTCACAGAACACATTAACATACAACTTGGAAAAAGCCAACCAAACTATTTTGATGAACAAAAAGATTCAACCCCGTCAAAAACGGTAATCCGGAAGCATACACAAGATAAAGTACTGCCTTTAAAAAATTAGACGGTCAAACGTTGCTCAAACAAAAATGAAATTACTGGTGATTGCAACTTCATTAATATTAAGTTAGGTTAAGTTGTATATATGTAGTATGGGGGAAGGAAATTTATTTGGCAATGTTTTAAATGCTAATTTGTATGCAAATCAAAATATTAGTTAATGTTAATTTAAATCGATTTGGTAATAGAAGGTTAGAACCCTAAACAAAAATTAAAAACAAATGTGTCCTGAGAATCTGTTATTGTAATATTCTCACATTATCTAAAAAATGTAAACGAGAAATAAATAAATCAAAAATTTGGTGGTCGATTGCTCGATGACACACGAGGTTAAAGGTTTCTTGGTTACTTTTTCAAGGCCAACTAGTCGTAATAGATAATGTATATGTATGTGTAATAAAATTGACAAAAAATATCATTTTTGAAATCTCTTCGCATAGTTCGCATCGTGAAACAAATGATATATAGCTAACTCCAATTTTTTTATTTTGTTTTATTCTGCTCTCTCGAAAATAAAATTTAAACTAAAATGTAGTAGTCAAAAATGGCCTTGAAATATTTTTTTATTTCATTTATGTTTGTGTTAGTGTGGTTTCACCGAAAATTTGTTTAAGTCGCAATGAAAACCGGTATCATAGGTAAACGGGTAAGAAGCGAAGATAGTAATGGTTTCTGTGAAACCTCGTCTGTCATCGAGCATTGGTTAAGGTATACACTACCAAGTGTTATCAACCCAAAGGTCTCCAGTTCGAATCTTGTTAGAGTCCATATTTTTATTGAAGCGCTTATTATTCTTAACATCATCGATATTGTCAGATAAAGTCTTGCAACAATACTCGATTTGGATTTTACGGTGACATTCTATGTTTAATTTAACCAGTGAATTGTGCAAATTAAAAAGTGCAAATTAAAAAGTGAAAGTTAACAGTGTGAAACGAAGTGAACCGTAAATTCGTAACAGTATAAACTCAGTTCTAACAATATTAGCAATTAAAAAATGATGTATAAAAAGTTACATTATAATTTTCGTTTCATATTTTTACGAACCAAGACCTGTAATCATTCTGAGAATTTTTGACTGCTGACACCCATATAACCAAATTGGTTTCGTAATTGTGTTATAGAGAAGAAGCTTGTATTCTATAGTCAATGTAGTTGATTACTTCCACTTCAACATGTGTATTTTATCCACTTTTAATTTGATATGGTCTCGTTTCATGTCAATATGTTTTCGCCAAGTTACCCGTCGGTCTAGATGGACGCCTAGGCATTTTGCTCGATTTGCTTTAGTGATTTGTACTACTTTAATTTTGACTGGCGGATACGTAAGCTTATTTAATGTGGACGTTACCTGGGTACGATTTCTCTTCATTTACCTTTATCTTCCATTTCTTTCGCCAGATTTCGATGTCATACATAATATGAGTTTTGGGCGCCGTTTGTGGATTTTATGGGAAAGTTAACGTCATAATTTATGAAGACGTTGGTCTCAAGTCTAAAGTGAAAATTAAATATAACATTGGGCCAGTGGTTTGGCAAATACAACTTCTTAAGTTGGCAAATTTCTAGCAATTTCAGAATCATTTTTTGAAACAGACCCTTCTGCCAAATTTTATCGAATGCTTGGGCAACATCCAAGAAGTCGGCTCAAGCTGTATTTTTCATCAGAACCCAAGTTCAGAAACGACTACCATTCTCTGGCCTTATACTTGATGGAAAAAATACAAATAGAGAGGCTGGAATGAATGCGGTCATGAAGTCTTCAAACAAATATTACTTCATTGACTGTCATTCAAGTGATGGAAAGAGGAAGAGTGCAGTTCCTGGATACGTGAAAGCGAGCGAATGGAACTACAATGATGTCACTCATCAGGGTTAACTCATCAGCATGCTAGACTACTTAGACGAAAATCCTATGGGCATTGACGAATTATTGTCTCTTCAATATAACATCAAAGTTTGCTTCGTAAACGTATATGGTGATAGTCAATAATGATTTCTATTATGATAATATTTTATTAATAAGACCAAAAAGATGGTCAACTTGAAATATAATAGTTGTGACATATTTAGTAGGATGCCCTGTTTTTCAAATTTCAAATGTGGACAAACTACGCGTTTCATTATTTATTCAACAATCAATTAGACTACCTGTAAAATTCATATAACCACAGTGGTTATGGTTTGACGGTATGTAATTTTTGTAGGCGTGCTGCGTGGTTATATACATTGTAATATCTCTGTCTACTAAATGTCAACTGGATAGCAGTATTCTTTTTATGGTAGGCAGTGGTTGAATGGCATTGATGATCTAAATTTAATATAACGAGAAGTCGTGTGGGTCTATAAAAGCACAAATAAAAAATTAGCTTTTGCTCCTATATTGATTTGTATAATATAAATACTTGTATTCGTAAGAAAGAACAATAATGAAGACGTTTAATGAGAAACTTTTTATCGATTAGTGAGCAAAACGTGGTATAACGAATCCCAATTCTTAGAAATATTTTATTGTTGTTCGTCTTCACAACAACCAACCAATTTATATGGTTTATTGGTCGGTTACGTGTGTAAGGGTATAAATACTTAAGCAAGAAACACTCATTTTTTGGGGATGCGGCACTATCCGTTGTTCACACGATTGGTGCAAACCGGAGATTTTCTCAAAGAGTGCTAGTGCACTCTGCATCTTTGGCAAACTGAAGAAGTTTTGTCTAAATAATAGATTGCTTTTGATCCTCTACATAATAGCAAGAATTGAATACAAAAGCAAAACAGCTACAAAGGTAATGAATATTGGCATCTTTTTCATTTAAGCAGTCATAGAGCGGTCGGACCCAACCCTGTAATATGTTTTTAAAGCGAGCATGACCCGGTAGAATCGTAACGAATATTCTATAGATGGTCTTCCTTTAAAGGAATCATATATCTATCTAGTTCTAGAATAGGTTTAGTGATAAAATGCTTAGCGATGCAACAGGTAGGAGTGGAGAGCCATGCTTGTGTCAGGAAACTCGAAAAGTAAGTTTTTATTGCTGCCTTGCCACTATAAAAATATAATGTAATAGCAGGTTCGGGCACGATTAGTTTTACCAGCGTGGACCAACTTTGGCTAGAAGATCAGCGATTTCGTTTAAGCGTGATACTAGTTGAAACCAAAGGGTTAATCAACAAAATGAGTACGGTCTTACTCGTTTCTAGCGATTTGAAAAGATCATTTCGGAAGTCCTGAGATAAAATACCTAGACGACAAGACTATGAAAAATTAATTAAAGAAGTTAAATTCTGGGAAAACCCTATCGTTGATCATATTAAGTTCGGGTATCAATGAATTGTACTTGTAAAGGATTTTTCGATGCTCCACAAGAGCACAACTATTATCTCACGCTTTACTTATTAAACGATAAGCCTCAGAATACGCTGAACTTAAAATAGTGAACTACAGCTGAAGAAGGTAAATAACACACGTCATAACAATAATAAAGAAAAATCTCCTGTAATTACCCTACAAGCATAGTTTTGCTATTGTGATTATATTTTGGAGGATAATCACCATGATTTTTCAACGGTTCTGCGACAGTCCGATTTAGAGATTGCGCTTCCAAACAGAGTAGAAATGATAAGGCCACCTATACGTTTAGTAAAAATTACTAAATCTATTCTTAATTAAGCAAATACGGTTATGTGCTACAACCCAGAGCACTAATAACGATGATGGTTCATGCCTATGTGGACAGCCAATGGCAACATTAACAGAAATAGAGAAACCACCCAACTCAAACTCAACTATCTAGAGTTAAGCATACATTCAGTCCAATTCACAAGAGTATTATAAAACCCAAAGTTGTGACAGACAGTAAGTTAGCCATGAAAAGCTAAAGATTACTGAGTAAACTTTCAAACCTTGTACCCAGTTCATGAAGCATGTTGCATGTTACTGAAGGGAGTTAGATACAAAAATCAAACCGTCATAAATTTTAAAATGATCCTTTCTAATTTTGTTTCAAAAAGAACGATGTTTTTGTCACACTGACTGAACGAAAACTCTTCGGATCAGTATAGTCAAACTTGTGGGCCTTGATTTCAATAAACGACTGGCATTACGCTTTCGTTACCCTTACGCCCATTTTATTGAGGTCCTCAGGTAATTTAGGAATTAAGCTACCAGGAATTTCAGTCTGGAGAACAATGTCCCGTAATAGCACTCACCACCAAACTGAAATGCCGGCCGCAGCAATACTAGCTCTTTGGATTTTTCCAGATCTTTTCTTGGCCAAATATGCATAGTTATTACGAATGAGGTACTAGTAGATCATTTCTCGTTCGTTGCTCTTTTAACTTCCTTTTGAAATAGTAATTTGTACGTAGTGAGTGGTATATCAATATCCGTTCGACTTGATAAAATGAAGCAGGTATTTACTTGTCGAGCGAGTGTATCCGCGTTTTCATTCCCCGTAATATTGAAATGCCATGGTACGTCAGGTGGATGTTGAACTGGGCGATTCTGGGTTTCTTTCGACGTAACGATTTGAGCTCTTTAATTGAAGGCTGAGTGTCCATAAAAATGTGAATAACCCTTGCAGATTTTGCATTATATCTCAACCAGTCAACACCTTAATCGCGATTAGTTCAGTTTGAAAAACACTGCATAAACCCCATCCCAACCTTCCCATTCATGTTTGAACCATCAGTGACGAAATTAACATCTGCATTGTTCCAAAATGCCTCTTCCAACTAGTCCTTTCTGATGGGAATATCAATGCTAAACCTCTAAATCCTGCGTATTGTTGCAGTTCCAGATGGAGTTGGAGTTAAGCCTTATGCCCTTTCGAGGCTCCGACAAGATTCTAACGGCGCTATATAATATTAGTGCTTCTACAAAGATAATCCAATATTATATCTAACACAATTACAACAACAACTTAATAATAGACAGCACAACGAAGATCCAAGAATTTTATAATTGCGACACTTTATAACAAGTCATAGCATTATAAAAAATGGAATGCAGCGCGTACACATTATTAATTCCTTCAACGAATTTCTTAAACACACAAACCACTTATCAAACACATACACACACAATAATCATTAATTATTTATAGTTTGTTACTTTATATTTTATACCTTAAACTATTTAATCATTAACACAATCACCAACAATTAATTAATCATTCTGCTAATTATTTATCCACATTTTCTTTCGCGTTCGCAATTCACGTACTTCGTACACCGCGAAATAGTATTTTGTCACATCTCTCTTCAGATCGTGATGTGTTCTACGGCAAACGAAACAAAAAAATTTAATTAGTGATAATCGCACCATACGATCGATATTTGCACTTTTAATGAAAAATCATAAATTATGTGGTTTGTATAGAAAAATACACGTACTTATATAAAGTAGATCAAGATGCAAGATTAAAGATTACATAAAACATAAATACTAAATTAAGACAAATTATTCGATTTGTACTTGTCTCAACAAAAAAAAAAATGTCTGCACTTAAATAATGTCAAAACATAACGCATTCCAAAAATAACGGCAAACATAAACCAAAAACAGAATTAACGCACATTCATTACGTCCAAATATGCCTTGAGTAGTTTGTCTTACAAATATCCGAACGTATATAGAGTAGTTGCGATGCACTTTACAGTACACAACAGAAGCATACCAAAATAATTGTTAAAAGATGAAAATGAAATTATTCATGTTGTAATTAAATATTTAAAAAACAACAACAACACTTAAAGTAAAATAACATGACATTAACTAATTTTCTTATTAAAAACGAAAATTATTATTATTACTTTTAATGTATCTAAAAGTGAAGAAGAAAATCGTATTGAATCAGGGATGCGAACCAAGCACTAACAATGGGGCATGCTTATAAAGGGTGATTTTTTTGTGGTTAGGATTTTCATGCATTAGTATTTGACAGATCACGCGGGATTTCAGACAAGGTGTCAAAGAGAAAGATGCTCAGTATGCTTTGACATTTCATAATGAATAGACTTACTAACGAGCAACGCTTGCAAATAATTGAATTATATTACAAAAATCAGTGTTCGGTTGGAAAAGTGTTTCGCGATTTACGTCCGATTTATGGTCTACATAATCGACCAAGTGAGCAAACAATTAATGCGATTGTGACCAAGTTTCGCACTCAGTTTACTTTATTGGACATTAAACCAACCACACGAATGCGTACAGTGCGTACAGAAGAGAATATTGCGTCTGTTTCTGAGAGTGTTGCTGAAGACCGTGAAATGTCGATTCGTCGCCGTTCGCAGCAATTGGGTTTGTGTTATTCGACGACATGGAAGATTTTACGCAAAGATCTTGGTGTAAAACCGTATAAAATACAGCTCCTGCAAGAACTGAAGCCGAACGATCTGCCACAACGTCGAATTTTCAGTGAATGGGCCCTAGAAAAGTTGGCAGAAAATCCGCTTTTTTATCGACAAATTTTGTTCAGCGATGAGGCTCATTTCTGGTTGAATGGCTACATAAATAAGCAAAATTGCCGCATTTGGAGTGAAGAGCAACCAGAAGCCGTTCAAGAACTGCCCATGCATCCCGAAAAATGCACTGTTTGGTGTGGTTTGTACGCTGGTGGAATCATTGGACCGTATTTTTTCAAAGATGCTGTTGGACGCAACGTTACGGTGAATGGCGATCGCTATCGTTCGATGCTAACAAACTTTTTGTTGCCAAAAATGGAAGAACTGAACTTAGTTGACATGTGGTTTCAACAAGATGGCGCTACATGCCACACAGCTCGCGATTCTATGGCCATTTTGAGGGAAAACTTCGGAGAACAATTCATCTCAAGAAATGGCCCGGTAAGTTGGCCACCAAGATCATGCGATTTGACGCCTTTAGACTATTTTTTGTGGGGCTACGTCAAGTCTAAAGTCTACAGAAATAAGCCAGCAACTATTCCAGTTTTGGAAGACAACATTTCCGAAGAAATTCGGGCTATTCCGGCCGAAATGCTCGAAAAAGTTGCCCAAAATTGGACTTTCCGAATGGACCACCTAAGACGCAGCCGCGGTCAACATTTAAATGAAATTATCTTCAAAAAGTAAATGTCATGGACCAATCTAACGTTTCAAATAAAGAACCGATGAGATTTTGCAAATTTTATGCGTTTTTTTTTAAAAAAAAGTTCTCAAGCTCTTAAAAAATCACCCGTTAGTAAATATACCTGCCGCAAATTTTATGGCAGCACCTTCGACTCAAGGATAGAATGATTTGTGTTTATTATAGAAATGTATGGTAAAAATTGATGTTTAATAATTTAAAATATTTCTTTGCAAAAAACAAGTTTACTTATCCTAAATTAATTACAAATAATAAAAATTATTGTTTTTTTAACCGATCGCACAATTATATACAATTTCCATTCTGATGTGGTAAGAAGAAAGAAGTGTTGTGTTTAGTAAATTTTATATTAGAATGAATAAATAGTTTAAACTTTTGCAATAATGTTAAATGTACAGCAAATAAAAAACAAATTAAAGCGTCTAGGAGCAAAAACCACTGGAAATAAGACAGAATTATTGAACAGGTGAGTTCTCTTGTTAGAATAAACCATGTATAACTTATATAAACAAAATCTTTGTAGGTTAAATTTATGGGAAACATGTTAGTAAAATTAAATGTCCGGCGAAAGTTGTGCCTGCGGCCTGCCAACAACCATTTTTAGACAGTAATGAGCAGTACTGTGCACTCGAAAAATTAAATAATGAAGAAGTAGAGTGGTTGACTCTAACCATAATCCAATTATATTTTAAAGAAAGAGGTGCAGTAAATTTCTAGTTCAAATGGCCTGGAACTGGCTTAAGTTCGGCTTGTAAGCATATAAGTGCCAGTTTATATGCCATAGAATTTTATGGTTTAATGGGTGAAGTCAAATTAAATAAAAGTAGCACAGAACAACTTCAAACATGGCATCACCCTAAAGCTGGACGAAACTTGGAGAAAACGACGGTTGATTAAATGTTAAATTCATTCACTTTACCCGTACCTACGTCTAGTAAGACAAAAACAGACGAATTCGTCGATGGGTTGATAAATGTTGGAATTTTGTCTCCAGCGGTGTACTGTCGCAGTGCCAACATAAAGCATGTATTTCACGACCACGACTATTGTGACAATATGATGTTAACGTATCTAAATAATATTAATTATGTTGACAATAAAGATAGAACTAATATTGAAAAAAACCGTAAACCAAGGAGTTATATGGAAAACCGAACGAAAATTTAGGATAACTGGCTCAATATGTCATAGCGTTCTCATGACCATGAGAACAAAAAACTACTGCACTTCGTTTTTAAAAATGCATTTTTTATTTATAGATCAAGACCATAACTTTTTAGCAGCAACTCCCGATGGAATCAATGCAGGTAAAACACTTATTCTAGAAATAAAATGTCCGTTCAGTTGCAGAAACGGAAAACCCTCTGATGCTAAATATATCAAAAATGGGCATTTAAAGATAAACGATAAACATTATAGACAATGTCAGGTACAAATGCACGTTACAAAAATCTATAAATTAGATTTTGTTGTGTGGACTTCTCAAGGGATTTTAATTGACAACATAAAATAATAAAATATAATAAAGGTATGATGGCACAAAATATAATACAAATAAGAAAATATTATGAAGAATATTTTGTACCATGGCTGTGGACCAATTCTAAGGTAAATCTAGGGTAAATGCCATTTTTAACAGTGTATGCGGTAAATTGAAATACCGTACTAAAAAGGTGGGTAAAGCAAAGACACATAAGTAAATGATAATTTGTGACTTTGCTAACATAATAACTCAATAATATGGCGGATTTTCTATATGATTTTTTTCTATATGAACAATGCAATCTCCTTTTTTTTTTTTTTTTTTGAAATAGAAACATCTTTATAATGAAATTATTGCATTACAATAAATTTTATTTTAATTTTTTTCATTAATAAAAAAATACACATATTGGCAACCATTAATTGTTTTGAAAATATTCAATTTCATAAAAAAATTTAATATCCGAATATGTATTTTTCGTGAAATTTTTCGCTTCAACTACGTGTTTTATCTACACATCAAACAAGAAAGTGGTAAAAAGCAGCGACATCCACTACACAAATAATACCAAACCTATTTAATTTCATTCATATCGTCTTATTTAAATGAAAATTTTCCCTACATTTCATTAAATGATTTTTGTTTATAACAAATGTCAAATTTTGATATTATTTTATGTACCTACGAACCAGATATTGTATAATCCAATAAACCATTTTGGGCCTTGAAGCCGTAATTACTTAATTTTATTTACTAATGAATTGGTACGGTTTGTTAAGTAAACTGTACTAAAATTTTAATTTACCGTACTAAACGATTTACTCGAGAATTGGTCCGCAGCCCATATATTATTTTAAACAGAGTAGGTATATTAAATTTGCATGCTTTCTTATTTTATTAATCACGTTTTACTTATTTAGCTAACTGAACCGGTAATATTGAATGCATGTTTAATATGAAGATTTACTTTTAACTTTTCTAAATATTAGCTTACACAGCAAGAACTAATGAATTATTAAATGGCTTAATCAAAAAAATAATACTTTGTAGCTTTGTGATTGTAACGCTTATTTAGTTAAACTAACTTTTTATTTTTTAAATTATTGTTTAAATAGCTATGAATATTATTACTTGGGTATTAATATACGATCGTATCATTGTAATTTGTGTATATTGGTTTTACTCTAATATGTATTTATTTATTCTTGCTTCAAATGCTTCAAATTATAATTTTAAATAACGGACAAACTTGTATAGTATTAATTGGTAGCGCTGAAAATTAAATTTAAAATATATAATTAAATAAATAAATAACAAACTCGATTAATTTCAATGTTTTTAATTTATATTTAACCCTTTTGATTAGAGCCCGGATTTTCTATGTAAATACATATTTTTCATATAAATGCATATTTGCTCCTAAATTGCATATATTTGCATATATTATAGTGTTTATGATTTATGTACATATTTCTCACTTTTTTAAAGCTTTTCGAATGAGTAACTTCGAGCGAACTCCGCTTTTTACTCCTTTCCTTTCGTTTTTTTCCGAAACTAAATTACTAAATTAATAAAAACTTGTTTTCTGGGTTTTCGATTTTTATTCATCGTATAACACTTTTTATAGGTATTTGTTATTTGGGGAATCACAATTAATTTGACGTTTCATATAAACGGTTGCATTTCCTTTTACTAAAATAAAACCTTTAAAATTATAGTGTAAAAATGCCGAAAGAAAAGACAAATACGTTTAATCGACTTAATATGTTTGCTAGGGATATTGGGGACGGTGTTTTGAAAACGGATGGAAAAGTGTTATTGTGTACATTGTGTAACAAAAAAGTAGGATCAGATACCAAATACCAAGTCGAACAACATCTTAAAACAAAGCTTCACGAGACACAGTTATCAAAAAAATCCAGTAAACAAGAATTAATTGTTAACACATTAGAAGCCGGTAATAGAAAATCACAATTTAACTTACAACTTTGCGAAGCACTTCTTTCAGCGGATATCCCGTTTTGGAAACTTGAAAATCTAGTATTTCGTAAGTTTTTAGAAAACCATACAGGTAACCAAATTCCTCATGAATCCACATTAAGAAAAAATTAGCTTCCTGTGGCATACGATAAAATTAGAAATAAAATAAAGCGGGAGACACATACCAAAAAAATTTGGATTTCAATAGATAAGACGACGGATGTAATGGGTCGATATGTTGCTGACGTAATTGTTGGGATTTTAAATAAGCACATTTCTGAGAGTCAACCTTTTTGCTAAACGTGAAGCAACTAGATAAAACAAACTCAACTACGATTGCACAACTTTTCGACGAATTAATTAACATTTTAGGTTTGTAAATTATTCAACAATATTTTTAAATAATTTTATTGATAAAACTGAAAATTTTTTAGTATCGGATTTTCCAAGAAATGACGTCCTTCTTTTCCTGAGTGACGCGGCGCCGTATATGGTAAAAGCCTGTAAAGGGCTAAAATTGTTATATCCAAATATGGTTCACATTACATGCATAGTGCATGGTTTGCATAATGTAGCGGAAGCTCTTCGAGACCAACATAAAAGCTCCTTCTCGAATACAAATATTTAAGCAAATTGCAAAAGATATCCCATTACCGCCACAGCCAGTGTTAACTAGATGGGGTAAATGGTTAGAAGCCGCCATTTATTATTGTAATCATTTTAACAAGATAAAAGCAGTCTTCGATAATATAGATGAAGGTGACGCAGCTTCTATTCGAGAAGCTAAAAAACTTCTTGTTGACACAGAAATACGAAATCAGTTGATATATATTTCCACAAATTATGATTTTTTGCCACAATATATTAAAATCTTAGAAGGTAGATCTCTGCTACTATCAGAATCGTTAGAACATTTAAGCAAATTGGAAGCTAAATAATGGCAATTAAGGGACCGTTTTCAAACGCAATAAAATCTAAATTTAACTCAGTTTTTTACGAGAAAAATTTAGATTTAGCAATTTTGAAAAAAATTAATAGAATCCTTTCTGGTGAAACGGATGTTGCTTTGGAAGAGGATACATTGCCAGAAAACATTGCATCATATAAATATGCTCCTTTAACGTCCGTGGAGGTGGAAAGACGTTTTTCAAAATATAAAGCGTTGTTAAGCGATCGTCGTCAGTCATTCATATTCGAACATTTAAAAATGTATTTCATTGTTCACTGCTGAAAAGCGTCGATTGAAGGAATATGATTACGAGAAGAAGCGAGTCCATTATCCACCACTGGAACTATTCACCAACTAATTTCGTTACTGTGATGCACCCATCAATGCCTCCAGGAACTAACTGTTCTTTCAGAACAGTCAGGACATTTGTGCCCATGAAGAGCTCCATCCCTTTTACCTCATCAGGCACTATATTAGTTTGCCGGAGATTTGGACGGAATTAAAATTCCGAAGGAGTATATTCAGCTTCTGAGTTGTTGAAAACATTCAGAATGAAGAAAATGAATTCTCCATCATAAACGAAAAACACAAGCGGGCACACAGAAATCACATGGAAAACCGAAAGCAAATTTTGGAACACTACTATTTTCCAAGGATGGTCATTTTCATCACTTATTCCAACATGCAGTGGGGAAATTTTTCATTTAAACGTAATGGAAATTAAAAAAGAAAAATTTATATCCTGTGCGGATAAATTATCAAAATTCGTGAAGTTCTTTCGCGTTAACAATAAATCACTTATGCACAACAGGATAAAATCATAAAGGCGCTACATTATTTCACTGTACCTCGCATACTCGTGATGGATAATGAGAGAAGCTTTGCGACTTCTATCGTATCGGACTAGAAGTGTTTTAAATGAAGCAATATAGAGAGAGTTTATTCTGCCATATTGGAAATACTTCGATGGCTTAAGAATGAGTACAAGGAACTGCCTACAAAAGAACTCATCAACATAGTTGTGGACCGCTATTATGACTCTAAATACTCGGTTACACAACGGCAACCTAAGGACATCTTTTACGGAAACCAATTATCAAAATCTTGCAGATTTCAGGACAAGAGTTCTCGAGGATCTGGTCTTCGCAAAAATCAAAAATCATCTTCTAGACTTCGCAAAAATCCAAACTCCACCATTACAAGAGAAAATAGTAGGAGAGTCGGCCCGAAGATCTATGAAGCTGGCGACACCATTTACATGGCAATCAAACAAATACAGCAAAAAGATAAGCCGAAATTCCGGCAAGAAACTATAGTGGCACAAGAAAACAATGTCACTGTAGCAACTACTTCTGGAAAACGCATTCATAAAACCCAAATCAAAATATACCACACTAATTTAAAATTAATACCACAATACTTATAGTAAGCTTTCTCTATCTTTTTTTCGGGAGGGGCCCAAAATCCCGTATGTCAAAGTCCCGCATTGGAGTACAAAAGTACAAAATCCCGTAAATTTATTTAACCCCGTATTCCAAAATCCCGTATCTCAAAATCCAATAGTTATAAAATCCCGTATTCTAAAATCCCGTAATTAGAAAATCGTGTAATAAAAACTCTGTTTATGATTAAAGAAAGTCATTTCGTAATCTAATCTAGCTAATCATTCAAATTTATTTATTTTAATAATTATTATTTAAAAATTCAGTTAAGCATTACGCTATGCGCACATGGGCGTACGCAGGGGGGGGGGGGGGTTACTAGGGGTTTAACCCCCCATGATTCAACAATAGAGAAAAGTAAATTAATAAATGTATCAACAAGGGTCTAGCAAATGTTTTAATGCAAACTATGCGTAATCGGGAAATAGAAACAAAATTCATGATTGGACAAGGTTATGATGGAGCTTTAGCAATGATTGGACGATTTCATGGGGCACAAAAATATGTAAGCGATGAAAATCAGCTAGCTTTATATGTACACTGTACATCTCATAGTTTAAACCTCTCTATTTCTGATGCTTGTGAAATTTCATTTATAGGATCATTTCATTTATAGGATGTATAGGATCAATCGGAAGTGTATACAATTTCTTTAACACCCCAAAGCGCCAAGCCATGCTAAAAAATTGTATAGACGAAACGGCACCTGAATCAACAGCAACGCGACTCAATCAAATATGTCCCACATGATGGATTCAACGCCACGAGTCTGTCCTAGTATTTCTGGAGCTTCAAAAGCTGCAATCTTTGCGATGGAAATTATTTCTGAATGGGATGACAAAACAACTTCTTCTTCTGCGATTCAGCTTCTATCTGTTATTAGGAGTACTGAATTTCAAGTATCTCTTCATGTGCTTGCCAAGTTTTTTGGTATAAGGTCGTTCACTACAAACAATAAATCTGGATCTGGCTGACGCGAAACAGAAATGCAATTTAATGCAATTTTCAGTGACGTCAAGAAAATATGTGACCAGCTTAATGTAGAAATACGAATTCCTCGTCTAGCCGGGAGAAAAATTCATTGCTGCAACATTGCAGTTGAAAATCCTGAAGAGTATTATCGTATTGCCATCTTTATACCTTTTCTAGATTCTACAAAGATGCAAGTTCACGATCGGTTTCTGAAACATGAAAATATATTGCGAAGTTTTATGTGTCTTTTGCCAAATGAACAAAATTTTTCATTGGAGCACGAAAAATCTGCAAAAATCCTTTTGGAAAAATATAAAAGTATTACGAACTGCAGCATAGTTGAGGGCATTGGTGAACTGAAGCTATGGTGGCGCCATGCTATAAATTCTTCGAATACACCAAAAAATGCTCATATTGCATTTTTATCATGCGACGAATCATTTTTCCCAACTGTTCGAAAATTACTTCAAGTATTTGTAACACTAGCGGTTACAACATCAAGCAGTGAACGATCTTTTTCAACATTGAGACGACTCAAAACGTATTTACGCAACACAACGAATGAAGATAGGCTAAATGGATTAGCGTTACTTAACGCATTCGCGCAAATGACGGCTATAGCCGTCATACAACTTTTTCGTTTTTTAACTCATGTTAGCGCAAATAACGGCTATAGCAGTCATACAATTTTTTCGTTTATTAAGGAATACCGACATATTTTTCAATTCTCAACAACACATTCCTTTCCGCAACGAAATATCATTGCAATTACAAAAGTTATCAAAACACACATTTGAAAGTGTGCGGCAACGTGTTAATATTCATCGTAATGCCGCGGTTTCTGTTGATGCAGTTCTAGATGAACTAGCAAAAAGTTCACGTAAATTAGTAATTCGCTTGTAGTCTATGAAAATTATGAAAAGAAAAAATCTTTGAACTTCAGTCTTAACTTCTATCGCTCTTTAATTGTTTCAGAAAATTGTCTTTTGCTGAATTTGCCATTTTTATTCTATTTTATAAGAAAAAATATATAATTTTTAATATTTGTATTAATTTTGCTTGTACATACATCATATTATAATTTTTTATTAACTTTTCTTGATGAATTTTTTATTAATTTTTGTTATATAATTTTTAATATATTAATTTTTCTTTAATAGATTTTTCTTGTATAGTTTATGTTTTTATAGTGAGATAAAATAAAATATAATATATCCCTTTTGTGTTTTACTAACACAATTGTGCGGGTAGAAAAGTACCATGTTAAAAATTTATTTTGGTATGTGTTTTCACACAACTTACACATTTGTGAATTCTGAATTTTTAACTTTTTTTCGTCCGAAAAAAACACTAACTATTCACACAATTGTGTTGGTTGTACTTCAAATGAAGCGAAATTTTTTACGCCATTAGGTTAGGTTTAGGTTTCAGTGGTTGACACTTAGGCCATTTTTTGGCCCATTGTGATACCACGCATTCACGCTACATCATTAACCCATTCACCTATTCACCTACTCACACAACTACAGTATTACCACCTGCACATTGCAAGCTCCATATCAACCTGTACATTGACATGGACGGTGGGTCGGCGCTGAATTCTGCACTCCATCAGAGGGTCTTAGTTTTTACGCCATTACATACTATGATTTTTTACTCACACATTTGTGAGGTTTGGACTTAACTTGAGCCAATTTTCTCTTTTCCTTGGTTGAAAAAGGGATATATTAGCTAATTCTATTACGCAAAAAAAAAGAAAAATTATATAAAATATGTTTTCTGCAACCCGCCCCCCCCCCCCCCCCCCCCCCCCATGGCTTCATTCTGCGTACGCGCCTGTATGCGCAATACGCTTCAGGTATTCTAATTTTCCAAGGCTATTTCTTTTTTTATCACTCTTTATTTTTTTGTTCCTTTGAATACTTTTTTTATTCTTCGGTAATTTATCCCCAGATTTTACTTTTTCAATACGAGACTATGCCAAAATCAATTATTTTGACAAATCTTGTATAATTTTATATAGTGCAGCATACCGCTTACCCACAACAACTTTAAGGCGACAATGCCAAGCTTCAATGCAATTTTGGCTGCGTGGGAAGCACTCGGCGCCATTTCCGTAATATTTAGTAATAACTATAAACGTCTTTTGGTGGTACGAATGCCAAGCTTTTAAGCATTCGAATTTGTACGGAAAACGCTTCTGAATTTCCATATTTCTTCGCCAATCTCTCTTTTTGTACCTTGTGCCAGATGAGTTGGCCAAAATGAAACAAGCATCCGGGAAACGCAGCTTGAGGGAAGAATGCGTTGGCTGAGTAAAATATAGATTTCTCAAAGTCGAAGATGATTTTTTTTGGATTAAAATTAATGTTGCTCTGCTTTAATGTTTTGCTCATTAAGCAAAAAACTAAAGGCACTATTTCTCCTTCAATATTGCCATGAATTGAAAATAGTTGCCTCATTATTGATGGCACCACGTCAAATGTGCCATCCATACTCCCGGAAGTGGCTTGTGAAAGGAGCTTCACTGAGGAAGATGTTCCAAGTATAATAATTTTATCTCCTTCAAATTCAGCTTCAAATTTTCCGGAATATTAATATCGTTAAGGTCATATGGCACCTTTATGTTACTCGAACGTACACGATGATTTTTTTTATTGTATGCCTGTTTATTTGGCAGATATACTCGTGGTGTGCTCGAAGTTTCCATAAAAGATTCACTAATTATAAGTGATGGTGGAAGTTCCGAATCTTTAGCTCGACATTTAACCGCATTGTTAGCTCCGCATTCATCTTTCTCATATGCCGGTGGCTCATGTGAGTGTAATGAAGGGGATTTCCAAATTGTATGATTTCCTTCTAGTAATTGAGTCACAATTGTATAGGTGCTTTCGGTCTTTCTATACCTTCAAGACAATTTGAATCCAATTCGGGCAAATGCAAATTTACAAATAAAACGAAAACAGATGTACATCATCTTGCAAATTCTGGATAACTTGAACCTACTTAGATTTCATTAAAATAAATTTAACACTGTAAATAAAAAACAAATAATCAAATTATATAATTCTCAATGTGTGTAAGTGACGCTAACACAAATCTGTCAATTTTTATATATCCAAATAATTTCCAAAAAGAACTTGGCAGCTAAACGTTACACTGAGAAAAAAAAACCATTAAAAATAAAAAAATATACATATAAAATCAAAAAAATATACATATATTTTTTAGGCAAAAAGTCTCGTTTTTAAAATCAAAGGATAATCTTTTTATTTTTAAAATATATTTTTTCACCAAATTTGTTTATAAAAATAAAAAAATGGTTTTTATTTCCAAAAATACTTTTCTTACTTTTGTCAAATAGTTTTCTTAAATTTTAAGCGATTTTTTTTAAGAATAAAATACTATTTTTTAGTTTTAAAAGATTTATTTTAATTTTTAATTATTTTTTAACAATTATGTCACACAATTTTATTACTTCAAAGTAATCCGTAGTAATACACTTTACTATTACAATGACATTCACAATATTTCCGACTAAAAACTAAGAGGCCATCACTAACATGTAACTCCCCCTCCCCAATTTTTAACCCCGAGGGCCATTGTGTAAAAATACACACGACCCTTAAAAAAATATAATGAGTATCCAAGTTGCTTTGGTAGTTTGGATTCGTACTTAAGCAGGAACCAGCGAAACTGTAAAACCGTAACGCAAGATTGCGATATATGGAAAATCAATTAAATTGCCCACCGAAAATTTAAGAAACTGAACGAAAGTTTCGTTAAAATTATCTGTCACTTAACAGAGCGAAAATTTTCGTGCCAACTGAAGGAAATGTCATTTCGCGCGTGTTGCTCTGAATGTACAGCCATTTTTGGAGAGAATACTTTAAAATAAAAAAAAAAATCGATATAATAAATTAATTTATTTTAATTAATTAAAAGGAAATAAAATATTTTTAGTGATAAATAACTATACATGTAAGTATTTCAATTAAGAATTATGATGGTGTGCGAATTAAATTGAAATTTGTTTTCCTTTAAATTCACATGAACATAACCTATAAATACATTATAATGAATATGCTTGTAATTATTTTATTCTAGATTAAAATGGACTACTCACAGCTTATAAGTGCTGTAGAAAGCTACAAATGTTTATATGATAAGGCAAACAAGGAGTATAAAAATATTCTAGTGAAAGAAAAGGCATGGGCTGAAATTGGGGAGATTACAAACATCGATAAAAACGAATGCAAAAAAAGATGGAATTTGTTGCAGGAAAAATTCAACAAAGAAATTAAAAAGCGAGATGATATCCCTTCAGGCAGTGGGGCCAACATAGAAGAGTGGACGTATCTTGAGAGCTTAATGTTCTTAAAAAAATTTATTCAACCGAGAAGGTAAATACATTATTATATTGTATTCGCCGTGTAATATGCGTCATTTTTTGTTGTTTTTAGAACACGAACTAATAATTTTGGTCATCTGGAAGAAACCGAGGATTCATCGAGTGCCTATGAAACGGATTTAACTCCGACAAAACGAGCAAAACCAGATCCATTCGCAGATTCTTGCGCTATGTTTAATGAGACTCTTCAACAACTTAAAGATGGTTATAAACGGGAGGAGCCTCCGAAATTGGATTGTATCGATGAACAATATTTAAGGACATTGATTTTGTTGTATAAAGATTTGCTTGAATCGGTAAAAAATACTGCGCGGGCAGAGATGATAAACTATATAACAGACTGACGAGCGCTACTTTTAACAATTTAAATGATTTTCCAATTTTTTGAAATACCTGTATATTCTGAAGAATTTTGTTGCAATTATTTTGATTTTTAATTGAAATATTTAATTTATGGATTTGGTAATATCCATTAAATTTCCTTTATGATTTGTGATAATATATATATATAATATATCTATATTTTGATTCCTATTGTTTAACCATGAACAATTAAATTGATAAGACTGAATTTGTTGAATAATAAAAATAAATTAACTTCAAAACAACTGTTTTATTCAAATAAATTAAATATATCTTCAATGAACAATGAAATGTTAATGGAGCCATTCTAGACGTCCTTCGTTGTTCACATACCTGCAAATAGTATTCCTAATTTTTAATGCCGTGCTTCCTCCGAGTATATGGACGCTGCGGGAGGCTTGAATAGACGGAATATTATTGACAACTTCTTGTCTCCAGATGCCTTCGTGTAGCTGATGGTTACTGTCTTCCCAATCCATAAATTGAGACGAGGCATAAAGGTTTTTAATTTCTTTGTTTAATCGTAAGAAATTATGTAACCCAACGCAGGCCAAAACTACCTTTTCTGAATTGTGGGGTCGCATATTTAGCGTAGTTAAAAGGATGCGCCATCGACTAACCAGAATCCCAAAGGCGTTTTCTATAACTCGTCTGGCTCGAGATAATCTTTTGTTGAAGATTTCTTTTTCCTTTGGAAGACCTATTCCTGGGTAAGGTTTCATCAAGTTTGGCGTGAGGGTAAAAGCGGCATCACCGACAAAAAAATGCGGGACCATTGTGCTGGTACCTGGTAAAACTGCAGGTTCTGGGAGGTCAAGTTTACCACCACATAATCTTTTTCCAAATCTTGATATATTAAAAATTCCTTGAAAATAAAAAAGAATGAGTCTCATTACAAGTCACATTACTTTTTATAAACGTATTACCTCCGTCACTTTGGGAACCATAAGCTCCCAAATCTACATAAGTGAACGTATAATTGGCATCACATGCGGCCATCAGAACAATGCTATGAAACTTCTTATAGTTGTAATATTGACTTCCGGCCTCTGGAGGACATTGGATGGCGATATGTTTGCCGTCGACGGCGCCTACACAGTTAGGGAAGTTCCACATATCTCTGAAGTTCTGGGCAATGAGGATGTTGTCCTGCAAATTTGGCTCAGTGACGTACAATGGTCCTAGAACTTGCCATATCGTTTCACACGTATTTGTAACCTTGTAGTTTCCTTGCCAATCTTCCAACTCCAAGCGAGAGTTTGAATTGTACATCCCTGTGATAAATACCTAAAAATGATAAAATAAATGTATATCCAATTCATAAGATTAATATTTTTAACTTACAACAGAGTAAGCGCAAGGCGAAATTCGCTGCTAAGCAAATTTCTGGACCTTTCGTTCATTTGGGGTTGCAATAGATTTAATAACATTTTAAATAATTTCGGTGTCATACGAGTATGAATAAAAAATTGGGCTTCGTCTTGGATTTTAATTTCACAAAATGTAACCTGAAATGTAGAATCCATTTAGTTCAATACAACACGGTTCAATATTATGCTAATAAACTATTTCTTACCTTAAAATAGCCAGATTTATCTCGAGTACGGTTAAATTTTCTAACCCCACACGATCTATACTTTTTGTGTATCTTCTTCATATTTCGTAAATAGTTTAGTTCTCCAAGGAACAAAAAGATTCGTTGACGTCCTCAAATTCCATTTTTGATTTATTTTTACGTAAAAAAAAATCAATTTTTAAATTACAAATAAAAAATGTTTACACTTTAATGGAAATATAATAATCAAAATTAAACGCCATATTGACAAGTGACAACTGAACCAAATTTGCGATACGGTTTGAGTAGCCAAACTGTCAGATTTCCGTAAGATTTTTTTTTTCGTTCATTTCAGTAACATTTGTTACAGTTTCGCTGGTTCGGTTCCGCCTTTATAAAAAGTTGCTCTACTTATCAGGTTGCAATGATCAAACTGCGGAAAATTAAACCGCCATACCTTTTGTATAACACAAGAACATATCGATTTGGCGAATTATATAAATAGCCGAAAACACTTTAAAATAAAAAATAAAATATAGACGAATTGAAAAATAAAACAACGGGATTTCTGGCAAAACAATAAATATAAACATTTTCATAAGTTGTCATTATTATCAAAAAAATTGTTTTTAAATGCTAAAACACTTCTTTTGAAATAAATTATTATGTTTAAATAAATAAACTTTTTAAATTTAAAAAGTATTTTATAAATCATTTTACAAAATATGTTTTTAAAATAAAAAAGTCTTTTATTAGATTGCAAAAATTTCATTTAATTTCAAAAAAATACTTTTGAAATTCAAAAATATTTATGACTTTGAGAAATTAAAAACTTCGTTTTTTAATTTTACAAACCAAAATTTTTCTCAGCGTAGTTATATACATTTTTTATACTGAGCCACTGCGATTGAAAAATTCATGTTGTTTCGCAACAAAGTTGAGAATTAACGACAAACAAGTGATATTTTCCATTAAAATTTTTGTGAAAAAGTTTGGTTTTAACTAATTCGTAATCAAATTATATAAATCTCTCAGATGATCATTTAATTGACTGTAGTAGTCAAAGTGTTATTTTAATAACGACAATAGTGGCTATGTTTCTAGAATATATATAGAATAATATACTTTATACATATTTTATACAAAGAAGTTTCATTGACACACGCGGCGATTTTTAACCTAATCGAAGCCTACGTGTCATGGATAATGCGGGATTTTGGAATACGTGATTTTGGAATACGGGATTACGTACCTAGCCCCTTTTTCTAGTTCCTGTCTCTGGCGTTTTATTATGTTACCGAGTATCTGTATGAGTACAACACTCCACTCGTATAACAATATAACAAGGAAATTTACGAATAGTTTAAGGGAGTTTCAAGTTTATTCGTGTCATCACTCATCAGCCTTAAGAATTTCGAGGAATTCATGTATCAAATTATACCCCCCCCCCCCCCCCCCCCCCCCCGATCCTCAACATTCATCAAAACAAAACCCTTCAACCGCAATTGATTCATTGAAGCGAAAGTCATAACGCAGCTCATTTCGGAACTGCATGGCTCGCGTAAACGAAGATCTATAAACTGGATCGGTAGCGCCTGGAAATGGATAGCAGGATCACCAGATACCAATTGGGACCAGATAATGATTTGCCAAAACGAAATAATTCGCAACACAAATCAATAGTGCAGGAGCAACAAAGCCTTAACATATATAACTCAGCAAATGCTTGTGGAATACAACAAAATTATTGACCACTTACACGTTTAATCGATTCACTTTATCCTCAAAGATGAAATATACGAGATAGTTCGAACTACTCAATTAGCCAAAGGAAACATCGTCAACACAAATTTGTGGATCAAAGATGAAATTGGTCGTTTAATCACGGAAATTGAAACCCTGCCGTATATGCTTACGAGCTGGAGGCAATATAGAATATGCTGAACAGATGATGATTGTAAAAGAATCTGCCCTTCTCAAAAAATATCACACATACGGGGCGATGAATATTTGTGACCTAAGTGGACTAAATAAAATACCAATGGATCATTGTATCTATATCAACTGAACTGAAACCATTGACGCTAGACGCAAGTAGCAATTCCATAACCAATAAATCATTCTCAACCCGCCCAATTAGAGAACTCAACAAGTTTTTTTGAAATATGCAAATGAAGCGAATAATTTCACCCCAGCCCACACCTCTGAAAATAATACAAAAAACAACTTATTGTTGTCTTGTACATTTACTGCATATGATAATTTTCAACTTTGTTAACTTAATTACTGCCGTATGTGCTACACACACACATGTTTCGTTTTTGTGAAAGCACATTAAGTACCCAAACGGTAACTAAACAACTCTTCGCGGAGTGCTTGTTGCATGCAAGCAAGAAAGAAAATGCCACTTTAATACATACTGCATACAAGCATTACTTATATGGAGTGGACACACACAGTAAACCCCATATTTGGATTCATTTTCGTATATCATACATAAATTGTGTATTTATTTATGTAAATTGCTTTCATTACGTTTATGTGTACGTACATATACATCACGTTTTTCCATCGCCAAGTAATGCACGATTCTAAATGGTTACCATTTACAGTGTAGCTGGAAAATTTTGTGTCTTCATTGTTTTACAAGTAAAGCTGTTAATTATTCCATTTCATCACATCATCGGTTTGGTAAACACTTTGTACATAAATAATTATAGTGTGTTCATTTTAATTTTATTTACGATAAAAAAAAAAAATATATTGCTCCTAATTGTTGATACTTAATAAAAAATTTTGTCGGTACTAAAACTAATGTACACAATACTAAATAGTATAGCTTAAGGCGAGGTAACTTTGAACAATTTTTTTATTCGCCTGCATGTTGACGGTGTAAATCACTAATAAAAGCTTTTGATGTGTAGCTGATGTTTGATAAAAAATGAAATAAATAAATTGAGTTAGTTGAAAACCAAGTAAAGCATTTAATTTTGAAAATCTAAGAAATACCGTGAAATGTGAACTTTAATTGTACTCAACTTTATAAAATCACTTAAACTATGGATTAGAATGTAGTTATAATGGAAAGTTTAAAGAAGCAAAGGGTCATCTTACTCAACAGGGCACGTATTGAGAACTAGATTTTTGATTTGAACCATGAAACAGCATCAGATATATCCAATTTCGAGGACTATTACTCCGCGGTTTTGATATTTATAGTTCCACGGTTCACGCACGAGATAACTTAAGAGCTGGCCAAATATTTCAGTACCTTAAATGTATGTTGAAGAGAGAACCGGCAACCCTTGGATGAATCCATTAAGAGTCTCAAAATGTTGGGCTCAAATGCTGAAAAACGAGATCCGTGGCTAATTTATATAGCTTTAATTAAATTGGGCAACCAGACCAAATCTCTGTGGGTCCAGAAGAAATCGGAAAACGATTTTCATACGATGGAAGAGTTGCTCGTATGTCTGGGAAAAATAATAGATGTAATGGAATCCACAAAGAAGATCATTCCAAGCCAACGAATGGCACGACCATAACCAGTTGAAATAACATTAGACAATCTGATGCAGTTCAAAAAAGCAACAGAATATGTGTCCACCATTTGAATGGAGGTTAGAGGGTGCAGGTGATCCAAAAGATTGGTAGATCCAAAACTGGATGCCGGCAATGCCACCGGAAATACTATACATCATTGCATAGAATGAAGCAAGAAAATTAGAAGACGAAGAAAGTTAAAACTAAAGTTAACACCGTAAGTCAAGGTTTTACATCACAAGAAATCTACCAACTGCATTGATCAAGATCAAAGATGATAATAGCTGCTGGCAAACTTATATAGCGCTTTTAGATTCGGTATCCTAAGGATCATTTCTATAGCAGGCATGTATTCAAGATTTAAACCGTAAGCGAAAAAACGCCCAGATTATTGTAAAAGGACTTGGTGAAGCCGGTTTGGATGAATCCGTCGAGCTGACTATCGCATCTGCGGAATCAATTACGGTTCGCTGATCCTAATTTCAACATAGAATATCAAGTTGACGTACTTTTAGGAGTGGACATGTTTTCCAAGCATTGGAAGCAAGGAGAATTCAATTGGCGAATCGGTTGAATGTGGTTCCAACAATTTTCGGCTAGATTAAATAATCAAATCAAGGTACATGCGTAACTACAAGTGTTAATATTCTGTTAGACATCGAAGGATCCATACGCTAATTCTGGGAGATAAAAGAGCTACCCAAACATATTAGGGAGTCATTCAAAGATCAATAATGTGAGAGGCCAAACGACCACTAAGATAGCTCCGGATTGTAAGTTCATAGTGTAACTTCCATTTTAGCAATCAAGTAAGCCTCTGGAAATGGCCTACAATGCATTGAACCATCTGAAGTCGATGAGAAGAAAATACCAATGGGCGCTTTCAGGGCACTCAACAGTTGAGAGCATGTTGAGTAAACTCGCGGCCAACGCTATGAAAATGTTTAGCACTATAAAATTTTCAAATCAAATTGGCGATGATTTTATACTAATCATGATAGGGGACCTGAAAGCGCCCAATGTGATCCGGAGTTCGTAAATTTGTATCGGGTGTTCATGGCGGACTATGAAAGTCTAGGTCTTATGGAACAAGTACAAACCATAAACAAACTTGCAAAATAGTTTTTGTCGACTCAGGTGCATTTTTGACACATCGTTGCTTAATAGCGATTGATGTACAATTGGAGTCCACTCAGCCAGAAGCGGCACGAGCCATATTACAAGACATATACGTAGATGATCTAATATCGAAAAGCGAGCTCGTACGGGGCCACAGACTTATTGATGCAGGTAACATATACGCTAAGCAAACATGGAAGCTACTGAAGTTTCTGACTAACAAACATGAACTGCGGTCGTTTCTATAAACCAACAGGGTAGAATATCTTAAAGTAATCGAAGAGTATAAAGAAACCCTAAAGACCCTTATTAGTTGCCTGATAAGGAATGAAATTCAAGATCTCTTTAACAGCCATGATGTCAAAGGTGTTGGCATTGAACTAGCGATGTACTAGCAAGTTAAAAAGTCGGCAAGGAGGGGGAGAGGCGATAACGACCAGAGAAGAATAATGTGATGTGAAGATGATCTTGATTAAGGAAATCCAAAGATCGGAGCTCCCGTTAGAAGTAAACGCGACGTAAAATAAGAAATCACTGTTGCGAAAGAGCAAGTTGAACAGCATGAATCCATTCTTGGACGAGAGTGGTATTATTCAGGTAGGAGGTGGCATTCAAAAGTATTTTGCATCCTACGACATCAAGCATGCGGCCAAATGCATAGTGAGATGCATACCTGCTTCACAAACATAAAATATTCGACGAATATTTTGGATAATCAGAGCTAAAATTCTAGGAAGTGCGCAAATTAGTGAAATGTCCAAAAACCGAAAGTCAAATAATGGGGAAACTTCCATAAAAACCTTAAATGTGAAATAAATTCAAAGTTTATTTCACCAGTGGCCTTATTCTGGAAATTCCCCTGGAATAGCAGCTGGGGAAAAAATTTACATATAATCTCTGTTTAAATTATTTTTGTCTGGCAAACTAAGGTAGAAAGTTAGTTGTAGTTTTTTTGAAAACGAAATAAAATTGGGAAAAATTTCCCCTGCTACTTTCGCTATGAAAATATGTTTCGTTTTACTTTGGGAATTTTACAACAATAATGCCATACATTTCATTCCAACCAGAATAGTTTTATTCCAAGCTTTTGTTGGAATAGGAATAAAATTAGTATATGCAAAGTTATCCTATTGACCACTAGGACAACTTTTTCGAAAATCATAATGTTACGATTTTGCCTTGTCACTCAAGTTGGATTCACGGAACGAGATAAAAAAAGCTGGTTTTTTCTACCAACTTTTGCTCAAAAAATTTGTCTACGGTTGTCATGTAAGTCATATCGCACATCCTCTAAAAAAATGTCATAACGCAAAAAAACAGTTTTGAGATAAATGCATTTTAAATTGCTAACGCTACTGTGATACTGAGATTATTTATTTTAGAAAGCAAATAATGAATAATCTCAGCATCACAGTAGTGTTAGCAATTAAAAAAAAAATAAAATGCATTTATCTCAAAATTGTGTTTTTGTGTTGACAGTTTTTAAAAGGATGTGCGATATGTTTTCTGTTGTTTTGTATTTTTTGTTCAAAATGTCTGCTTTGTTTACGATTAGTTGGGGCTTTATTTTAATTTAATTGAATAAACGTATGTCTAGGGATTACATATACACAATATTCAGTTTTATACACACATCACAATTTATAAATTATCAAATAATTTATAGACCTACAGTTGCAGCAAAATAAAATTGTTAGTTCTCATCCTAATTGTTTTACATAAATGCATCTAGCATATTTATTCCATTTATTTTATCTATTAACTTTAAATTAAATTATTTAAGGAGAAATTCATTCCAAAAATGTCATAAATAAACAACAACAACTATTTAGAAAAAATGTTGCTCATAATTCCGGTTATTTTTGTTACTATGTTGGTACGACTTAGATTATTTGCTCATAAGATGGAAATATTTCAACTAAACCGAGATCAAAATGGGCGGGACTTAGTTGAATAGATTTGATTGGCTAAAAAGTTGGATAAAAAATAATCCCGTTCCGTGAATTCAGGATCAAGGTTCGAATCACTGGATTGTGAATAAATACTACTGCTTCAAATTTGAACTCACACAATTTATTTACACAACACAATTTATTATACAACACAAAATTAACAATTAATTATTACAATTATAACACACTTTTTAATTATCACTTTAATAATCGCTTTAATAATCACTTTAATAATCTTTCTATTTAACCTTCACTGTATCACGTTTAAAATAAGACAGCATTCCACGTCAACGTACGCCTTTATATACCAAAATATTTGTTTCTAGAATAATCCTAAATGCGCATCAAGAATTGAGCAAATATGTTAGTATGGAAATGGCGCCTAAATGCTGAGTATTAATCATAAATGCAATTGAACAATTAATGAAATTAACTTATTCTATTCTAATCTAGGTGTCACCGTAACAATAATTTTATGGGTTGCCGTCTTGATAAGAAAAACTAGATTTTTTCTAAAAAAAACTAGATTTCCGTTAACTAGATCGCATAAAGAACCAAATGACAGAAATCAACGATACAAAAATGAACACCGATAGTAAATTAATGTGAAAAATAAGCCATATTTACGTAGAAAATGCATTTTATATTTTCAATAGGAATAAGATTTCCCAAAGTAAGATCACAATTATTACTAATTTATAAAAATTTACATCAAACTTTTTTCCTCAGTAGGCCAAACAAATGATGAAAATCTTTCTCCATTTCCCTCTCCCCGAGGAATTACCAAAATAGGGCCTTAGCAGTACTCCATATTGATAGCATATGGGAGGCAGCTGTTAAAACTCTAGGACAATTCTAGGACGAATGATTGGAGAGTCCATTTTGACACTAGGAGTTATCGAGTTATCCACATTGCTGAATATGATTGAAGTCATGACGAATTCAAGACTTCTAGATGTCGCACAAGATTAAAAAGGTTGACTCTATATCACACCACCCGATTTTCTGATCGGGCGTACAAGCGAAACGAAAACGTGCTGAATGAACATACATATATCACATACTAGCATGGTGACGGCTAGTAAAACAAATGAAACAGCACTTTGGAATCGATGGCATAGGGATAAAAAAGATGTAAATGGATACACAAAGCAACCTTACCTACTACATGCAGGGCATTAGGCAAGGTCATCAACTCTCATCCTGAAAATGAGTTTATATCAGAAAATATCGCTTTAGGCAAACCTCATAGTTTTTTATAAATTGTTTAGACGACCTATGTCGATAGACCTCATCTTTTGTCACTTCTATAATTTTAACGAGTTTATTGGAGTTTAGATTTTATGTTAAAATTTGTAAACATCGCCACAATACTCCCTCCCCAATGAATTCGGAAGAATTTATGAAAATGCAAGTGTAATTTAGAGAGACCGAAAATAAACCGAATAAAAGAAACGACGATGATCCAAAAGTTGCCTTCAGTAAAAACGAGACGGCGGGCGGTCTAATTTTTCTTCCAGTCCTGGTTTGAACTTGTTTCTTTGGTGGAAGATTAAAGCGGACCTTTTTTAACACATTTCTACATCCAGAACCCGAGTCGTGATCCAAAGTTCTCTCACCCAAGCGATAACACGATGTCCAGATTCTCCGAGAAACATGGGTTGAGACCTGGTAGTGGCTGGTAGACAGAGAAAGTCTTCCTCATCGAAATGTTTTTTTAATATTATTGATAAAATTTGACTGATTAATTTTGTCTGCCGAAAAAAATTTAGATATTGGCCAGGCACCCTTGACATACAAGCTATATGACGTTTGGTAGCCCAAAACGTGAAATCCATGTGGAGCTAATTGTCAGGAACTGGAACGGCCTCAGCCCACCTCGTATATCTGTCGATTAATGTAACGCAATACGGCTGTTTGTCAGAAATAGGCAAAGGACCAATGATATCTAGATGAGTTCCTGCGAAGCGTTGCGAAGTTAGTTAATAAGAACCGAGAGGTGAAACGGTGTATCCTGATATTTTTGATTTCTGACAAGCTAAACAGGATTGTGCCATAGTTTTTGAATCTTTCGTGATGGAGGCCCAGATGACGATTTCGTCAGTAATTTAATTGTTGCTTTAATTCCAGGGTGCGAAAGATTGTGAAAGGCTTCAACAAAAAATTTTTTCGAAACTCAATTAGCTGTCGAAATTACGCATTAGCTATATAGTTTTACTGGAGTTAAAACTTGGAACTTGGACAAACTTTAATGTCAAATGGGCATCCGCAATATGCGCATAACCTGTACCTATGCCTCAAATGTGTTGGATGTCGGCTGTGAACTGTCCGATTAAATCAAAATGTCGGAATTGACGCGGTGATGCCTTTTATGGATTCTGTCAAAAAGGGTAGGTAAGTGGTTTGTGGTCTGTGAACAACGTAAAATGTCGTCCTTCAAAAAGATACCTGAAAGGCTTGATGCCAGAGTGCGCTGTTAACAACTCTCTGTCATAAGCCTAATCGTTTTCGCGTCTCATTAAGACGAACCGAGAAGAAACTGAGTGGGTGCCAAATATCGCCGATATACTGCTGAACTACTGTACCAATAGCTGTGTCTGAAGCGTCTACCATGATAGCTTTACACAACTTCCAATTATAATTGTCGAAGGCATCAATGGACTCTGCTGACCAATTAATTGGAATTTTACTGAATGAAACCGGATGAAAAGTCTGTAGAAATTAATCATCCCCAAAAATCTTGTGAATTGCTTAAACCGTTAGCGGACGTTCAAAACTTTTGATGACTTCAACCCGTTCTGGATCAGGAAAAATGCCATTTGCATTAACAAAATGTTCTAAGAATTTAACTTCAGGTGAAGCGAAGACACGTTTTCCAGGATTGATTATAAACCGTTGTCTGATAATTTTTTGAAAACAAGTTCGAGATAAACATGATCTTCCACGAAATGAATGCATGAATCTCTGAAAAGTTTGCGCAGCATTTCTGAGGCCAAAAGTCATTTTTGTGAATTTAATTAAATCGAAGGGAATTCTACTCTTTTTTAGGATATCAGACGGTTCAAATTCGTGTTTTGCGATCGTCAGTTTATCTGGTGTCAAACGTCTAATTTTACAGGAAACGGTGGTCCAAAAGTTTCCAGCCACCGATGAGTAATCGTATGTTTAATTGGTTTGACGTTAAGGGAGTTTGTCATAATTACAGAGAAAAAAGTTGCTGGATGTGATTATTAATGTGAGATTTGTCAACTATCAGTCCAGTACTTTTAAAAAGAGCTCCGATAATGGGCAGCGAGTTATCTGCCACTATAAATTCCCATTTGAAATTATGCCGTAACCCAAAATCTAAATTTAGAATTTTTGTAGCAGATGCTTTAATTAGCGTTCCATTTGCAGTGAATAATTTAGAAATAATTAAGGCCTGCAGAATATGAAAAATTTTAAGAGGAACAACCGAAACGTCAGCACCAGTGTCTAATATAAATTTAACTCGACATTTCTGAGCTTTGTCACCAAATCTAAAATGATAATCGGTGAATTTTGGGTTAACTCGACCTCTAGATCTTGAGCGAGAATTAACGCGATTTCGATTATGTGATCGAAAATTTTAATTCTAAAGTCTTTTAATTTAGCGTCTAAATTGGATATTTGTGAAATGTCGGTTGGACTGGAGTACCTGTTTGACGCCGTAGACGATGATGGGCCGAAAGGATTGCACCTCTATTATGTTATCAACGTTACGCCGTTTTCAAAAGTATTGAGGATAGTTTGAACCTGCGAGGGCAACCTTTACAATGGTGCAGGCACAACACATAAGCGCACAGAATTATATCACGTCGGGGTTACCAATTTGTGAGTGATAAATTATATCCCACTATTTAATTTGCCACTTTGATCGGTAACTACCTACTGCATAGCGCGGAACCGAGCTTTCAGCACTTCCGTCTAATAATTGTATTAATTATTAATTTTTAAATTAGCACAAAGAAAAATTAAAACTATTTAATAACTCATTTTTAATTTATTTATTTACACAAACAACTAAATATATATAATTAAATAATTAATTAAAAAAAAAACAAGAATAATTACAATAAAGTTGTTTAGTTAATTATTTTATTCATAAATAAAATTATTTTAATACCAATTTAATTATCAATACATAAAAATTAATTTTTTTATAAATTTTCTTTGTCTTATCACAGATTCCTTATATATTTTCAAAACTAATAAACAAAAAATTTAATTTTCTTTTTAAATAATTTAATTTCTACTAATAATTAATATTAAATAATAATTATATATCAATAAATATATATTTTATGTATATTTGGATTAATTACAATTTTTAATGTGTGCGTGTGTCACAATTTTAATTATAATAATGCTATGGCAATTTGGATGGCAGAGCGCACTCGAATTTCGTTGACGTTCCCGAAACGTTTCCTACACCTAAAAAATTCTATAATGCTACGTTAGAGTATGGATTAGCTCGAAAAAAATTGTGACAGCCGATAATTAAAAAGGCAGTGTTTTTAATTCGATTATATAATATTGATTGAGGCTGTAATCATATCGCACATTTAATAATTAATTTTAAAATTCTACAACTAAATAATTTAATATTATTTAATATGGTTTGTTGGATTTCGGTATTTTTGTTAAATAGTAAGCGTTTTTGGACGTAATCGCCGTACATATTTTTTGTGAGCTTAAGTTCGTTTGACGCAGGCGCCTGAATGCAGGAATGTCAACTGGTGACTGATTCGATTTTGGGCACAAAGCAGTGCCTCATATGAAATGTATGATCGTTGATCGGATCCACATACTGGATTTAGAATGTATACTTGTTTTAGGGTTTCGGGGCATGCATGACGTATTTTACGGCATGGTCCGCTTCGTAGTTTAAACAGATCTGAAATATAAAAAAAAAACATTTTGTCATTAACAATTTAGATTTGATTTATTTATTGAACAATTCTCAGACTTTTTGAGAATACTAATGGCCGTTTTGTTGTGCGTCAGTTAAATGTTTTATATGAAATTTCTTCTGGACATATGGACATATTTAACTATTAGTTAAAAAGTTATCCAATCAAAATTGGTCATTTAAATATTTATACGCAAGTTAAATATTTCCACGGAATAAAATATATTTAATCTAGTTTGCGTTGAATTTTTTCTGATGCGAAACCCGATTTCATATAAAATTTTTAACTGACGCACAACTAACCGGCGGTTAGTCATTTTTCTGTGCAACCGGGCAAAAGAAGATTAGTTTTGGCTATGTTTTCAAGGTTGATCTAGAAGATTGGCCCAGACATATTCCAATCCGTAGCCGCACCAAATAGTATTTTCTTACTCATTGAAACCATCCCGAGAGTTCTGAATGGTAACATAAAAATTCCGTCAGAGGTCCTTCAAGTCATTTGAAAAGAGGCAGTAATCACAAGAGGAGATAGTTATTACACATGGCGCACTATTATCTCAAAATTTCAACATCCTCCCTGTAGGTTAGATGACGTGGTTTGTACCTTTACAAGCAAGCTCAATTCCACTTAAAGATCTCTAGAAAAGAGCTGACACCCACATCTAGTGAATGATGCACTATTTTGTCAGTCGGCTTTCATCGTAAGGAAAATTAATTTTAGTGCTTTGACCAAAACCTTGCTCCCTTTCATTCACTCACCCACCTCCTATTTACGACTACTTACACATTTACTGTATACAATTTGAACACTGCAAACTCCTTGTTAACCAGTAAACTTATTTAAACGAAAATTCAGCACCGAATTTCGCACACTACTAGGAGTTACTGTTGTGTTTATTTCACCCCAATATTTGCATTATCTTTGAAACAACAGAGAATTAACACCTTGACGGCTTATAACAGCTGTTCTTATACAGTCCTCTTTGGTGAGGAAATTAGTTTTAGAAGATAGAGATTTGTATCGTCACTTTTGTAAGAGTAAAGTGCCATAGTGTTTATCTCTTCCAAAATATTTGGTTCCATATCAGTTTGCTGACAAAAATGGGATCCAAATATTTCATTTTATCTGAAAAGGTTATGCCGATGCACTGGGAAGACTTCAAACCCGAATAAATAAAAACGCCGGTTTAACCACATTCAATAATTTATTACGCCAGACCGCCACCAGATATAGAGGAGCATAATGTCATTCTATGAGCCTTGTAAAGTTGAGCCTAGTATGACTCCCTTCGTACAGAACTTCGTTACCACCAAATAAATTATGCATTTTTCGGATGGCATTGCCATCTACCCTGTGGCATTAACATTAAAGTTTAATTGGGAATGGGCCTTAATATGCTGTATTATGTTTTTTTACCCACCCCTATTGTATTACGTAAAAGTCGAGAAAATTGTGGGGCGAGACCAACGTGTACCTTGTGCGTGTGGGTGACTAGATAATATACAGAAGAGTATTTTGTTTTTGTTTTGTTTCTCGTATTGGTGTGTGCGATTGATGCCCGGTGTGAAAGAGTGTGCATGTGACGCGCACGAAATAAAACAAGAGAAGAAACAAAAACGAACAAAAAATATTCTAGATTCTAGAAAATGTTCTAGTACTTCTCTAGATTTTGGTATGGAGAAGTGAAGTGAATATGAAAAGCTCGAGTTTTTCTGGTCTTCAACCATTTTTGTTTTCTTGCAAAAATTAAAAATAAAAATTATTTTTGTGAGTCAAATTTAGTATCTTTGGTACAAAATTTATAATTTCATGGGTTGGTAAAAATAATAAAATTAAGAAAAAAACACAACTTTATTTTGTTCGTGTTTGATTTTATAAACAAGTTGAAAAAATACGATATTGTGTTTGATTGTATGCAGTGGAGGAAGCCGTACATTAATTTATTATTGGCGTGCAGAGTAATTGAAAAAAAAATGAATTCTCGAACGTTGGAAAAATACAGGCAACCAACATTTTGGTATGGATTACGCTGCTTGAATTTTATGAAGCCACGGTGAGCCAACAAACTGTAACGATTGGCTAGACTCAAATTTTACGGGGGGTCGACTCGTGGCTTCGTAATATTTTTTTTTAATTGACCGATAGACGCCGTCAAGTTTTACGATTCAACGGGCGTTGCCTCATATTAATGGGTATCTAATTTGTAACGGGTGGCCAACAACAAATACATACGTAAATCCATTCGCAAATTTCATCGTACGGTTTTTGGGCGGGACAACGTCCCACATCCTACGGTTTTTGCCAAACCAATACTCAACGTGTTATTTTCGGTGAAAGGCGGTAGGACACCCAACGTGGTTTACGGTTTTGGTGAGAAAACGCCCAACCTTTTTGACGATCTCTCAAGGCCAAATTTTTGAACAAAGGCGGGAAGATGCCCCACGGTATCTACGGCTTACGGGTGGCCAGTTGAGGTCATTCCAATTTAAGGTTTACGGCGGGAAGACGGCCAAAAGTATTTGTTTTAGTCAAAGGTGAAGAGACTCCCAACCCAGTTGCAACAGGGGCCAACCAGCGCTTGATAAATTTGGTTTGTAACGGTGAAAGGCACTGCAAACCACGGGTGGAGAGTTGAGGCCATTTCGTTTAAATTTTTTTCGTTTAAATTTTTTTTTTTTTTTTTTTGATTTTTAAGTAAATTCATATTTTTTTCCTCTCAATTTTCAATTTCATTTTATTTTTAAATTTTAAATTTCATTTATTATTTATTATTATTTATTATTTATCGGTATGTTGGGACGGAGGATCTCATTTCAATTGGTTCCATATTTTGCAGGCTGGGCTTGTCACTCCCCATCATCTCCTTGGGAGGACATGCTTAGGATCGGAGTGGCGATGTATCGTCCATTCGGGGATGGCCGCAAAATTTACAAGGTCTCCCCGTGAAACACCGGTAGTCTCAAGCTGTGGGAGTGTGAATTGCGGAGGTCCTGTCGTTCCTGGGTGGGCACACCCAGTTATTATTAAATTTATTACGTTCCTGAAGTTTCGATCGACGGATTCTGGTGTAAATTTAAAGTAATCTTAGTTTTTTAGTATGCTTTTGATTTTTGTTTTTATTCTGTTCGCGGTATAGGCCAAGAACACGCATGCCTCAACTTCCCCACGACCCAAAATCCCAAGATCGAGTCGAGATAAAATCGCGTGTCTAGATAAAGTCTGCGGGTTGGCTTCGTGCCATCTCGACGGAATTGGCTTCAGGCTATATGAGCCTCAGTTAATAAAAATGTCGATTTTACAAATTTCAATAATTTATTACACCAGACCGCCACCAGTTATTAGTTCATAAGTTCGTTTGGATGGAGGGCCAGTTGGATCTTGTGATTACCAATATCGTCCGCTTTATAAATAGAATAAAAAAAATACAGTCAACATGTTGGTTATGATCAGAAGATCACTAAACTTTTGATCTTTAAATCTCATCCAGGCTGGGTAACCATCAGTTTCTTCTGTACAGGGTGTGGCACAAGTAAGTTTATAATGTAAAAAGTGTTTAATTCTTTTGTTTGTGAATATTTAATCTTCTTTTTTTTACTTCACAGATAAAACTTGGGAGATATAAAAAAGGAAACACTATACAATTGCGCAAAGAACTAAGAACTCAACGTGCATCCAGGAAATTTTATAGTGAAAGAACTGCTCCAACGGGTCCAAACATTTGTTCACTGGTGGATAAATTTGCTACATCTGAAACTATTAAATGTTCAGACTTCGAGAGCAAGCCTCGAACATGGCTGATGGGTCGAAAATATTGGTATTGTGAGACAAAGAGTCGCAGAAAACGCGAAGACATCAACGAGAAGACGTTCTGCCCAGTTACAGCTTAATTGCTAAAAGCACCCTTCGGCGGATTTTGAATAAAGATTTGCACCGCTTCCCATACAAAATCCAGCTAGTCCGAAAACTATATGCAGGGAATCTCGCATTGCGCTTGGAATACGGTAGAGCAGTTTAAATTTCGTTGAGGATGATGACAATTATTTTGCAAATTTAATGATGACCGACGAAACACATTTTTACTTGAGCTGTTTCGTAACTAAGCAAAACTAAAGATTTTGGGGATAAGAAAATCCCAAAAAAAATTATCAAAGGGCATTACACCCAATTCGTGTGGCATTACCGCCGAAAAGATTTACGTCCCATTTTTTCGAAAATGATCGAGGAGCAAGCCTAATAATAAATAGAGAACATTATAGGGCATTGCTCCAAAACTGATTGTTTCCGCAATTGCCTCCAAACGCAAATATGAATATGGTTTAACAATGGAGTTATTGAGATAACAATTTTCACATCAAATAATTTCTAAAACCGGCAATTTGAGATGTCTACCAAGTCGCCTACTTTAGGTGCCGCAGACTATTTCTTGTAGCTATCTCAAGGAAAATGTGAATAAGCCTCAACCCTTGCAACAACTAAAGGAAAACATTTATGAAAAAATTGGCATTTGCCGTAAGAAACATAAAAAAATATAAAGATGCTTCTCGATCCAAAATTAGTTCCTCTATGCTATGACAACGTCAACCTGAAAATATGTCAGTGGTCTTAAAATACATTTCAAGCAAAATAACGAAAATGAAAAACTTTGAGTGCGGTGGCGTCGTACTGCAGTTAGACTCAGATCGCAAATCTTTAAATTTCAACTAGGATTTACACACTTTACTTTATATAATTTGTTATCGTGGTATAAAGCAAATTTTGAGAAATGTAGTTCATAAATAACTTAACATCTCGACGGTCCATATAATACCATTCGAACCCGATCGAAAATTATTCCCAAACATTTGACATATATTGACATCAACGTTGAAGTCAGCATATCATTGAAAGCTGTAAACTGTAAAGTGCATTTACTAGTAAATTTTCAAGGGATTTAAACCTGAATTCGTCAAACCTGAACTTCACTTGAACGAGATTACAATCCAATAAAGAATTGTTTTCGTACTATTCACGAATCATGATTCAAACTTAACACAAACGGTGATCATGCACAGCAGTATCTCTACTCTGAGATTCCACACCACTATCCTGCTTCATGTTCAAGGGGCAAACAGCTTTGAAGCCCTACGAAAAATCAACGAATACCACATAGGTATACGATACATTTAAAGCATCAGACATTTTTCAAAACCCAAAAGAACTCCGATACACTAAGGCTTAATTCTACTGTTTCTGCAATCCATCGAGTCTCTATATGAAGCAAGTTTTTATTCGATATCGATCTCGATTTCAACAGAAAACATTCAGATGGCGCTGCCAAAAATTTAACGACGTTCATTGTTGAAATTTTTGGTCGTGGACAAGCTGTGCTTCTATTTGCTATAATAGGAATTGTTGGAACGTTGCTAGAAGTTTCCCGAACACTTCACAGAGGATTTAAATTGCCTGTAGAATCGATAATGATATAGCTTCACTTATCATTATTGTTGAAATCACAATGCTTACCAAAGACGGATTGTGGTGCATTGAGCTACTTCTTCTAAAAGATATCGTTTGTTTTCGTCTAAAAAGTATTCGTTGGCAGTGTGGACTTTTGACAAACGCTTCTTGTTGGAGCTACTTCACTTAGCTAACACTATAGGTGAGCATTCAACACTCGATGGCGTTTCAGTCCAAATTCCACAGAACATGATAGCGACGAGCATCATAGTTTACAAATAAGTCGTTCAAAATCTACCGGAATAACGCAATTTAAGTATATGGCGAAAATAGTTTTATTTCAATCTTCATTTCAAACTCCTTCACATTATGTTTTCAGGATTAAAACATCCGGCCGAAGACATGAAGTTACGCACAGTTAATTTGTTGTAGATAACCAACTACGATTGATTTTGAAATCGACACCAACCCGATCGAATATAAAATCTTAAATTTAAAGCAGCAACAACTGCTGCGAAGCAGGAGTTAAAAGGTTACGAGGCAGCCCCGGAGTTGGGCTACTTAGCGGTCAATTCTAACCTCATCATCAACCGTTTTAAAAACTAGCTTACGTGAAAACTTGGTCCAAATGAAAATGTATTGAATCTATGTAGTATGTATATGACGTGTCATTGCCAACGGAAGAGCTTCACGAAGTTTATGATGATATTTACTCAAATTTTACTTACACGGATTATATCGTCGCGAACACTCCAAATGGAACTCCGAACGGTAACTCTTGTAATCACTGCCACATACAATAAAACGGTTCCTTTCAGTAATGGGCGCTGCACGCAACGAGTCCATCAATCGATCCGATTGTTCACACGCACGTTGGAACGGGCACTGGCACGTGCCTCCTATCCTCTCACTCAAATGAGGCTTGGCACAAATCGCTTGGAATGCATTCGTATACGTAATATTATTGGTAAGACATATTGGGTTTTGTTCAATCATACGTCGGTTTACGTGACACGCCTTTTGGCGCGCATTTCGCCCAAGGCCACGACGCGCTTCGTACAATGTACAACCGCCCTCGTGTTTTATTTCAAGATCTGTAAAAAAAAAACAAATAAAAATTTATGGTTTTATGTATAAGCTGAGTGCATAAATTCCACAATCTAAATATACTAACCTGGATAGAAATCTTTTAAACATCGCACCTGATGTATATGGCCATACGTAAATCCATTAGTCGCACACACCGGCTGTATATTTGGCCACGCTTTATTCAGTAAACTATCGTGCGATGGACACATTAGCGGTTTACATTCACGGTGCATTGCAATTTTAACAGCTGGAATTATACAACGAATAAAAAAAAAATCGTAAATTATTTAATTCTTGTAATTAGTAAATGCAATTTCAAGTGCGCGCGATTCGCGATCAATTGATTTGCGATGAATCATACTTGAATTATATTATATTGGTCTGGCATCGAAAAGTCATTACTCTTAGATAATATTTATAATATTATCATCCCACACATCCACACGCGCGCCAAATTCGAAAATTTTTAGTTTTCAATTGCCAAAAATTTATGAATGAAAATATTTGAAATGTTTCTTCTAATCTCTCGTAAGCGGATTATTTATCTATAAATATGCGGGAAGATGATATTTTAGATTATACTCGGAGAATTTGTAAATTACGTTAAATTGCTGTAAGATAAGCTAAATTGCACATATTTTGTACGATAACAGCTTTATACGAGTAATTTGTTGCAGTAATTAATTGTAGGTATTTTAATGCCAAACGCGCTTAATTTAAATAATGCGGAACTTAAGTACTCGTCATAAAGTATATAATTGCAATTGATGATGATGATTAAATTTACATTTGTGATAACTTTAAATTTTTTAAAGTATCCAAAGCAGGAAGCTTAATCATACATAATGACCACCAAATGTTGTATGGATGGTTTTAGGATGAAAAACACTTTGTATGAAACAGAATACTTTTTGTCATTACTTGTCGGCTAAACAGCATATTGATGATAGAAGGCTGACTATCCCTCCCATTTGAAATTAGATCAGAATGTTCATTTCAAGTAGTTAGGGTGATTTTATATAAAAGGTTGGTGGTTTCCTACAGATGATTCTGCCTGATGGGGAGTAGGCTCAATCATGAAGCTTGGTCAGTATGGTCGGTACAAGCAATTTAAGCGATTTCATTGTATGCCATTAGTGAATCCTCAGGTTATCTAGTTTAAACAATGTGGCTAGAAAACTACGACATTTTCTTCTATAGTTTATGTACTTCAACAGATTTGGTACATAACGCATGTAAATGGGCAGATATAGTCGTCCTAGGAAAAATCTTGACCAATTCTGGAAGAGAACAAAATGGTTTTTGGAATGCACAGTTTGCATAAGTAAAACATATGCTTTAATGTTAAACGGATCTGTAGGATTTCTAGTGTGATAATCACGTGAGAAATCCCAAATTACCTCCTAAAATACATTATGCACAAATTTTAACGTTAGACGCCCAAAATGCATAATCAAATACTACTCCACAAAATAAGAAAACCGTGGAATTTCCAAAGTGGGATTTCTGTCGTAGCTCACACAATAATCTAGCTGTTTTTCTCTAAGCCCTTCATAAGTTGCGATATTATTGCGAACTAGAACTAAACCGCATAAGATTTCTCGATCACCACATCTGAATTTCTTTTCTTTTGGAAGATACAAAATTGGAAGGTTATTGGCATATTCCCGCGGCGAACTCCAACATAAGTTTCTTCTCATTCAAAACCGCTTGATTCAACTAAGCTGTTCTAAGCCTGCATCGCTAAAAATTATTGCTCTGGATAGAATCATTAAATTTATCAGAGACAACTTTTTATCCATCTCCAAAATCAGTAACATACACCTTTCGTACTAGCTGAAAAATGTCTTGTAATTACCTTACATTAATCGTTCCTTTCGATAGAAATATCATTAAACAACGAGCTGCTTATTCTTCTCATTTTCCGGGACTTTGATAGTGTATTTGAAAGAATCTCGTTCTACGATTTCAAATGCTGATTGTAAATTTGGCGTTGACCAAACTACCATTAATTTTCTCTAAACGAAAAATTGTGGGAATTATTGCAAATTCTCACTCAAAATTACGATTACATTATCAAATTGGACCAATCAATAACAAGCCACTTCCAGAGATTGTGGCAAGAGGCCACTATATGTCGAATTTGCCTATCCTTAGAGAACATTTTCCGGTATTAAGTTTTTCCGAACGGAGAAAATGTAATCTGGTTAATGTCAATTTTTCACCGTAAATCTTGAGTATATTTAGGGCAAGATTAGGGCAAATTGCCGCTCTATAGGTCAAATTTGCCTATCTACAGAGAACATCTCCAGGTATTCGGTTTTTCCAAGCGGGGGAAATGTTTGGTTAATAGAAATTTTCCATCTGAAATCTTGAGTATTTTATCAATTTGGACCAATAACAAACCACTTCTAGAAATTAATTCAAGATACTAAGTTTTTCTGAGGGAAGAAAATTTAATCTTGTTATTTGCAATTTTCCACCGGAAATCTTCAATATTTTATCAATCTGGGATAATAACAAGTCCCTTCATGAGATTGGATCAAGATTCCATTATATAGATCGAATTGACCTATCTTTATGTAACAACTTCCGATATTCGGTTTTCCCGAGCAGAGAAAATGTAACCCTTGTGATAGTAATTTTCCACAATCTGGGGCAATAACAACCAAATTCCAGAGATTGGGGCAATATACCACTAGTCTTCTTTAGAGAACATTTTAAGGTATATAAGGTTTTTCTGAGCGGAGAAAATGTATTTTGTTTAATAGAAATTTTTCACCGGAAATCTTAAATATTTTAGCAGTCTAGGCCAATAGCAACCGGTATTAGGTTTTTCCGAGAGGAAAAAATGTAACCTTGATAATAGCAATTTTCTATTTCCACTCTCCTATAGGCGTATTCGACCAATATATATATTATATAGCGCTATCTTACCCCAAACTCTGAAAATTGTTTGTTATTGGTCCAGATTGATAAAATACTCGAAATGTACAGTTTAAAATTGCTATCACCAAGGTTACATATTCTCCGCTCAGGAAATCTAAAAATTTACAGAACTTGCAATAAAAATCATACAATATTTTGTTTGTTGCGTTTACATTTTATCTTGGTACTTTCTTCTACGTATTAAAATAAAGTAAACTACCTAATCATGGAAAATGTTGACCACGGGATTTTTGCAGTTTTACCATTTTATAACGAATGTCAAAAAAGAAGTGAAAAAAAGGTTTATAAAAAATCTCTATATGTGTGTGTCTGTGTGCTTGTGTAGTGACGTGTTAACTAAATGTTGTCTAGCCCAAACGGTTTGTCCGATCGAGATAAAACATCATTCGCGATTTCCAACAATTTCTTTTAGCTGACATCTGGTGAACAAAATGTGAATCATAGTTTACTATGAAGCAAGGTAGGATTAAAGCTGTCATAACAATGGATTTGACGATTTTCGTCCGCCTTGTAGGCGTAGAAACCAACGCTATCTACATTTCAATGATATAATCGCCAATATACTTCAGCTTTTTTATTAATTTGGAGATACGAGTGAATTTTGGCCGAGATAGGCCCACTAGAAGAGGCAGGTGCAATAACAGAATATAAATTAAATTTGCAACAATATCGGCCCAGCTAAATTTTCCTAAATTTAACCAGAAATGACGGTTTTTGACAAAAAACTGGTTTTCAATAAAAAAAAAAAAATCAGCATTGTGCAGCTCAAACGGATTAGATGATCGAGATGAAACTGCATACTTAAGCTGTTTCCATAAATTAGGAGATCCCAGTGAATTTTGACTGATAAAGGCAAACCGAAAGTGACAACTTGCATAGGAGTTTTATCAGTTTCTGCAAATATTTTGGAAAGTATAAACTAATAAAATTAAAATTAAATTTACGATTATACCGTTATAAAACAGTTTCCCAAAATTTAAGCGAAAATGACAATTTATGACAATAAACGATTATCAACAAAAAATTGGGACCTGCACAGCCCAGATGGACAGATTAATCGGAATTATGCTTATGCATATATACTTAAACTTTTTCCGCTAATTGGGAGGTCCCGAAAATCATAAGAACTAGCAGAATTAGTTTTGCAGCAATATCGGTCCTGGTCAGTTTTCCAAAATTTAAGCGAAAATGAGGATTTTTGCCAAAAAACTGGTTTTCAGAAAAAATTTCATACGAATTGATTGACTGGGAAAAAATTTTACAGAGATCGGTCCGCCGGAAGTGGCAGCTTCCATAGGAGTTTTCCCGTTTTATTTATATTTTCAAAAAGTACATAGCCTTTCCGAAAAAACGATCAAAATAAAAAGATTTTAAATTAAATTTCAAACAAAATTAGTTCAGATCATATTTTAAATTTTACCGGAAACGACGAATTTTGATAAAAGAAAACTTTATTCCACAAAAATTCGGCATCTCTGCAGATCTGGAAGATTGACTATTCGGAATAAAGATTCATGCCTCAACCAGTCACGACTTAAGAGCTTAAGTTACACGCCGATTGCACCACTTAGGAGAGCGGTACGATCACCAAAATTTTAGAGGTCACTTATTTATTTGTGACGAGAAGCCTATACAATTTTGGCGATTGTAGCACTAACCGAAGTGGTGCAATAGGCCTGTAACTTAAGCTCTTAAGTCGTGACTGGTTGAGGCATCATACCTAAGCTTTTTCTATAAATTGGGAGAACTATGCGAAATGTGGCAGACATCTGGCGCACCAGAAGTTTCAGCTTCCGTAGGAGTGTTTTCAAAATTAGCAATGAAGATTAAATTTTTAACAAGGATTGACCTGGTTGGTTTTCTGAAATTTAAGCAGAAATAATGAGTTTCGGTTCTACAAGACAATTTTTATCAAAGTAGGTTCAACTTCTCGCTTTAGAAATTAAATGTGGTGTGATTGGCCACAACAATTACACCCCTTCTCTAGTAGGTCGTCTGGGACAAGATTATACGCAATTTTATTATCAATATCACTCGATTGGAATTCATCGAGCTAGCTTCGTGAACTTATTTCATTGGATTGGATTTTACCGAATAGTGAATCAGAATTATGCATTCGAGAGACACATATTAAAATCAATTTTTACTTTCCTGGTCTTTTAATTTAACCAAAAAGATAAAAATATGAGATGGTGTGGTGTGTCCTCTAAAATATAACAAAACAAAATTTATTTAGAATTGGTTAAAACAAATCGGTTTCATTATGTTGGCCGGAGAAATTCCTGAAATGTCTCTTCAACTGGGGCAAGTAGATCATCAAGTAAGGGCCCACTAAATTCCACATATTTTCTAGCCATCTGAAGATCACTACAACGTAAACTATAGTACATGACTGGCCACAATGGTATACACCTTCAATCGAGTGGACATGGAGTCCGATGTCTACAGACGAAAAATCTTGGTTGAATTTTAACGCAACAAACTATTTAACTTAATTTTCTTTATTCCATATGCCTACCGCTTTGTACATCGGACAACGATCGAAAAAAACTTCGGAGCTACATATATTGCTTATAACTTTAAACACCCCCACCAATTCAAACGTTGATAGGTAAATGGAATAAAATGAACGCTTACATACGTCTATACGGGAAAACAAATATATTACTGACACGCAATTTACCCTTATGCTTTCGATGTAAGTCAAAACTGATATGAAAAATCGTTTAAATTAATAATTATTTACGGAAGAGATAAGCCCATCAGCAATTTGGACCTAAAAGTCAAGTCCATCTATTATCTTAGTCATACTACAAGCTCATTCTGGAATCATGACTATACGATCCTAATCTAAGACAATTTATCCTTATAGCTTCAAGGGTTATTGTGTGCGCACATCCCAGTGATAACCATATCTGGAATGTATGCTTAAAAGTTAGGTCCATTCATTTCTTAATTCATACCAGAAATTCATTTTGGAATCATCACTTTAAAATCCTGTCTATTGGTCTAGGTCAATTTAATATTTTTTCTCTCTGTATAGTTTTCACATCCAATGAAGGGATTTTGTCGTTTGCACTATGGTACATAGTGATACATAGGTCTTGTTCGACATCGTTTTGCCATCGCAGTCGGAGTCTATCTCTACGACGCACATCAGCTGATTGTTCTTGGAACACTTTATTAATCATACGTTGTTGTGCGAACTTTGCAACGTGACCCAACCATCTAACTCGATTGAATTTGATGAATACGAATGCATTATTCGTTTTACGCAACTTTAATTGTACCAAAGATGGAACGAATGAATTTTGTTTCGAAAGTAGATAACAATATAAAATCGTTAGAAATCAGCCGCCGCTTCCAAAAGTCTTACGAGTACTTTATAAAGTGCAAGCTTGCACAACTGCAATAGATGTTTAGCTCGCATAACCTCGAATGGGCGTAGAAAACTTGTTGTCTGGCAATGATTCGAGATCTTATTTCCGCCTACATTGTTTGATGATATTAGTACCGACCCGATGTATTTAAAGTTTTCAACTATTTAAAAATTATGGTCGTCAATTTCGAGATTTGCCATGGAGATGCTGCTGTTCACCTCCAAACCTAGTATTCTTGTGTGGCGATCAAGCGGTATGAAACTGTCTTTGATATCACGAGGTCTTCGTGATATAGTTATGGATATAATTAGCATGAATCATCGTGTTTTCGGGTACCTACTACAAAAAAGCTAGCTAAATTTTTAAGTTTGCTATAATAACCCGGACATTCAAGGACATTCATGGCATTCAATTTTGAATGAAATTATCATTAAATGCCTTCGCGTACCTTCCAAATAAACGTTTTATAAAATTTTCGGGCATACGATTTTATTTAGGCATGTATTCACCTTTTTAAGTAAACTGACTGACATCTGACGGAATATTTTAGAATAAAAGCGAATGATGCTGAATTTCTCAAAAAACTACCTAGTTTTAATGTAATAAAAACGTCATAGTTGAATATAATTCGAATGAAAGCGATGCCACATTACATCTAACTACGTGCGATTCGTATGCGAAAATTTGCTTTGCCTCGCCACATTTAAGAATAAAATTCGTACGATTTTTACAACAACAATTTTGTGTTTTTGTTTTGACTGATATTATGAGTAGACGCCATTTCTATTCAGAGTGCCAAAGTGTTTAAAAGTTTAAATCATGGTGCGATCAAGCGAAATAAAAATAAAAGTATTAATTATATTCAGCGATGTATTTTTACTATAAAAATAAACGAGGCCGCAAATATTGGATCCATCCCATTAATTCCCGTAGGAAACAATTGGGCGAATATTTTACTATTGTAAAATTACTGGAGAGGTATCCAGAGATTCCATCCCATCCATTTTCTAATATCCAAAAGACATTTTGATTTTATCCATTCTGTTATATCAAATGAAATTAAACCCTCGAGATTGGCAAGAAGAAAAGATACTGTAACTGCAAAAGAAAAATTAGTTATAACTCTGAGGTAAGTTTCCGGTTTAAAACATCTTAATTAAATTACAGTAATTAAAAATTAATTTGATTTTAGGTTTTTGGCTACTGGATGCAGTTTCAGAGACCTCTCATTACGATATGAAAAATGCATCTACCAAACAATATTATAGCCATCAACAAAATACTTCTAAAAATCGAATTGCCACAACCTAAAGCTGATAACTGGACTTGTATAGATAATCAGTTTTTCCATAGGTGGAATTTTCCCAATTGTTTGGGTGCCGTTGATGGCAAGCATATCAACACGTTTGCCCCAAATAATTCGGGTAGTTTGCATTTCAACTATAAAAAGAAGTTTTCTACAGTGCTGATGGCGGTCGGGGATGCAAATTATAAAAGTGTTGACATCGGGGCATATGGGTCTAATTCTGACTCTGCAGTTTTTAGAAACTCTTAATTTGGCAGAATGTGACTGAATAACCCACAAATCCTACATATTCCGGATGAGACATATTTGCCCAACTCTAACATAAAGGTTCCATACGTACTGGTAGGAGATGAGGCTTTCTCATTAAAGCCCACACTGCTAACCCCATATCCAGGGCAGAATTTAACTCAAATTCGTCGAATTACAGATAAATTTTTAAAGTTTTAATTTTTTTAGAGAGATATTAAAATTGTATTTATTTTATTATTAGACTTTCTCGCGCAAGACGGATTGTTGAAAATGCATTCGGCATACTATACAATAAATGGAGGATTTTGTTGAAAAGGATTGAGGTAAAACTTCACAAAACAATGAATAACATTGTGATGTCATGTGTAATTCTACATAGTATTGTAAAGTCCGAAATAAATGACTTGGAACTCATACATCGTAATGTACAACCATCATCGCCCTCTTCGACCGCTATGAATTCATGTATTGTACCTGCTTCACGTGGATATGACATCAGAGAAATTTTTGCCAACTGTGGCCCTATTCTGGCTTTCCCTGGGAATAGGGAATTGGGAAAAATATTTTCATACCATTTTTGTCTAAATTATATTTTTCTGGCTTACTGAGGGAACATTTTTGGTGCTAATATTTTCGAAACAAAGTTAAATGGGAAAATATTTTTCCCTATAAAAATTTTGTGGAACAAAAGTTTCCCAATTCACTTGGTTTTGAAAATTTTTGGCACTAAACTTATTCTTTCAGTAGGCCAGAAAAATACAATTTAGACAAAAATGCTATGAAAATATTTTTCCCAATTCCTTATTCCCAGAGAAAGCCAGAATAGGGCCACTGGTGTATTAATGAAGGAGATATAGAATTTCAATACAACATGATTTAAATAAATAAAAAAATATATATATAAAAATAATTCAGTTTTTAATTTTATCACTGATTAAACACTGATTGACCGATAATATAGAATTGTTTGTATTGTCAAAAATCAACGAAGTGAGGTTAGATTTACAACGTAGAAAAAAAACGTTCAAGACTTTTGGGTGAGTTCGGAATCTATTTCAAAGAATAGTACGGGGAAAATTATACCATTCAGAAAAAAAACAATTCTAGGAATGGCAAAATAGAAAAATTACTATTTTTCAGTTAAAATTGTTCCATAATTGTAAATTTATTATTTTGGCTAATAAATAAAGTTATTTTACGTTATATCTCATTGATTTAAATAAAATATATGCAATAATTTATTCGTAAATGAAAAATACGTTTTCAGAAAATGTTCGTAGAAATTGTAATGTGGCAACGCCTTGAGTATATCAAATATCACACTTCGCTTGCATAGGAAGTGGCACTAACTATGTGACGTTTAAAAGGCCAATGTGATCCAACTTAGTAAAAACATTGCCAAAGTAAACATTGCCTGGTAAACAAAAACTAAATTTAAAATTTAGATTTACATCTTCTACAAGAAATATCCTTTGCTACTAAATATTGGGACAAATGCTCCATACTCAATCAATTTTTCCAAGCAAATTTGAATTTGAATTAATTTTTTTGTTTATTTTTGTGATTGCACAGTAAAACAATATAAAAGTTTGCTGGATAGTTTTCTAAGCCGCAAAGTTCACTGTGCAATCGCAAAAAAAATAATAAAATTTATAAAAAATGAAAATTCAAATTCAAATTTGCTTGGTAAAATTGATTGAGTAGCCAGGTTTTGCGCTAGCATATTGCTTACTTGCTAGCTGATCGAGCATGTGCCCCATTGTACTTTCGTATACAATATTTTGTATCAAAGGATATTTCTTGTAGAAAATTGAAATTTATATATAAAATGTTAGTACTTTTCACCATGCACTGTTTACTTTGATCGAGTTGGTTTTATAATTTTCTTTTGTTTTTCGTAATGTGACTACTTAGGTGATTTAGGTGATAGATGAGCATTAAGCCGTTTTGCTTTCGCAAAGCCCGCTTAGCTTTAATATTAAAGGCCAATTTTGGTTTCAGCAATATTTGTTTGTGAATTTCCAATAACGGAAAATAATTGTTCATCATAGTTGGCGTATTTATCAGTAGTAATTAAATAGAGTTGGTTTTAAAAAAAATTTAAAATAAATATTATTTTAAAACCGATTCAGATTACAATTACTACTAACATAAAAGCCAACTCTGATGAACAATTATTTACCGTTACTGGAAATTTACAAAAAATAATATTGCTGAAACCAAAATTGGCCTCTAATATTAAAGCTTAGCGGACTGTGCGAAAGCAAAACAGCTTTAATTTGAAGTTCAAATTTCCGATGGGATTATCAAACTAAATATTTTATTTCGATAATCATATGTGGTAATTTTAATACCTCAATTATACACTTAGGGATTAATGTTAATTGAGAACATTTTGGGATCATTCAGTTGAATAGCATAAGCCTTATTGAGAAAAATGTTTAGCAGAGGAACTGAAGACTATTTTCTCGGTAATCGACCTTTTGCATAAATTGTAGTACTTTTTTTCATTTTCGAAAAACAATCAAATATAACAAACATAAATTTTAACATTTTTACTTTGGTTTTTATCAATTGTAATGATGTATTGTGATTGTTCCGTATATTGATCTATTTCAGCACTCACTCACTAGATCAATATACGGAACAATCACAATACACCATTACAATTGATAAAAACCAAAGTAAAAAATGTAAAAAATTCGTGAATTCGAAAAGTTAATTGTTAAAAATAGAATATAGATGGAAATGTGAAAGAATCAAAATTTCGTACGCTACGCAGTAATTCGCTAGTTGTACAACTACATGGTATTGCTCTATATATATAGACAATATTTCATTGTAATAAACAACATCAGTCGTCGCGACCTGATGAGAAGACTGATTTTTTTCAAATCATTAATCTCGTCTGTTCGAAACTGATTGTTGTGATTCTTACACATTAGCCATCTATAAGTCAAAAATTCAAATAAATTTTAAGTCTCTAGAAATTGTATTCATATAGTCTGATAAATTTTATTACTCTCTCGGAAGAAGACGCATCATATGTTCTGAACATTAAGTCAAACTTAATAAAATCACAATTTTCTATTATTAGGAAGATATTTATTTAATAAAATTCGTTCAATTTCCTTCAATAAGTCTGGCCATTAACTTTCATTTTCTATATTAGATTCGCATTCGATGCACATTATACAGTAGAATAATTGAAAACCCATAACATTATGTTATGATCACCCTATCTACTACATATATACCATATTACATTATGTAGATAAATAAAAATTAATAAACCTATAAACTATTTTTATGCATTCCGTCTAGTCGATTTCAAAGCACAGCATACCGATAAAAATTGACATAAAAATAAATTTCCACTTTCTTTCATTTTTTTTTCTTGTATCTAGTATCAATCATCAAATAGATCATAAAAAAAGCATTCAAACTGCACATTACTAGATGATTTTCTTCTTCAATTACAAGTCATGATTATATCTTGGCGAATGTGGTCATGTAATTGGATCATATAATTAATTGTCATTTGTACATAATTCAGTTTATGTATTACATGCGCGCCTATTACGTAATTGTATAATTAGAGTGCGACGCGGTTTTAATGATGGGAAAGTGTTTTCTGATATCCCGCAATCAAATTGTCTCAGTTAATTGAGCTATAAAGGTAACAACTACATGTGATACAACTGCGCTAATACGACAATTATCAGAGTTTTGTTTGCACAAATTACAATCGGGTGTAATTAATATTTTTTTAAGTCAACGGTGAGAAATTATTGTGATTAAATTAATAATTCGAATTAATTAAATTAATATTAGATGGTGAAATACATTTTGTTAAACGAAAATAAAAAGTTATGTATGCAAATTGGTAGAAAAGTAAATACACGGTTGTCTCGCGTAAGCGGGTGATTTACTTGGTTAGCATGTAAAATTAATATATGTCATATTGTCATATTTTCTATCCAGCGATGTCAATCTCTCCATTTACACTGAACATTTACTAATTTATAGAATGCTACTCTCCAAAAAATTGAGGGGTGTAAGACAAGTAATAAAAATAAATATCGAATATACCATACCGAGAAATAAAGCTGACCAGAATTTTGGTGCAATCTGTCTTGTTTAACCAAAAATCTTCTAAAAATGTAATCTTCAGTCAATTCATCTGAAAAACATTTCCGCTAAAATTTTGGACCAATTTCGTAAAACATATTATTACGAAAAAGCTTTTCATAGGAGCTGCTACTTCCGCTATACAGATTTCCTCCACATATCACTAAGATCATTGTACCACTAAGATCGTGATCAATTATCAAAAACCGCAATTGCCGCTTAAATTGTGGAATAATCATGTAGATCGATATTGTTGCAAATTTAATTTAAAATCTTTTAGTGCATAGAAATTTTTCTAATAACTGATATAATTTTCAAAATATTTGCAAAAAACGAAAGCGCAAGTACAGGGTGACGCAACAAGACCGTTCTAGTGTTAATGTTTAATAAATTTTTTTTTGCTTATGCCTTTTTATATTAATTTTCAGAATTTTGTAAAGAAGACTTGGGGAATTTATAATGAAATAATACTCACTAGACCAACAACAAACCACCTGGTTGCAAATTTCCAGCAACAAGATGCCGCAAGGAGCTTCTCCCAGATTCAGAGAGAAAAGTGAATAGTGAGAGAGTGTGCAGAATAGTTCAAAAACGTCAACAAGGAACCGTTCAGCACAATTAGGACTATATCGCAAAGAACCGTACAGAGAATTTTGGCAACCCTTATAAAATTCAGCTTGTACATGTCCGCGGGTCTTAGAACAGACTATCAAGAACGGTTTATTTTTGCGATTTCGCTACGAAGAAAAGTTCACGATAAACCTGATTTCTTTCTCAATATAATAACGAGTAATGAAGTCCATTTTCAATTAAATGGCTTCGTAAACTCGTAAAATTGTAGGTTTTGGGTAACAGAAAAATTCAGCGAGATCAATTCACCAGCGACAATTACACACACTTAAGTGTACTGTTTAGTATCGTCTGAAAAGATCTTTGGCCCATATTTCTTCGAAAATGAAGCGCAACAGTTACCGCCAGAGGACTCAATATCAAATGTTGTTTGAAAATTTTTTAATACCATATAGCTGCGCAAAATCGCTCAGAGCTGCGATTTCAACAAGATGAAGCTGCACCTCATATACTGCAAGGGACACAAAGACCCTGTTACGAAACATCTTTGGCAGTAAATAATCTCGAAAAAAAACCAATTTCAAATGGCCGATGCGATCACTAGATTTAACTGGTCCCGACTTTTTCTTTAGGCTTATTTTAAGAAAGAGTATACGTCAAAAAACCAGCCACCATACTAGAATTAAAAAAAACATTCGAAATGAAATCCTGGCCATAATACCTGTAGTGTTGAGAAAAGTTATGGAAAATGTACTGTATTTAAAATAAAAATTAATCGAAGTATAAATAAAAACGTTATCAAACATTCACACTAAAACAGTCTCTTCGCGCCACCCTGTACAAAATACGCTTCTTCCGGTGGACCGGAGACCTCCATGAAAAAAGCTTAAGTATGAAGTTTCATCAAGGTCAGTAAATCAATCTGTGCTGTACATAGTTCAAATTTTTTTTTTTTTTTGGGAACAGTTTTTTGACAAAAAATAGCAATTTTTGCTTAAATTTTGAAAAAGTACATTGGACCGGTATTGTGGCAAATTAAATTTTAAAGTCATTTATTACAAATATTTTGAATTTGCAAAATACACAAACCATCTGCGGAATTTGTCACTTCCGGTGAACTGATTTCTGCCAAGTTCACTGGGATCTTCCAATTTATATAGTAAAAGCTTAAGTCTAAAGTTTCATTCCGATCCGACACTACGTCTGTCTACACGCACAAAGAGATTTTTTAAAAACCATTTTTTTTATTTCGGTGATATAGAACCTGATCCATCTATCTTTATTTCGGCGCTTTCGTATGCATATTATACCATCATGTCTTATGAAGTCGCCCGATGAATGGGCTACCACTCGTGTGTTCGCGTTCACTAGTTACACGTTGCAGTATGGTGGAGAACTATACATAACTTGACGAGTTCATAGAGTGCCGAGCCCTATTCAGACAATGTGCAGGAACACACTCTACCTATCTGGTGAATGCCAGACCATAACGTGAAGGTGTGAGTTTTCTAAATTCTGTTTCTAGTTAACGGATATTTTTCTTTGACACGTAGTGTGGTGTGTTATTCAAGTTCACTAGAGTATTTATTAAGTTTTCTATGGGCTATTACTAGCGCTCTTCTGATATCTAGCCAATGAAAATCGTTACAACTGAGAGGCAGGAAGTAGGTTGATAGTTCCAGGCATTTGATTTGTACGATCAGTTTGTTGAGTGCGTTTCCCCAATATGTACTGTATTTTTCAAGTTAAGATTTCAAGTTCTGTCTGAACAGGTACGTCCTCTAAGTGCTTCGATTTTTATATTTGTCTTATAATGCACGCAACATTCATAGAACAAAATTCAAATTCAATTCACATGCTATACGTTTACAATTTCGACTATAGCCATGCGTAATATCTCGTTCAGATGCTCTGCCACTTCAAGCTTATCATCTTGTCATCACTTACGTTTGAACAGGAATGGTGTTGTCCTGTGCGATGATTTGTTATGTCTCTATTTGCACTACATAGCGGCAGCTATTATCGCTAAATGATATCATATGTGTTCTGTGATTTCGTCGAACACTTACAGATGTAATGTAATTCTTGTATGTTGTCACACTGAAAGAAACACGCTCTTCCATTTATCGCAGCATCACCGTTATAGGTCCACATGAGTGTGAGGCTGTGTAGTAATATTTGTCATCGTAGTGCATGACTTCTAACAGTTTTCCTAATAAGCAACACTCCTGCGTTATGCTCGTGAAATAGCCGAGTCAATGTATCTAGCAAAGTCCTTGCGAGCTCACGTTTCTTGCGTTCTGGAGACTACATCGCAATAGTATACGGGCCAGGTATCCATCATCTCCAATCAGGTAGAACGATCAAAATTGCTCCGAGAGACCTCTAACCCTATTCGGGATGCTTGTGCTATCGAGATGTATGCACTTCTACGATCTTCTTCGAGTTCATTTCTCTCTTCCAGTCGTTTTCGATGATTGATGTGCATCTGAATCGTTGATTACATCCATGTATATTGGGTTATTTGCAACTAAACCATAGAAGTGCTTCATAGACTCGTGTACTCAAGACTGAGAATTCACGAGTGATGTTGAGATTTTCCAAATGCTCAGCGATGACTACGATTCCATTGTCTTGAGTTCGTTAGCTTCTAACTGGCCTGGAATGTCTTGCGTCTTGAGCGAACAGCACTACTTACGACATTTTTGATTCCTAGGAACGATTCGTTTACATCTGAAGTGCATTGTTTAAATAAAATTGGTCATCCCATGATGCTCTAGTGGTAAATCGTTATGATGCCTTGTCGAGATCGATTGCGACACTTGTGGTTTCTGGAAGTCATTAATTTAAGTCAATGTTTAATACATTAACTGAATAGGCCATAAAGATATGAGCTCATCGCGCCTATTCCAAGTAACGGCATCATCATTTTATCATATATTTGAGATAAAACACTTTGGATCAATTTTATCAGCTTTTCCTGTCATTTCAAAATTATCTGGAATGATTTTAAAAATCCTGGAATGGGATATAATTAGTATTGCCTTATGAACATTTTCAGTTTTTCTTCTGGAATAGAATACTGGGATAACTTTTCTAAATGTAATGCACAAAGTATGTCCAGGTCCCAGCGATTTGCTTGCAATTTGTCGTTTTTAAATAAGTGCAAAATTCAACAGACAATCAAATTTAACCGTCTGGTGAAACATTAATTCGAATCGGAACAATATTGACCATAAGCAGCCTTAAAATATGTATAGGAACCGTGTGAAGCTCTACAGTGAGTCGTAACAAATACGAGATTAATAACTATCGGAAAACTCCACGAGACATCGTAAAGGGTGGTTCGATCACCAGCGTCAGGTATATAAAGTGTGTAAAACTCGAACCGCAATGTTAATTTCATGCGAAAACCGGTGTAACTCAAGAGACCGCTTTGCCAACACCAGAAATATTTAACTAAAAATGTTCACCCTACCAATCGCTATGTCAAGTGAAGAGAATGTTGTCCCTTGCCTATCAGTAGAAAAATCATAATAGAAGTAGAACTTGTAAGCGCAAGACTAAAGAACGGCATGAAAAAATTATAAAGCAAACGGCGATCAATTTTTGGAAATTATTGTAGCATCTCTTGATCCAATCGTTCAAATCATTGAAAAATGTTTTCAATGAATGCAATTCTCGAAAAGTATTGTGAGTATAATATCGCCTCTGAATCGCTGGATTAAACCACGAGACGACATGGTTATGAAAGAAAGAAGAAATATTCCCAGGACTAATCTACTGCAAATCTATCGTCCCCAAGATATGAAGGCCGATAAATTACAAATCAGTCCTATGTGCTTACTTTCAGAAACGGAATCTTAACATTTTAGAGAAATTTTATGCTATCGATATTTTGTGACGTTAAAGTTGCAGAGAAAATTCCGTGCGCCTCTTTCATTTTCAAGTGTAATGCTATTTTTTATTGAATTTACCTGTACGTTGATGCTTCGATTTTTTTTTTATAAAAAAAATCAACCATTTTGTAATAGTAATTAGCTTTCATACATTTATGATGCATTTTAAATATAATTAATATAATTTCACAGAATAACTACTACCAACTATTTCGTATCATGCCTCTCACGTTTACATTACGTCCCTCGGTTGTGAGCACTCAAGGGACTTTGGATAGAAAGAACTCCAAAGGCTAAGAAACAAAATGTATCAGTTTCTTAAAAACTCTAAGGTTACCACAAAGAAAGAAAGCAAAAACCAAGCGGAGCCACAGCCATTATTGTAGATACTGGGCGGAAAACCTACTCGCAAATTGTACAAGAATCATCTAGTGCTATTACTGATGACCCTCTCGAATGGATATGTAGAAGCATAGAAGCCATAAATGCTAGACTAGCATTATGTAAGGTTTATGTAAGCGTCTAGAAAAGCAAGAAACCACGAACGGGACAACATCCTTCTTATATTAAAATGAACAGAACATTGTCACCTGGAACGCAAATGGACTAGCGCAGCATGTTCTAGAGTTAGAAATTTTACTAAATTTAGAAAAAATAGATATATGCCTTATATCGGAAAGTCATTTGACAGAAACATCATTATTAAAATTCGTGATTATGAATGTTATCATGCTCTTCACCCGCACGGGGAAACGCGAAGAGGATCATCAGTAATAGTGAGAAAGAATGTCAAACACTATGAAGAACCTGGTATCGAAGAAGAAAGTATACAAGTTAAAACCGAAAAATTTGAAACTAATAATAATAGTGAATACAGTATTTCCTCTATCTACTGCCGTCCACGCTATAATCTAAAAAAGAAGGTTATAGCAGACACTTTAGATTCAATTGTATTATTGGTGGTGACTTTAATGCAAATAAACACCTATTGAGGATCAAGACTTAGAACCCCTAACGGAAAAGAGCTTTTCGAAGCAGGTTGGTAAACAACAGCGAGTTCCATTTTGGAGATAAACCAACATATTGGCGTGCTAATATAAGTAAAATACCAGATCTCATTGATTTCTATGTAACGAAAGGGTTTACCGAGGACTACTTGGTGTCTCGAAAATAGCGAGGGAATATATTCTGACCATTCACCTGTTATCATGACACTCAGCACAATGATAATTAATAAGGATAATTGAGGCGTTGAGAAACAAAATGGTCCAACCCACAAAATTTCAATTTTGAAAATGTTGTTGAAGTTTGTTCATATTAAAAGGAACTTTTACTTAAATTGTTGTTGTTGCATATAAAACCATTATTCATTACTTTTCCTTCAGTTATAAGGGGAAAAACTGCGGTCACATCAAACTAAAATTTTCCAATATTTTGAAATCAATATGCTGTCAAAGTTAAATATTGCGGTTGGACTACTTTGCTTCTCAACGCCCCAATTTGCCTAAGCTAACAAATAATAAAAGAGACTGAGACCTATTCCAAGAACTAATTGGAGAGGAAATAAACCTTCAAATGCCAAATAAAACAACGGTACAATTGGAAAACGAAATGGAGGTACTTAACAGTACTATTAAAACAGGCAGCATGGGAAAGTTCTCCTACTAATCATACTGAATCCCATAAGAATCACAATTATCATCTTGAAGTCAGGAAATTAGTTAGAGAGAAACGGAAGGCTCGGAAAAAAATCCTCAATTATCTGCGCAATAAACTGAAAAAACTTATAAAGGAAATTAAGAACGAAGCTATTAACAAGTACTTAAGTGGTCTCATTGAACATAAAGACACAGATGACTCTCTTTGGAAAGCAACAAAGGGATTAAAAAGGACAAAAATGGAGTCCCGCGTATGCATGTTCCGCCTAAAAAGCTACTTTATTTGCGGCTCACAAGAACCCTTTCAACCGTTACTCAGGCAAACCGCAGATGAAAACATAACAACAATTAGCAAAATTGATGACCGTAATATACGATCTGTAACATTACAGGGATTGAAAGATGAAATCAAGTACAACCAAAGCAGCATTGTTCAGACTAAAATATGTCCCACGATTGTGGGTGGAAGGTTGCCGAAGTAATTATGATTCCTAAACCAGTCAAACCAGCAAACGACAAAAAGTCGTACAGGCCAATTTTACTACTTCCAGTCATTTCAAAATTATTTGAAAAATCACTGCTCAAGAGGCTCAAGCCAATGACAGAAGAACGAAATTTAATTCCATCACACCAATTTGGATTTAGGGAAAATCACTCTACGATAGAATAAGTTCACAGAATAACGGACATAACAGAAGACGCACTTGAGAAAAAGAAAATATATTCCAGTATCTTCCACCTATGCATTCCATCAAAATCTTAAATCTTACATCGGAGATTGGCATTTCCGTGTAAAATATAACGGAGAATACTCTGAACTAAAGAGAATATCAGCAGGCTTACCACAAGGTAGCGTACTCGATCCTGTTATGCATATCCTGTACACCAGAGATATGCTAAATACAGAAGGTGCTATAACATAGCAACATTTACAGACGATACAGCTATTCTGTCAACTGAGGAGTGTATATCAGAAGCAACGACAAAACTACAACAAGCAACCAACTCAGTGAGTAGCTGGACAAGGAAATGGCGCATTAGCCTAAACGAAGTAAAATCGGTTCATGTAAACTTGACAAACCAGAAAGTTATTTGGATTCCGGTGGAACTTAATTCAAGGCCTGTTCCAAATTCAAATACAGACAAAAACGTCGGCGGTTTAAATAGAAAGAGCATGTTAAAAAGAAGAACTGAACATCAAGTATAGGTAGAAATTCTGAGCTTACAATACACAATAAATTGCTATTATATTTGCAAATACTTAAACCAGTATGGACCTATGGTATTCAACTTTGGGGTTGTAACAAGAAAACAAACAAACAAATGACACAATGTTTTCAAAACAGAGTGCTACGTAGCATTGTCAACACACCATGGCACATCAGAAATGATAACCTAAACAGGGACTTAAACATGGAATATGTCAGTGACGATATAAAAAATCATGCAAGAATTTGTCACGACCAATGCACTAAGAAGGCTTCAAAGGCACAAACCTTTAGAACTGGACAGTTGTATTTAATTAGGACAGAGAAATATAATAAATTATGTAAATTCAAACGGGAGTAATCATTGGGTTACTACCCGCCGAATGTGAATCTTTATGCAAGAAAGATAAATTACTAAAGTTGTAATACAAAAAATAAATAAAAAAAAACAATTCGAGAACGTACGGCTAAAGATCCAATTTACGTAAAAGCATTTGTACATTGCATATCACCAATAACCAAACGTAATCAGATGAAGAAATATCCCTTTTGCATCCTGCTGCTATAGAGATTTGAACTCAGTGCCTCTCGATCCAAATAACAAAGATTTAAACACTGTGCCGATTGGTCGGTCACGGGAGTACTTTTATAAGAGGTTTTTAACTCTTTTATAATTCATTAATCTAATTTGATCACGTGTCCAAAAAAAATTCTTAAATAGTGACTCTTCTAAATCTCAAACTTATTAAAATGATGTTAGTTCATACTAATTATTATAGATGTCTCTAATAACCTTAGTTCAGATTTAGCAGTCGATAATTAGAAATATATTGGAGATTCTTAAATCATAATTTAATTTAAACATTAGTTTGTTTTTTCCGGAAATTAAATCGGCGTGAATTTAGTGAATTCCAAATACTTTCAGATATGCGTATATTATGTTAATGCGCATTCGGTAGGCCCGGTGTCTTCCGAGAAACCTTGCTTAATATTTGCTCATACTGTCTAAATTTCCTTGTAAAACGAAACCTCATATAGGCGTGACTTGTATATATCGGAAATCGGAATTAAATCTCCTTTAAAGTGAAAGGGTAGGTATATGAACGCTGCAATTTTCCCTTAGCTTCCTCAACTAGCCCGGTCAGTTTATTTCATTTAAGTTGTACAACTGCATATACATATTTCTATAATGATATCAGTTAAGAAGTCACAAGAAATCGAAATATATATTATAAAAGTTAAAAAGGTGTATATACTTGGAAAATCCATTGCCCCAATTTCACTCTCAGCAGATATTATCATATCAACAATACGATAAAATTCTAAAATGCAATTCATTTTTATTAAAATATTTGGATCACATCCAAAATGTATTTGCTATTCCAATCAGGCAGGTACACAAACATAGTACATAATAACGAAATCTAAATTTTCTTGCAAATCTTAAACGGAAAACCATCTTCATGCTGTTTATTTTATTATTTATCCATTTACTTATCACAGCAGATTATTATTATTCCTGTCTGGCGAATCTTAGCACATGATTTAAGTATCCGGTATACAACAAAATGCATCGATCGAAAATTTGCTCTTCCAGATTACATAAAGCCGTACACACCTGCTAATTTTAAGCAGATTAGATAATTACATAAACACGAGTACATTATCTAAGTATTATATAAAATAAAAATAAAATTCTCAAGTGAACTGAATTTTTTTCAATGTCACGCCGTCATCATTCTGTTTAACTTAAAATTCTTAAATCTGTATTTCTTGTATAAATATTTACATGATGAAATATGTGGGACTTATGTAAACTGATAAGAATTTTATTTTGTTAAAAATTTCAAGAAAACTGCATTTTTGCCAAATATTTAGATTTCGATTGCACAATTGTGTATATGTGGGCTACTCAAGGTCAAAATATTAGATAATTTATTCATCGTATGTAAGGTGAATGACACGGGTGATTCGAGGTTTTATCCCATATACATATGTGTCACATATCTAATGGGAGTAATTTGTAATCAGATGACTGGTATATAGTGAAACTGTACGCACACACACATACACCAAATTATTTGATTACTCGGCGCAATCGAAAGGGTTAACGTACGATACCGATTTGAGACTAATGATTGAATCAATTTCTTTTCATGTCACGGTATCTTTTTTGTGCGCTGCTCTCATTCATATTCGATTTATGATTTATTACAAAATATGTTTTATGTCGCTTCGTGATATGTATAAAACATATATGTATGACCCCAAATAACATAACATAACATACGCGCTATATGTATATGCGCTAAATATATTACGAGTCATTAATTAAATCGATCGACGAAGCATTACATTAGCAATACATTTTTGTTAAACTATCGCGTAATTATAAATAAAATGAAAAATTCTTGACAGGTGAGAATGTCAAAACGTTTACTTAACAATCAATTAGGTAAACGTATATTAGAAATACTAAAATATTGTCATTAGCAGGTTTAATTGTTTTGTTGTTTCTTTAAATTGTAATTAATTGGATTGAATGTGGCAGTGATTAATTGTTGAACGAAATTGTTATCGTTTTGATTTAATTGTGGGTGATTTTTCGATTTGTTTTAGCTAAAGAGGGAGAGGAGAACATGAAGCAGGGAAATGAAGTTCACGGATGGAAAATGGGAAAAGAAAATGAGTGTTAGGCGTAAAGGCGAAGATGGTCAAAACAGTGCCCTGTAGACAACAACAATACTAAATTTGTTCCGATAAGATTGCTGCATTTATTCCAAACCTAAATTTGTAATGCTACGCTTTTTGCTTTTATACATCTGTTAGCCCTTTTCAATCGATGAATTTTAGTACTTAATGTTATCTGTTCTAAAAAATTCTTTGACATTATGCAAAGTCAAAAATATGCCATTTATCATCATGGAGTCGCTAACAACACAACAATGCATTTCGATTGTCCAAATTTATTATGAAAATAATCGTTCAAAAACAAAAACAATTCGTAAATTACGTGAAAGTTTTGGTCAACATGGACGTCCTACTGAGCGTGCAATTGGCAAAATTATTGATCGTTTTGAAAAAACTGGTTCAGTGGAAAATCGTAAACCTTATCAACATGAACGAAGCACATCAACCAAGCATCGTTCACAAGAACTAAACATTTCACGAACCACATGACGACGCATTTTGCTTGTTGATCTTTATTTGCATCCAAACAGAATTCAACTAACTCAGAAATTGAAGCCACCAGACCATTTAAATCATCGTCGTTTTGTTAATTGGATACTTGAACGGAATGAAGCTTTTTCATCAAATATCATCTTTAGCGATGAAGCTCATTTTCTTCTTAATTAGTACGTCAATAAGCAAAATTGTTGAATTTGGGGAGAGGAGAATCCTAATGTTATTCACGAAGCAGAAGTTCATATTCCAAGAGTCACGGTTTGGTGTGGCTTATGGGCTGGTGGCATCATTGGGCCGTTTTTCTTTGAAAATGATCAGGAAAATGTCATTACAGTGAATAGGGGACATTATCGTAACATTTTAACTGTTTTTTGTGACCCAAATTGAATGAATTACGACCTTTGGTTTTAACAAAACGGAGCGACATGCCATAATTCATTTATTGTCAACAAAATTTGCTGATTCCATAATTTCAAGAAATTGTGAAGTTCTTTGGCCACCAAGAAGCCCGGACTTAACACCACTAATCATCCACAAACAATTCAATAACTTAAAAACAACATTCGAGCTGAGATTGAGGTCATTGATCCGATTTTATTGGAAAAAGTCATCGAAAATTTTGATGTTCAGATGCAGGCCTTTAGACGAAGCCGTTGTAGGCATACGAAGGGTAATGTATTTCATACATAAGTGGCATAGAACTACCTTTCCTTATGAATAATAAATTTTTTCTTTTAATCCCAAATTGTGTGTTTGACCCATCCTGTATGAAACGAACAATAAATAAACCATTTTAACTTAAATAAAGTGTGCAGTCAACAATCCATAAATTATTTTCAAATTTTATTGTTATTATTGATTTAAAATCGTCCAATATTCGTCTTTCTGCCAATTATTTAGACCGATGTACCCTTTTTTATAAAAGCAGCAAGGTAATGTCGGTAGTCATAATTACCAAATTCAACAAATTCCCTTCTAGATCTTAAAGACTCGGTGGTTTCGATGGAAAAGTTTGGATAGGAAAGATCTCAGAGTTCAAATTTTACTTACCACAAAATTTAAATCAGATATTTATTATGAAGAAAATATAATTTCCAACTAAAAATGCCTTAAGCATCTTAAATACATACATAGATGAAAATCGTCCTAAACCTGTCGTAAAAAACAACCAGTGTGTTGAAAGTCGTGATATTATGAATTAAAAAATAATTCATTATTTATCGAGATATTTTGTTAAAAAAAGTCGAAGTTCCGTCCCGAAGCAAAATCTAAGATATCAAAACCAAACTAGGAAAATGTTTAGGCGCAATCTGGCCCTATCTTTTCATAGATTGTTTATACTTATACAGAATCGGAAGGTTAAATACAGTAAAATTAGTGTCGATTCTCTATTCGCGATTTCCAACAAAGTAGCTGACATCTGGCGGCCCTATTCTGGCTTTCCCTGAGAATAGGGAATTGGGAAAAATATTTTCATAGCATTTTTGTCTAAATTATATTTTTCTTGTCTACTGAGGGAACATGTTTGGTGCTAATATTTTCGAAACAAAGTTAAATGGGAAAATATTTTTCCCTATAAAAATTTTGTGGAACAAAAGTTTCCCAATTCACTTGGTTTTGAAAATTTTTGCACTAAACTTATTCTTTCAGTAGGCGAGAAAAATATAATTTAGACAAAAATGCTATGAAAATATTTTTCCCAATTCCCTATTCCCAGGGAAAGCCAGAATAGGGCCACTGATGAAGAAAATCTGAATCATTGTTTGCTATGAAGCAAAAGGGATTAAAACTGTTATAACAATGGATTTGACAATTCTCGTCCCCCTTGTAGACGTAGAAACCAGCTCCATCTACAGTCGATGAAAATCGCCAATAAACCACTGGCGAATTTCTGCCAAAATACCTCATCCCACTCAAAAATTTAAATTATTACATTCTTGAAATTCGTAAACGAAAATTTTCGATAAAAAGTATGCGAAAATTGTCTACTGGTATAAAAACGGTGAGTTTCATTTTCGCATACGGGTATCAAGTCAAATTTTGTATTTTCAAAATGGAAACCCAAAACAAAGAATAGGGCATATCTCTAAACAACGAAAGGACGCCCTAATAGACTTTATAGGGGCAAATCAGGCTGTAATAACATTATGACAACACAACTAATACCAAAAAACTTCAAATTTTTTGACGCAACTATAATCACCACACGACGAGAAATTGACCGCGATGAGAGTGGTGTATAAAAAATTCGATTAGTTTCAAAAATACGGCAAAATGTAGTCATCGATTTTTTGATAGAGTTCTTTAATCGAAAAAAATCGTGGACGATTTTATTCGATTAAATTTTAAAAATATGCGATCTGGTATACGGATTTCTCGGAAAAAGTTTTCTCGGAAAATTCGAAAGAATCGGCTAAGTCTCCTTAAACCAAAAAACAGCTCAATTTTGACCAAATTGGAGGTTTGGGGTGTTTAGGACAGCGAAATTTGCTTCGATTCTCTGTAAACCACTAGTACGGTTTTCCTAAGTTTTCTGGGAAAATCCTGTAAACCCAACACCAAACTAACTTGTATTTTAAGAATCTGCTAGGTCTTATTAAACTGGAAAACATCTAAATTTTGTCCAAATTGGGGGATTAGTTTTCCTTAGTTTTGTCGGAAAATCCTAGGAATCCAACACCAAACTGACTTGCATTTTAAGAATCTGCTAGGTCTTATTAAACCATGTTTATAGTACAGCGAATTATGCTTCGATTCTATATAAACCACTATGGTACGGTTGTCGTAAGTTTTCTCGGAAAATCCTAGACAACACACCAAGCTAACTTATATTTTAAGAATCTGCTAGCTCTCATTAAATCAAAAAACACCAAAATGTTGTCCAATTTGGAGGATTAGGGTGTTTAGGACAGCGAAATTTGCTTCGATTATCTATAAATTACTTATATGTACGGATTTCCTATTTGTTGTCGTAATATTCTCTGAACCCAACAACAAACTGATTTGTCGCACTCCAAGGACCATATTTGGCTATCCTTCACACCCTAAACCGCCTAATCTAAATTTGAACAAAAACTACGTGTTTCTCTATTAGATAGGATATAGTAGTATCTCACTATATACGTCACTGGTTTATAGAAGATACCCGGAAAAATTCAGGAAATTGTAAGTTGGATTTCAGTACTCAGAGGTCTGTTTGAGCCTTAGGCTGTGTCCCAAAGACCAACTTATTTGTGGACACTGACTTATTCAAATAAGTCACCTCGCGAGCAGACTTCTTTGAATAAGTATGTCTACACAGAAATGTCTCCAAAAATGTGCCTTGACTAAATGTGATCATGCAGTTTTTTTTCAAATCTAGTGGCAACGACCAACATGTCAAGGAAATGTTTTCTTCCATATAACAAAAATTGCATTTTGTTTTTTTTTTGATATTACGTCACAAATAAGTCGATATAATGAATTGGAACGACTTGACCGACTTATTCAAGATGGCGTCAAATAAGCAAATCAAATAAGTCTGTAATAAGTCGGTGTTTGGAACACAGCCTTAGCCCCAATTTGATCAAAACAAACGTTTTTTTCTATTTAATGGGACCTAGTAGTATCTCACTATGTATGGCACTTAGCATGCTGGTTTATAGATTATTCCCGGAAAAATTTAGGAAACTGAAAGGTTAATTTGTAGTACTCCAAAGTCAAATTTGGCTGCCATAAACACCCTACACCTCCACTATAAAAAAACTTGTTTTTCTAATACATGGAACATAGTAACATCTCCTTGTAGTAAGCTAACTACACATATACCCCATGTTCGTTGGAAATCTCTGTGAGCTGGCCAATCTTCGATACACTGAACGCCTTGATTCCATTTATTTTAGTTATGCAAAAATTGATCAACTTTGGGGTCAATAAGAAATGGGTTTACCTCTTCACATTCCGAATTTCGAATTAACCTAATTTTTTGTAATTGTCATTGCGGAAGTCGCTAGTTTACTATAATTGCGGTTCAACGAGCAATTGCTTTTCATAGCAAAATTTTTGAAGAAGCCTAATAACATTGTTTTTGTCAACTGTTTTACTAATCCATGTACATTTTAGTTATTTCGACAAATTTTGTAGTCCACCAAGTTTTGTTAATTTTTAATTTTGTCGGGAACTTCACAGTCGTGATATTATATAATTTTTAAAGCAAGTTCAATATACATGAGTACGTAAAAACGAGTCAATCAATGGTTTAATCGATTCATCTGAATTTAGTATATAGGCGATAATAAATTTTTTTCGATTTCTCCTACTGAGAACATTATGCATAAGATTCTGCAATATGTTTACATTAAAATTAACACGTTTTCAATGTAAATACTTGAAATTACTTTTAAACAAATTGTATTTCTTAAATTTAAAAAAAAACTACTTTTAGCGTAACCCAGGAACAACGACGTGGACATCATCTTTTAATTAAATTAAGTGCTCAAAATGATGGCCTTCGACTTCAATGCACTTATTAATCCGCATTTCAAATGAATATACGCAACTTAGAAGCGTGTATGCTGGAATTTCGGCACAAGCATTTCTTATTCGCTCAATCATATTCTCACGTGTTATTGGTACTTGTTGGTATACTTTGTCTTTATCTGGCAGGCCAATTTACCGGACCAGCTCTACCAATCCAGCGACCATTGAAATCACGATCAAGTACTTCACGTGCTACCGACGTGTGCTAGACATCCATCATGTTGAAACCACATGTTCTGTCGCAATTCTAAGCTCAAGTTTTCAAATAATGTTGGCAGTTCATTTTTCGAAATGTCTGGGTACATTTGACCATTCAAGTTGCCTTCAATAATGGGTTGCCAATTATTCCACACCACACGTTGACAGTCCAAGAGCGCTGATGTTCAGCTTGGCGAAGCCAGTGTGGATTTTCAACACTCCAGTAATGCATGTTGTGTCGATTGACCGTTCCATGGTTTGTAAAAGACGACTCATCGGAGAACAATACATAGCGAAAAAAATTGGGATTTTGCTGTATTTGTTCTACTGCCCACTGACAAAATGTTACCCGATTTTCAACATCAACGCCATGACGATCTTGGTGTAAACTCATATAAAACGGATGATACTTATGTCGGTTCAAAATTTTGCAAACACTAGTCTGGGATAATTCGGATTCGCTAGCTATTTCTCGTGTACTTATATGAGGATTATAAGCTACTTCAGCCAATACAGCAATTCGTTATTTTCCTCAGTGACTGTTGCTCGACGGGTCCTTTTCTTCGGTCGAACACTTCCATCAGCAGTGAATTGTTTGATAGTTCGGTAAAATGAAGCACGTGACCCAATCCATATCTGGAAAACGCGAACCGTAGAGATTGACCGCATTATCTAGACAACGGCCAGCTTCTCCATAAACCAGGACCATTTCAATTTTTTTTTGTACAGTTAAATACTCCATTTTGAGTTATAATAGCCTTACGCAAACAGGTCTTATTATTTACGACATAATCTTTGAACTGAATCGATATTTTTAAAACAAAAAATATTATTTATTTGAAAACAAATTTAGTCGCATGTTCCTATGCAAAATCATCGCCGTTGTTCCTGGGTTACGCTAAAAGTAGTTTTTTTTTTTTAATTTAAGAAATACAATTTGTTTAATACTAATTTCAAGTATTTACATTGAAAACGTGTTAATTTTAATGCAAACATATTGCAGAATCGTATGCATAATGTTCTCACTAAGAGAAATCGAAAACAAATTATTATCGCCTATTACAGCGCCATCTATCATGAATCGAAAAAATGTTTCAAGGAAATCCTACGTACTTTTAGCCGTAGAATCCGAATCTGCAATAAAAAATAGGGGTTTCCAAGTTGCCCCCTACCCCCCTTACAAACAGGGGCGGGAGGTCCTAATTTTAGCACTAACGTAATTCCGAAGGCCGAACGTGTATAAAGACGTAGAATTGAAAGCATTATTGAATAAATATACGTGCCAAACTTTGATGGGAATGATTCGAAAGCAAGGAAATTTGGTTCCATATGAACAATGATACCTATCGGCTATTAAACACCTGTTTTTTTTTTTCATGTGAATGGGTTTTTTCATCACATAGTCACTGGTGATGAAAAATGGATTCACTATACGATAACTTAAAGAACAATAAATCATGAGGACCACCTGGCCAAACACATTTGCGCTCAAGGAAAAGCACTCGCCATATACATTGCCCCGTCTGATTACCAGGGCAGCACGTTATATCACATGAAGGTATCAAAAATTGGGTTTATTATGGATAGCAAAATGATGTAGTATTCATTATGTATGTAACTGCTCTGCAATGGTCATACACAATTCTTATTTAATTCTGGGTTTGTTGCATTACTTGAGTCAAGCACACACAGTCTGACAAGGAAGCTGGGGTGGGATAATGAACGTCGTACGAAAATTTTAAACGGTACTCAAATTTTGTATGGAAAAACAGCAATTCTACAGGTTTTATATTACTGTTGTTTAAAATTCGCTCGATTACTATAAGACTGACCAATGAGTCTGGTAGAATTGGTATTGTTTTCCAAAGAAAATTTCACTACAGTCTAAAATCTCCGTGTGACATACATGATTCCGCCCAGCACGCTGTACTCTCTGATAAAAACTCTAGTTTTATCAGGCGATAAAATAATTTTGTTAAACTCGTTACCTATGTATCCATAAAGCTACTTCTCTAAAGTGTCCTAACAAATGCCAAAATATTAGCACAAACTCTTCTTGGATCTGCGCTAATAAAATTTTAGTTTCAATTTTTTTAAAATTGTTTCTTTACAAATAAAATCTGCGCAGGCTGTTTGGCATGTAGACAAATTTTGCAATATTTCATCATTTCGTAGATACCACATACTCTGGATGTTAATATGTCATCTACACAGTGCACCAGTAAAGTAGAACTGTAAAGCAGTATAGCTCTCGGTGTTTCAACGCATAAGATGAAACAGATGATTCAAACTACAAAGTAAATAATTATCTAATCTCGAGTATGACTTCATCCATGCATTTCATCAATGAATACAGAATATATAAAATGCACTAAAATTGTAAACAAGGCTTTGTCATTGACACAGATACACATTTTCATGATTCCGGTGCATATAGAACATTTTTTATAAATCGGTGATAATGAAAATTTTGCAATCACTTGTTAATTGGAAAGAATTATCGCAAAAAATTTAAATACTCATGTGTATTACAGAATTTTGTTTTATTGAAGAGAGAGTTTCGGAAGTTCTGACTTTATGGAAATGCACTTATAGTTTGAAATTCAAAATTAAATTTAACGGAAATAACAATTTTCTGCAGCCGTTTTCTAATCTATAGCTGTTAAAAGTAGGTAATATAGTGATTTACGTAATACGACCAATTATTGCATTGTTCAATGTTTCTGCATATGTTCGACACACCTAAAATTAGATTTGCACAATGCCACACAAAGTAATTGTTAAAATTGGCAATAAATCGTCATATACAATTGACATATGAATTATATAAATTCATAATTAATGTTATGCAGCCTAATTAACGTTCCACGCCTATCAATCTTATCGTATATGCATGCGAGTATTATTGGATAGTCAAACACACATATAAAGCGGAAACACAATGCATAAACATATGACTGACATGACCTTAAATTAGAATCTGCACCAGAAACCGACATCGTAAATCGCTGTTTTAAGCACAGCAAGCATTTTCCCAACTCGTAAAATGTATTAATTAACTTAATGAAATTTGACGTGATTTGTAAAAATATATACTCGAGCACAGAGAATTTTTGCATTGGTACGAAAATAAATTTTATATTGTCGTCGTCGTGAGTGAGTGGTGGGTGGACGTTTCCATCGACCTTGCTTGCGTTAAACGAAACGAATACACATTTTTCATTTTCCCATCGATGCTATGCTGTTATATTGAAGAGAAATTTGTGTATCGCGCAAAAACAAAAATTGGATAATGAAAACTTTTATTGCATATATGACTTCCAATACGTCATATGCTATGAATTCAAAAGAATATATTAGCTCTGAGATTATTTATTTTCATTTGAAGATTTGGATATGAGATTACATAAAAATGTGATAAAAATATTTTTTATTAATCATTTGTGTTACGTTGCAGTAAATATTTATGATTTATTTAATTGTTTTGATATTGTCGCATGCATCTATTAGAGCATATATTATGTTTATTAGATTTAAGTTGTTTGTGGAATTGCTAATAGTACCAGAAAGTTTAATGTTATATATGAACTAAAAATGAAGGTAAACAATCTATGCTGCATTTTACGGTTACATTAAGTTGTGAAGATAATAAATACGAGAGGTCATACTTTGTAGATGTATAGGTATTTTATCTGAAAAAGCCATTCGAAGCAAATGGAGCATTCTGTATATAGTTATTTTAAAATTGACTGGAACCCAAGAAGGTCTCGCAGCCAATGCCACAATGGACCCGTGGTGTAAACCGAGGATTCTATCCCAAATCACAGTGAGAACAAGTCGAAGTGTAACTAACTGGAATTCTGGACAACAGCAAGCAAATTGAAGGCTGTTGTCGACCTCTTCAAGACAGTCATCACACAGCATCGGGTCCATGAGCAAGCTCCATTATTTGTAAATATAGTTTGAAACGGCCATGACCTTTTAAGAATAGCGGCCAAAACTTGTAACTGGTCTTGCTTCAGAGAAATAGAGACAGAGCATACTTATAGTTAACCTTAATTTAGGTTCACAGATAAAGTATTTCGCAGGGTTTAAAAATTCGCTCGCTAAAATGTATTATTCGCTCTTTAGTGATCGAAGAGTGCTTGTATTTGTAATACTGATCAGTGAATAATGAAAAGTAAACAAAAATATGTTGTGCTACTATTCATTTATGAAGAATAGTGTATAAAGAATAGTTACATTCTCTATTCGATCGTTCAATACAGAGAATAATATATTTTATCTATTCCCTTAAATCCCTACTCCACAATAAATGTTCGCTTTGTTATTCAAATAGAATAGAAAAGTAAAACAAGAGAGTAGTAGATCCCGTTCGCTCACACAAACAAAAAATCATCAATTATTTTAGTTTTTTTTTATTATTCTCTCACTATTGGTTTATAACTGAATAATATTTTTCAAATTTCGTTTTACTATTCATGAGCGAAGAGAAATTAGCGTAAACACAATTCATTTAAAAATGAACGGAAAATGAATAATAAGCAACTGAAGAGTAGTGTAGAACGCTGGTATTTCGCCTTCCGATAGGTAGCAAAGCTGGTGGCTCCAGTCCGATGGAATTTAATCGCGAACCCAACCAGGCCAAAGAATCGGCCACTACATTTCAATATCATAATGAGGCGGCAGTCACTACCTTCACACTACTGTTGCAACATAGAAGGATAATAAATTTTATGCAGTCCTTAATCAGTTTAGAAGTGGTCACAGGATTCCGCAATGCATCAGAGTTTTACTATGCTTACACAAAATTTTACTTTCATCTAAAACAGCGAGGCTAGATGCATATATTGCACACAGCGAGAGCACGTGAAGGTTAGTAGGTTCCCAAACCTGCACCAAATTCAGCGTAAGAACCGACTGCGAAGAAAAATAATGACTTATACACCCGGTTATTGAAGTTTTGGGACAACCAAGGGTCTCTCGACGGTAAACCACTGAGAAGGAGTTATCAAAGTCGAATTCTAGTCGCAGTTTGTCATTAACCATAATGATTTCCGATATATGAACTGAAGAGATTGAAAGTTACATATACCTTGCAATCAAACCGAGGTTGCTTCACGCATCAGTAATAGCCCTGCATGTCACATCATGTAGACTGTCAACAAACCATCAAACCAAAGATGCGTAAGATAGCATAGGACCAACGATTTGTAAATAAACATCAGAACTTTCGGAGTCAAACCCCAGGACTTCCCAAAAGCTCTTCTAAATTGTTTAAAAAAGGCAATATTTTACAAATTTACTTTCAGAATGAATTTACAAGAAAAGTTTAATGTCTAAGGTAACCCCAAGATGTTTGATGGTATCTGATCAGTGGATCGTTTCCCCAAAAAGGAAAGGGATATACAGTTCACCAATACTTCTTCGTCTAGTTAAGACCAGCAAACCGGTCTATAAGATCTATTAAAGCGCAAACCGTTCTCAAGGCACCACATCTCTCCAACTTGTGAACCGCGCTGCATAGGATTGTTCAGTGTTTACCTTAAATAGTGATGACCACATCTTTAGCATAGGTCTGAGCAATAAAGCCAGAGTAATGTGGTTTAACCAGTAAATCATCACGCAAAAATCAATTGTCTACGCTATATTCGACACCACATGTAGACAATTCCGAAATACGCGTAAACGCACAACACTGATATAGACTGCGAATTTTCCGTGCCCCGACATCATTTGCGTAAGCGGAACACCCAGGGAAGCTTTATTCTCAAGTCTTTGTCGCTGGAATAATCTTCAATGCTATTTTGTTTAGCGAAAATTTAAAAAACAATATTCTCAACAACAACCAAACTATACCTTTGTGGCGATTCGATGGTTAGTAGGGGATGGGCGCCCCATACAATTTGTTGGGATTAGGAATAATGTATAGGGTGTCACAATAACCGGTTCACATTTGACATATCGGTTATTTTGGCTCTGGCAACACAAATTTCATTCTTTCTTTGACAGAAGCTTAGTATATATTATTTCTAGTAGACGATATGAGTCGCTTAACGCTTCAACGCTTTGAAATTGATGAGGATTTTGCTCAAAAAATCATCTTCTCGGACAAGGCGCATTTCCATCTCGGTTGGTTCGTAAACAAACAAAATTGTCGCATTTGGGGATCGGAAAATACACAAGGATATGTGGAGAAGCCAATGCATCCATTGCATGTTACTGCTTGGTGCGGCTTGTGGCGTGGCGGCATTATTGGGTCATATTTCTTCGAAGATGAGGCCGGCGCGACCTTTGATGCTTCTCCAAGCGACTTTTTGGGCTTGGGATTCTTAAAAACATCCATTTCTCATCTCCCGTAACAATTCGATAAAGGAGGCTCTTTATTTCATGCCGTAAAAGCAAATCAAAGCAATCAAAAGAAAGCAATCAAAATTTCTCTCTTCGATTTTCCATCTGTCTCTCAGTCAACTCATGTGGCAGCCATTTTCCCTCCTTTTGAATTTTTCCCGTAACATGTAAATGTTTGGAAATACCTTGGCGAGTCATGTTTAATGCCTCTGCTCAGTATCTTCAAATGTGTTTGGTCTTCCGGAGCGCTCCTTGTCGTCAATGTTAAAATCGACACTTCAGAAGCATTTAAACCAACCTTCACAGGTATGACGTGCTTCAGCTGCATTTTTTTTGAGTTGGAGTAGAAACGCAAAGCTTCCCGCAAATGATGTTTGTTTCGCACAAAACTCGACACTTTCGTTCTTAGAAAAAATACTTTTGCGTTGCGATATGTGATGGTCTAACAACTGGTTTGCGTTATAACAACTGTCCACGCTATCAACAAAACACAACTACTGACATAAATGACAACAAGATGTGTCATTAGTATAAACACATTTTATTAAACACTTGTTTTTTTTATTTCACAAAAAAATCATTACTTTTTTGTGAGTGTGAGTGTGTTTTTCCAAGTGCCTACGGCAAATAGTGTAAAAACAAGGAAATATTCAATTTAGATCATGTCATACATCCAAGAAGAAAGAAACTGTCCAAAATTTAAAGGGATAGTGCTTAAGGAACGCGGGGACCTTAAAAAGGTTAAGCAATACTGTTTAAGATGTTTAAAGCTGCATAAACCCAGACGCATCCACAGGGCTGGTTGTGATATTTACAAAAGACATCATCATACTCTACTGCATTCAGAGATCCTGAAATTTTAAGGTAACAAGCTGCAGCATACAAAGTATGAGCAAGATTCGAATAAGGGATGCGATTTAGAATCAACGAATGTCACAAATGGACACCAAGCGTACTTGAGTGATACTAGAGAAAGGAACGTGTTTCTTGCTACTGCGTTGGTAGCTGCCACCGAACAGCATGAGAGAAGTCATGAGAGTTGAAGATGCTGCGCAACGGCTAAGATTTGATTCAGGTCAAAAAAGCAGGATTAAGATTAAACGAGGCGGGAACTTCAATAAACAAGGTCATGGTGGAAGTAAAGTCTAGGTACCCATCGTTTTTTAGGATGAATATCGATGTATTAGTGCTAAACAAATTAACAAATTTTATTCCCGAAGCCAAAATCGATGAAGTTCATCTAGTACACGCGTAGTCTCTTATTAGTTGATCCAAAACTTATGGGACTCCAGGGCCGATAAACATCATATTAGGGGCTGAGAAATATGGAAAATAATCAAGTTCGGTATTACTAAAGGCCAAGATGGCACACCTTGGGCTCAACACATTAATCTTTGTTGGATTGTTTTACTTATCTATAAGTTAACGAAACAAGTGAAAATTTAACACAAAAAATCCGTACGACCTAAAGAAAATCTTCATATTAGTGTTTTTGGTGTTTCGAAATGGTGAGATGAGTCTTAAGGTTTATATAACTTGTTGTTAGGCTTTTCTCTTTTCTTATTCTCGCAGTTTGATGATGACTTTTGCATGCTGGTTTATCGCAGAAGTGACAAGTTATGTTTGTTTTCACGTCAGCACTACGTAGACATAAATTGCATCTTTGTGTTTACGACTTTTCGTTTGTTGGTTTTGTGCGATTGGTAGTAACCTGAATTCTACAACATTTTATCCTATTTGACCCTTGCAATTTTTACGCTTTTTTCAAGACACTGAGCAGGTCGCTTCTTGATTTTATTGTCCACCGGCTGCAATGTCAGTTTCAGAAAATCTTTTCGTTCTGAAGAAACCAATGATTCATAGAGATGCTAATCTTCTAACTTTTCGCTTGCAAGTATCAGGTGCGCAACTAAATTTCCGGGTTTCACACATAGATGGTAAAGTGTTTCCTTCTTTTGGCAGTACAGTGGCTGGATGACGTTTCTCGGCTTTTCTTCCATCGTTAATAGCTTCAACGCTTGGAAACGGGCTTCCAAAAATGTTTATAAAATTTCAAAGGTTCGAAGCACTTATGAATTCGATTGTTCTTTGAACAAGAACAATCGAATTCATAAGTGCTTCGAACCTTTGAAATTGTATAAACCTCTGGCTTACTGTATTCAATTTTTGATTAGTGATGAAAACCACCCAAGATGCCCAGCTGTCAATACTAGTGCCCAGATTTCTTCTGTGGCATATAAGCACTCTTAAGTTTGAGCATTTACAACACTATTCCCCTAGTCGCATCACTTCAAGTGATGTGATTACTCATCTTCTTGATTACTAGATCATTAAAGGCGGTGATACATGTACAGATTGGTTGAAAGTCGGCCATCTTGAATCGCCTTATAGGCAAATATTTTAAATTGAACATTTCTCAATTTTGTATAAGGTAAATTTTTTTGCCTTTAAGGCAAAATCTGTACATGTATCACCGCCTTAAATCGAAACTTACAAAATAATTGTTCAATAAAGTCGTCCTGTCCTGGCTGTTTTTTAAATCCCAGTATGCTTTATAAATATTTCCTTGCGACTGCTATCACTTCAAACGACATGCAACCAACTAAGATTTAAAAAATTTGCATTGAAGGCTACTACACGACTGTGAGATTTTACCCGCACTCACAGTCTGAAGTTATTAACTAATAGTTTTTGCTCAACAAAATTCGTTTACATTATTTGACGTTCCTTTCGTTCGATTGAAATTGTGCCATTGTGTGTTAAAACTACCATCGAAAACTTTTGCGTGTTGTGTTCTACGATTGAGATCTCAGTATTATTCCAACTGCAGTAACATCACGATACCAAAGGGGATCCTTATACCACCATCCCTGCCCCCCCCCCCCCCCCCCAGCGCTCCGCATCGATAATCTTGAAATATATTGGTATGCTAATTTTGAATGCTTCCATCAAGCTTTGGAGTTCCATTATGATCGATAATCTAAAAATCCTTATGATTAGAAAACTGCATAAAACCGTTAGATCCGTTGAATTTGCTTAATAAAGCCGGAGATATTGGGGCAGTCGATATGTCATCGTCATGAAAGCGGGATTTGAACAATTAACATATAGGCTATAAATCATGAAAAATTTGGCACAAAAGCTGCTTATATCTTTCGATATGTTAAAGAACCGAAATATAGATGTAAGGGCAACGCTATTAACGTACGGACTATTGAAGGAAATCTTTTTGCAGATACACACACTTATGAGTAAATATCGCAAATGAAACACAGATGCCGCCCCAATTGCATATTCTGAAAAAATTTCGTGTACGTAAAAAATTTGTAGAGTACGATATCGTCTAGCTAGACGATACAATAGTTTTATTGCATTTTCTCCGTTTTCAGGCTATCCATAAATAAAACTTCCAAAGCAAATTATGTACTTTGATTTACTTCATTTATAAAAATTCGAGAACACAACCCAAACACAAAAAAAGAATTTAATGACAGATACTTGTCATAAAATAGCAAACCGCTTGCTCATTTTCTTTTTTAAGCAAAATTTTTTATATCTATAGGTTGGTCGTCTGTGAACCAAGTAGCGCAAAGATAAAAATATTTTAACTCGCAGGGGAATTTTATATGGAGAAAGATGAAGGAGAAATATTTGCAAGCGTTTTTATTGGTTTAGCGTGCGGGTCAAAAATTATGATTTTTCGCTCGCACTCGTGCAGTCGGCGTAAGAGTTTTACACAAAATTTATTAGTAAATTTTGATTTTAAAATCTAGTAACCAGGAATATCCATAGTCACGTCACATGAAGTGATACGTCTAAGGGAATTGGGTGTTTAATCTCCTAATTCCTGCCGTAGCTTCTCCATGAAGTGTTGGTTGAGATATTAGAGTTTGTAACTGAACATTTACTTATTTTTTTTTGTTGTTGTGTCAATAGTTGAGCTGGATTACCAGCAGTTTTACTGTTTAGATGCGGCATTTTTCGATATCACTCAGTTAATTGTTTTTATGAATCAAACGTTCATATATATGTAATGGAATGTTATTTCATGATATTTTCCGTTAAACACTGGCATAATAATTTTAGGCAGTTACCTGCTGGATGACGTTGACATTAAATTTTATCGGAAAACCTTTCACATCTATGCCATCACACATTTCCATTAAACTTTGCGCCCCGTCCTTAATTGTTGGAATGGTGAATGGTTTCGTTTTGCCATTGCCTGATGGTGCCCTATTATGCTATGTTGAACCGCGAAATTTTTATTTTTGAAAATGAGTAAAGCAAACCATCAGATAATATTGAATAAAATCATTGGACAATTTTGGTAACAAAATTAGATGCGGTTTGACTAAAGATTTTCAAATTATCACGTTGTTGAAGGAATAATGAGTAAATTATGTATTGGAAACGTTGTATTTTGACTGGAAGCTAAAACGCGTTTCAAATTCAAACGTAGATTACAGTGGAACGACGAAAAATCTAAGTCTATTTCCACTATTCTTAGTAACTTCGAAGAGGCCTGATGAACAATTGACGAAATATTGATCCGTAGCACATATTTTACAGCCATGGCTGCATGATCCCTAACAGGCACTCTGCGGAAAATTTAATTTGTAATTTTATACTCTAGGTAAGACAGAGTTCGCTTCGATTGTTAAAAGCATGCATATTTACTCGCATTAAATTAAAATATTATAAATCAAACAATAACGATAAATTGAATTGTTATGAATTCCGCAAATAAACAAAATATATAAACAAACAATTGGTGTCAATTAACATTAAATATTATGGTGATAATGTGATTTATATTGTTTTGTTATTATACATTTCAATACTACAATTATACAATAATATGTCAGACACTGTTTATTACACAATTGCTATTTGTGCATAGAGAAATATTTAAGATATTTATCTTTTCGTGGATTCTGTATGTTATGCGAGAGATGAAATCTGATATACATACACATATTGTGAAGTTAAATGTCAAATAAATTATTTTAAAATTTTATCGTGAATAATGGAAAATTATTTTTCACGTGTAAATAACAATATATCGCTAAGTAGCGAACATGTCAGTTATTAATTGTAACAGACATATTGACGCTGCTGCGGACATATGATACTCGCGTATATATGCAATTTAAAATATCTTGGAAATATCCCAATGTATGCGGTATCTTTGGAATTTTATAAACGCTACATTCACTTCCGAATTATGCAATTTGCGAAATGTGCCCCCAATCATTCAAAGCCGATGATTTAATACCGATAATTTTTTAATTTATTTAAAATTAATTTTTAATTTGTCTTAAATAATACTTTATATGCCAATTATGTTTGAAATATAAATATGTAATGAAAGGTAGAAACAATAAATAAAATTCAATTGACATAAATAATTTGTTTTGAATATCTAATTGATGTATTTAACATTTTTGAAACGTTTTGCAAGTACACAAGAATATTTGATTGGCATAACATGTGTAATGTTATGTCAGATGCAAATTACAAAAATTGTTCACGTTTCTGTACTGCTACAGGTTAAGTGGAAATGAAACACTTTAATTGATCGTTTTATAATATCGATTGATAAAGATATATAATAATCCTTATATTATAAAAAATTGCACGATGATAGTTTAGTGAACTCTGTATATTGCCTACATTGTCGCCAGTGTTGTGCATCTACGCGTAATTCGGAATTGTCGACATATTGGTGTCGAAAATAGCGTAGATATCCATTTTGGTGTAGACAATGTCGACAATTTTATTATACTTTGTTTGTTGTTTTAACTTCAGTCTTATAGAGACCAAGTTATTGAAATCCTGATAAAAATGATGAAAAATTACTCTCGTCTAAAACCACTTTTCTTAATGTTCGAGAGTCAAAATAAGATCAAAAAATTCAAAAAAAAAGTCGGTCCTTCGGATGTCTGTACCGATGACATTTTTTTTCGCTAATCTTCTTTTATTTTTTATTCGGTGAATTGAAAAGCTTTTGTCATTATAAAATTTCGTTTATTATAAAATATATTTATGTCGGATAACATTGAAAAGGTTTTGAAGACTGCCATAAATTTTTCTGATGCAATTTAGTATTCAAAGCTACCGTTGAAAGGTCTTCGAAAACGCAAAAAATTGTATTATCCGTTTAATGGATAAATCCACCATTTTGGCGCTGGAAGCTAATAATTGATTTATTACAGAATATATGAATGTGACATGTCAATGAACAGGTCTTCAAGAATTGTACAAGCTGTTTTCAGAAAATGAAGCATGTTAGTACTCAAAATTTCCATTGTGGCACTGAAATTTTCGATTTTCATTTTATTGGAATTTTTCAGGTTGGTGCAATGGTAATTATATTCTAAGAAATATTTTCTTCATATAGCCACACCAAACGTCACCATGGGGTTTAAAAATTTAATAACTTTTTCGTTTTTATATTTTTTATATTTTTTTTTTTCAGATTATATAAAGAACACTTGGAGAATAAATAAGGGAGAGATACGATCGAATTTCGTACGCTTACGCAGTAATTCGCTAGTAGTACAACTAAACTACATGGTATTGCTCTATATATACTCATGGACAAAAAAAACGCATAATTTTTTTTTGCTTTATTTATAAGGGGAATTCTCAACGAAATATCTATTATTAAATAAAATTTAATCGAAAACAACGGCCGACGATAAAGTCTTATTCCTCGGACTGATGATCCAAGGCAAAATCTAGACTCGTCGGAGAACAAAACATTGGCCCATTGTTCCATAATTGTCCAGTTTTCATGTTCGAGAGCAAATGTTAAACGAGCTCTGTGGTGTGCTGTAAACAATTCTGGACATAAGGCTGGCCTTCTTGCAGTCAAATTGGATTCCTTGATTCGTCGACGCACGGTCCTTTCACTAGTGGGTGCATCTCGGGATCCGATTAGGTCTGATTTGATGCTACGTCCAGTTACGAACCGTTTTCTCAAGCAAATTAATTTAATATACCTATCCTCAGTGAGTGTTGTACATCGATTTCGTCCACTATCAGCACGACGATGATACTGTCCATTATCCTGGAATCGTTTGATCACTCTTGATATTGTGGATTGGTCCACTCTTAACAGTTGTGCAACATAAGACTGAGTTCTTCCTTCTTCAACTAATGTAATGGCCCTCACGCAATCCTCAACACTCAAATGAATTCTTTCGGCCGACAAGTTATTCATTTTGATTTGTTTTTAATGAAAAACCTTACTCTTACACTTAATTGTATAATTTAAATAACAATTTACTGTAAATAAACTTTTAGACTGAACAGCCAAAATGCTCAAATTTGTGCCAAACTCGAACTCAACAAAACTATTGGTAGTATTTTTTTTAATGCATGTGTATTTCAATACACATGCATTACAGAGAACAAGATACTATATAGATTTTATCATAATAATTACTAAAACAATTATTAAGCTACTCGTAATTTCAAAAATACAGATTATGCGTTTTTTTTTGTCCATAAGAAGGCTGATTTTTTCAAATCAGTAATCTCATGCGTTTGAAACTGATTGTTAAAATTCTTACACATTTTCCATCTATAAATCAAAATTCAAAAGAATTGTATTATTTAAATCAGCGATCAATTATTTTAACGCAAAGAGCATATAGTTGCCATTTTCATGTCAGAATTTTGCCCTCTGAAGCAATGATTCGATGCTTAGTTGATTGTCACCACCAACATGGCACCATAAGCGATTTGCCTCGAACCGGTAGACCACTTTTAATTAGCCCTGCGGAAAATATTGAACGTGTAGAGCAAACATCAGAAACATCTACCATAAGACGTTCTGCTCAGTTAGGAATGTCTCGTATGTCACTACGGCACATTTTAAAAAATGATTTACTGTTATTCCCATATAAGGTGCAATTGGTGCAAGAATGAAAACCTGATCTCCAGGTTTCGTCTAAATTTTACAGTTAAATATCGGCAACGTCTAAATTTTGCAGTTAAATTTCAACAGTTGGCCAGAAATGAGATCAACTTTATTTAAAATCTGATTATGAGTGATGAAGCTAATTTTCATTTGAATGGCTTTGTTAATAAGCAGAAGTGTAGGTTCTGGGGTTCTGAAAATCCAAGAGCTATTCATTAACGCCAATTGCACTACATTAAGTGTACAGTACGGGGTGGCATTACATCTGAAAATATCATTGGGCCTTACTTCTTCGAAAATGAAGATGGAAGTGCTGTAACCGTAAATGGAGAGCGGTATCGGTTTATGATAGAACATTTTTTACGTTCTGCTCTTGAAAACAGACCTGAGATGTGGTTTCAGCAGTATTGAGCCACTGCACATACTGCCCGAGACACAATGGCACTTTTATGGCAAACTTTTGAAGAGCGAATAATTTCCAGAAATTCGGAAATTAAATGGCCAGCACATTCCACAGATTTGTCAGCACCCGACTATTTTCTTTAGGTTTATTTAAAGGAGCAAGTATATGTGAACATGCCCGAGACAATCCTTGAACTCAAGGCCAGCATTGTTGCAGAAATTCGAACGCTACAGCCACAAATTTTGAAAGATGTTATGGAAAATGCTCTAAAATGAGCCCATCATTGCGAAGCTGAAAACGGGAGTCATTTAAGTAACATAATTTTCCATACTTAGTGTTAAAAAAATTCCATTATGTATATTTTATAATCTGAAAAAAAAAATTTAAAAAAAATTATAAACGAAAATGTTATTAATTTTTTAAACCACACAGTGACTTTTGGCCCACCCTGTATAAAGATAGGAATAAATCATTGCCACATATAAAAGCTTATGGGTTTACATTTTTCAAATGTGAGTTAGAAATGAAGCTCCTTGGACCTTGATTTCTAACAGAAACAATAATTTTCAACATTGGGCGCTTTCAGGACACCCAACAGTTGGGAACATGCTGAGTAAAATCGCGGCCGACGCTATGAAAATGTTTAGCATTATGAAATTATCCAAATCAAATTGGCGATGATTTTACTAATCATGGTAGGAGACCTGAAAGCGCCCATTGTCTATACTTTTTCTACATTGTCGATGTAATTTTTACAAATTTTCATAAATTTTTATAAATACATTCTCTACATATGTAGAATATCAACGCAGTATAGATAATACGGCACAAACCTGATTGTCGCTACTGTTATACCGATAAACTATCTTGTTGACGTTTTTAATTGAATTCTAATTGTCGATCGGGAATTATTTTCCAATAATGTAATAATTCATTTTTACAATATAAACCTTGATCCTCTATTATTATGTTTAATAGATAGAATGAAACGATTAATCGATTTTGTTTATAGTAATTGCAATAATTGCATTCAAGGTGAATATAAACAAAAAACATGTAAATTCAATTACCAATTACATATCCTATATATGCTTTAGTAAAACCCCGCCTCTCTAAAACAATTATATGGTCTCACGAGAAGTACTGCATACGATCATCATTATGTTGTATAGCAATTAGTTTCTGACATCACATGTTTAAATGATTGTCATTGATAATGATTTATATAAGAATAGATTTGTCTAATAACATTTTAAAAGGTTTTCAATGTAATTTTTACTATGCGCCACTTTATGCTGCACCGCTTATCTGTAAACGATTTTGCTGTTAATACAGTTGTTGAAACCGAAAGCGTCACGATAATGAAAGTCTGATTGTTGGGTATTATTCTCAGCTACCTATATTTATGCTTAATTTCTTTCAATCTAATATTTTGTTATTTGAGATATTAGAAAAATGGTTGGATTAGTTATGGTTCGATTTATTTATTTTCTAATTATTTATAATAAAATTACCAAAACCAATCTTATCTAACTAAACTATTTAAATATTCTCACTCTCTCTCTCTAGCTTTCACATCCTGGCCGAGACATCTAACTCGATTGGATTTGATGAATTCGATGATATCGCTACCTCTGAGTGTTGCTTTATTTCGTGGTTCATACGAAGGTATTCGTCGTTCGTAGCTTTAATTGGACCAACGATTGAACTTTTCTTTCAAAGCTAGATAACAATCTACAATACAAACGTTAGAGGTCAATTCCGTTCAGCTCTCGCATCCGAAAACCAGCACAGGTCTTATGAGTGATTTAAAAAGTGCGATCTTGCACGATTGCGATAGATGATTAGCGATTGCAATAATTTTGATTGGGCGTAGAAAACTCGTTGTCCGGCAGCGATTCGGTCGTTATTTCTGCCCGCATATATCATTCAACGATGTTATAACTGACCCGAGGTATTTAAAGTCTTGAATGCTATCAAAATTATGGTCGCCAATTCCGAGATTTGACATCGGGATGTTCATGGGTGTTGCTAAAATTTTGGTTTTAATACTGTTCACCTCCAAACCAAGTCGGCCAAGAAGCACAATATCATGTGTATATCCAAGAATTTGGCCAAATTTATTAAATATAGAGCGCGAAGTTTCAATGTTGTTTTTCCTCACTAGGTATACTCAAGCGCCAAATTGAACAGCACAGGCGCTTTATAATTCCTTCAACTACGATTCTACATACAGACCCAAACGTTGTTGATTTACACTTAATAAACACATTTTATTAACCACTTGTTTTTTGTTGTTGATTTACACAGAGAAACGAGTTTCTCTGGAATTCGTATGTGGATCTACCACCAGGTCTCGATCGAAAATGTAGATATTTCAAAACGCATTATCAACACCTTCGGACTATTAAAATTCACTAGAATGACCTTCGATCTGAGAAATTTGAAAGTTATAAATTTAAACGAGTATACAAATTCAATTTTTGGGACAAGGAGCGATCCACTGAAAAAAGAAGAACTAAAGAAAAACGATTTCCAAATTATCTATTGGACAGCTATCACTACATTCTAACTTGCCAAAAACAACTAAGTGAAGATAGCGACTTCACACCAGTCGCCCACAGCTGAGGTTGCAGTTATGGTCCACCCATTCGACAACACCAGTGGAGTAGTCATCCAACAATAAATTCACAAGGTCTGCAACCGCTACAATTTTACTCATTGAAACTAACCGAAGCTCAACGATATAGCTCTGATACAGAACTATTTGCCGCTTATTCCACAATCAAACGATTCCTTACCGACAATTCTAATGCTGGGCTGCATTTTACAGTTTACCACATTAAGGAACATAACATATCTGGATCGGAAAATTAGTCGCAGATACACTATCTATAATAGACTCAATATCATTACCCAAAATCATAAACTATGGGAACATAGCGGAAGCACAGCAAACAGACGTCGAGTTAAGCAATGTAGTGAAGATCAATGAAACTTTAAAATTCATTTAACATTTTTAACATTCATTTCAGATTTGAGTATCTCCAGTAGCCTTACGGCCGGGACAAACCGACCTTATATACCACCGAATTTCCAAAGGTTGTCATTTCAATCTATAATAACCTACCATGTTTAGCTAATCAAACCTTCGTAAAGGCTATGTCGGAACAGTTTATTTGAACCGGTATCAAGAATGATACTAAAAAATGACCCAAAGTCGTCTGGCCTGTTAAAAAGCCAAAGTTAATCATCATACTTGAATTAAACTGGGAAATTACGCACCGACCCCAAGGAGACTCAGCGAAATACACCTAGACATCATTGATCCGTTATTATAGTATCCAAGGGACAAAGTTACTGCGTAAGACTCATAGACCTCTTTACAAGATGGTCAGAAGCCAAAGGTCGCTTGTTCCAAATACCAGAGCAGAGACCGTAGTCATAGCAGTATTCAACACTTGGGTCTCACTTTTTGGAGTATACCAACAATTAATTATAGTGACAGACCAGGGAGTGCAGTTCAAACTTGAGCTGTGCACTGAATTCTCGAAAATATTAGGTTTCGGATGCAAAAAGCAACCAAATATAATCCCAAATGCTAAGCAATGGACGCGAATTCTTCCATCGGTATTGTTGGTTCTTCACGCAACATATCGCGAAGATTTAAAAACCAAATCCGTAACCAGCCAGGATTCATTCAAAAACAGCACATATGCTCACATGTATTTGCAAGCACAGATGCAATTAAGAGATCACTGCAGCCACTATTCGAAGGCCCATATTTAGTCTTTACTTTAGTAAAGACTAAAATTGAATTTTTGACTTATAGATGGAAAATTTGTAAGAATGACAACAATCAGTTTCAAACGGATGAGATTATTGATTTAAAAAAATCAGTCTTCTCATCAGGTCATGATGACTGATGTTGTACGAGTATTATTCACATTGTAGTTGTAGTACTAGCGAATTACTGCTTAGCCTACGAAATTCGATTCTTTCACATGTTTCATCCATATTTCATTCAATCTGCTGGTAAACACTACAATCTTTCTATAGATAGTTTGTTTTCTTTTGCAAAGAGTCAGATTTAATTTAGATATCCAAAATCAACCAAAAGAATCACACATCCCTGCTAGTGCACTAAAGTCAACGAGGACCGGTTGAATCATCAAACTACCAAATTGTTTCACGAGCAATGTGACTGACATGACGTAAAAATAACAAGTGTAAAATCCACCATAGTAGATGACAAAATAAATATTATATTTCAGAGCCATCTAGCTGTCAGCATTATTTTTCGAATGTTATTTTCAAATTCTAGTCGTCGAAACTTCTCATATTTGGCGTCAGTAAGAATACCAATTGCATGTGACTCACTATCGTTTGTCAATAGAATTTGCTACATTCGACAAAACTGCAAAGTTCAGCCATCTGAAAAACAAATTTATCTCAGATGTGTCAGTACCATTCGTCGATGAATTGTCATAGCTTTGTCATACATAAATTCTCACATATATACGAATAGCCCTGGGCATGTTGTATGCGACTCTTAACAGACTTATCATACACAAAAATTAATCCCATTTGCTGGTAGCTGTTTCGATTAAAATGGAGTACATTCGCCCGATGGTTTTAAAGTAATTTCTCCACATATTGGAAAAACTACTGTATTTCGGCATTTAGATTACTACAGCGGTCCTATTCTGGTAATTTCTTGGGAATATAGGATATTGGGAACAAATTTACATATAATTAGTGTTTAAATTGTTTCCTTTTTTTCTGTAAAACTAATGTAAAATGTTAATAGTATTTTTTTTGGAAACAAAATTATATTGGGAAAAATTATTCCCAATTTAGAAAAATGTATTATAGGCTTTAGAAAAACTTATTTAGAGAATTACGAAATTTGATAGTTGTAATTCATACCTTTCAGAAAATATCACATTAAATTAAATTTACGGTTTTCCCTATTTTTGGGTAAAAATTATTATGTATTCTGTTTTATTTTTTGGGATTTTTCAATTAATTTATATTGACACATTAATTACTTTTCAAATGTTGGAGTGAGACAAAATTTAAAAAAACGAATTAATATTAAATTCAAGTTATTGAGAGTTGTGGCACATTTGATAGGTTTATGTGGGGTATATTCGACAGTCAGATTTTGAACTAAAGAAAATTTTCTACGAGTATTAAACAAATAGAGATCCGCTCGAAACGCGATATTTCAAAACGCGATATGGTACAAAATGATATAGTATATAGCGCGTTAAATTCCTATAAACTGAAATTTTTGTTTTAACTAAGGAGCGAAGTGACGGGAGCATGTTACAACCTGATCCTATACTCCCGCTCCTATCGATTTTTAAATTCCTATAAGCTGGAAAAAAATTCTAACTAGGGAGCGAAGCGACGGGATCGTAGCGACCCGCCTGATATAACCCGATCTTATATATGCTCTCGCTCCTATCAACTTTTAAATTCCTATAAACTGAAATTAAATTTCCCCTTTACCTGCCTGATATAACCCGATCCTAAACTCCAATCGATTTTTACCATGTCGTGTTTTGTACTGTATCGCATTTTGAAATATCGAGTTTTGATAATTCGCGTTTTAAAATATCCCGTTTCAAATGAAACCCAAACAAATAATGCCGAAGTATCATCCAAGAACACCTTTATCAACTGTGCAATGTTATTTGCCCAATTACTTAAAAACTAAGAACCGAAAGTAATTTGGTATTATGGAATAATTAAAAATAATCTTTTATTGGGAATGGCGCGTACAATGTTTATTTATAGAAACATGAAAACGCTAAAGGCAATACAATTTTCTTAAACTGTATTTCGACTTAAGCTTTGTTTTTGTTAAAACGATACCGTTTTGAATTTAAGAAAGTTATTAGATCTATGATTTAAGCTTTAGCGCAAGGATATACTATATAAGGATAAGAGAAGATAGTGGTCTTAAAACTGGAAGGCTTGTCTACTCTCACAACCTAATTTTAGCTTATATCCTTATAAGCTGTTTTGTTTTGTTACTATAGAGATTTAAATAAGACAGATAATCTACATCTAAATCTACATCCACAAGTAGTCAGTCTGGAACAAACAAGGAATACATACAATGAAGGAAATTTAAAGGCTTTAGTTTTGCCGTGGTAGGTACTTGGATGTGCTATCACAACAAATAATTAATTTGATACAAATTATGCTTATAATTATCCTGCAGACTTACCTAAACAATCTTTACACACACACACACAAACCGTCGATGGAAATGTTATATAAAATTAGCTTTCAATTCCAATGTGTACCAATGCCAACTGTACTAAATCAATAAAATCTGTCTATGATTAAAATATTAACTGGCATCAGCGCTTTATAATTACAAAATTGGCCGACATAAATATTTATGTTATATATAAAAATGCAATAAACGTCCGAATTAATTATAAATTTATAATTTTACTCAATGAAATAAAAGAAAAAATAATTACGTTAATAAATTAATAAAATGTCAATAATTATTATTAAATTTGAATTAATAAAGACAAATCATACACTTTGTGTATAGCAATAAAAATAATTACAATATATATTCTTAAGCATATCGTACGTAAGTACAATTATATCCATATTATGCTAGAAGCAATGATTTACGAGCGTTATTTTTATAACCCGTGTGTTAACATATTCCTACACTTATCTAACGTCATAATCATAACTATCAAGCAATTTGTTTATAAGTACCTATATTTGTACAAATAATAAACATCTTCCACATACGAGACGAGAGGAAAGAGATATTTTCAGTTATAAACGAGTATTATAAGAAAACAATCGCATATACAAGCAGAAAAGAAAAGTCGTTAATTTCATTGACACATGGCACACGATCATATCACACAGAGATTAATTTTTATATTTTGTTTCCTCGTACAATGAAAATATTTTTTTTTGTGGTTTTCCACTTTTCTTTTCATGGTGCAAAATTTACATTGTATTGAAATTTGAAATGTAATCGATTTATTATTTCCTTGAAATTGAATATATATGTACAAGGTGCCCCGATTTGGAATGCTTTTAGTTAACTATTTTGGTTGTTTCAATTTAACATTTGTTTGCAACTCACTCACTATATATTGAATGGTATCAAAACTTGATAGCATTCCATATAAAGATTTCCTTAAAACGATCCAAGAAAACATTCCGTTAAAGATTACTATCTCAAGCCGGGACACTCTGTATAGAACAAATATACGATAATTGTTCATTATTAGATTATAATTTTCTTAATTAATAAATTTTATTCAGGTAAATTTTAATGTAATACATAAAAATGCTTTGGGCTATAATTAACATGTTGTAAGTTTTTTCTTGTTTATTTATGTGACGTATATGTTACGGTAAAAGCGAAATCGGTAAATGTCCTTTCACCACACGGAATATTTTTTATGGTATTAGTGCAAATTGGAATTGGTAGTAGCAGGGACTAACGACTTCACTAACTCTCACGGGCTTGCGGAAGCTAATTATGCTTATCACGACGCTTAGCTACCTGATAGGGAATATATGAAACTACGGAATTTCGAAGGGAATGCCAACAAATATTTCGGAACCATCGGACGAACAATCGGTTTTTAATCGTGTAAACGAATTAACAAAATAAAAATTTTGAACATTTACCGATTTCGGACTTTAACCGTAACATATATATATTTATCAAATGAATTTTAATTATGTAATAAAAATCTTAATTTTTCTGTTGAATTAACAAAATTGGTTTGATTTTCTTAGAGAAAATATAGTCGGTGGTAAAATGTGGCGTATAATTAATAGGTGTAATAGAGTCAATGTTTACATTGACATTCTGTATTTAGCACCTGCTAATAAGGCTAGGGTAGATTACATGAACGGACCAAAGAAGGGCCAAATCGTTACAAAATATACTGGTGTGTGAAGTCAGCAGTACCACTACTTTTTTCCCCAAAATGTAAATTTAAAGAAATGAATTACGCCATTGGTTTGCCAAATTAGTTACTTTATATGGCATATGCCCAGCTTTGCAAACGTTTAATAAATTTTGGTCAATCAATAAGAATATTAAAAAGTTCGTAAACAGTCATGAATTAAATTATAAAAATGTTTGTAAATCAACCCCAATTGCCAAATATTAAATGTGTTTTTACCTCGCGATTTTCCAAAACTCGATCAATTTTGTTCACCAATTAATTAATTTTGCCCACCTCCCTAAAATCGTGCGCATCGAAAATCGATATTTTTCGTAGAAATATTCATCAACCACCTCTAATAATGTCAATTTAATTAAATGCCTCAAAGTTGTCCAAAAAGTGCTCAATTTTTGTGTGCCAATTAAATAGCTTTGCTTACCTTGCTAAAGATATGCAGGAAAAATTGAGCATTTCATAAAAATGTTTACAGATCAAATCAATTATCCAAAATATAAGCAACGGCGAGAAGCGAGTTTTATTTTGATTTCTCGCCTTTCAATTTTGTCCGGCAGTTATATTCCCAACATGATAATGGATCCCCGTTCCTACTTAGTTTTAAACCCGCCACATCCTATTCACCAGTTTCCGTCAAATCTCATTGATATATACTGGGTTTTCCCTTAAGTTCGAACTTCAAGATAAGGCAACATTTTTCGGCTGTATTGGCCAAATTATGGTGTAAAAATAGTCAAAAAATGGCATTTCAACCAAGTTTTCTAAAAAAGAACCCGTTTCGTTCGAAATTAAATTTATAGAATCCTCTTCTTAATCACTTTTATCATAATTGTTAACTTCGTGACACGACTATTCGCAAGTTACATTTTAAGACTGCTGCATGACTGTGAGATTTTACCCACACTCACAGTCTGAAGTTATTAACTAATAGATTTGCTCAATAAAATTCGCCTACATTATTTGACGTTTCCTTCATTTGATTAAAATTGTTGTCATTGTGTTTTTGTCACCATCGAAAGATTTTTTGCGTATTGTGTCCTACGATTGAGTTCCCTGTATTACTCGGGCACTTATACCGCCTCCCTTCCCTCCTCCCCACGGTAATCCTGAAATCTATTGGAATGTTAATTTTGAACACTTTCATCAAGAGTTTCTGGATTCCATTATGATAACAGAGATCGAGCGAACAATCGACTTTAATGTTTCAAATACGTTTTGTCAAACGATGCACAACAGAGCCTTGGAAAATCATTGGTATTAATACATCGAGAATTCTAGATAATTTTAATCGGATTTTATCGTCCTTGCAAACAAATTCAATTCCGTACGTAAAATGTTAACATGATTAGAAAACCTGCATCAGTACATATCGATTATTATGGACCATCCGTTGAATTTTATTAAAAAAGCCTGAGATAGTGGGGGCAGTCAATATGTCGTCGACGTGAAAAATGGATTTAAACAACAATTAACATGGGCCTGTATTGAGATTGTAATTCATGAAAAGTTTGGCACAAAAGGCTACTCATGTGTTTCGAGAGTTAAATAACAGAAATATGAAGAGGCAAATCTATTAAAACGTACCGATTGTTGAAGCAAACCTTTTCGAAGATACCCACAATTATGAGTATAAATCGCAAATACTAGAAACGCACGCCACCCGAATGGGATATTCTGTTTTTATTTTAAAGCAAAGTTTTTTTTATCTGTAGGTTGGTCGTCTGCGGACTAAGTAGCACAAAGTTAAAATATTTTAACGCAGGGGAATTTTTATATGGAAAAAAATGATGGAGCAATATTTTCAAGCGTTTTTATTGGTTTAGCATGCAGATCAAAAATTATAAATTTTCCACCGCACTCGTGCAGTCAGCTTTAAGGTTTTTGGGGAGAACAAAGTATATAATGTACGTATGTTGTGTTTGCGAAAACTTATCCCAAAAGCGATTTAAAAAAATAATGAAATTTATTAGTTTTGATGGCTCGATATTGTACTTTGTTCAAATTATTTCTATGCTGAAGCTATAGCACCATTTTTATTGTATTGAAATAATTTACTTGATTAAATAATAAATAAAATCTACAGCTTATATTATTACTCCCTAAATTGGTTACCCGAGGGTCTTGGGGGTTTTTAGTGAAAATATAAACGAGCGGCCGGACCGTGATATTTAAAGTCTATCTAATGTGCACACGCTATTCATCGTGTGCCATTAAACGCATCGTGCACTTAGAATTCCTCTATAAGATAAAGAAGCGGAACTCCAGACCTACAATACCAGTGCAATCAACCGACTTTCCAAAAATTACAATTTGAACGCCTTTTGAGTTGATTCCAATTTAGCTTATTACTTTCGGCTTTCGGGTCAACCCAAACGTTTTAAAGATTTGTTCAAAGTACTAGACGGTTTGGATTTTGCATTTCCATACATTGACAACGTACCCATTGCGTGTCGCAATCTTGAAGAACCAATGTTGCTTCTATTGAGAAGGTTTTTACTCGTCTCGCAGACGAGCAGTTAGTAATTAACGTAGAGAAACGTGCTTTTGCAAAGCCAGAGGTAAAGTTCCGTTGACATTTAATCGATTCACCAGGAATTGAACCATTGCTTAATAGTGTATTGGCAATAAAAGGATATAAGCGGCCAGAAACAGTTAAACATTTTAGTTGTTTCCTTGCCGTGGTAAATTTTACCAACGTTTTGCAATAAACGCAGTAATCAATTCGTGATCAACGCGAGTTTCTATAAGGCTCAAAGAACAACGAAAAGGTGAAAAATTGAACGGAACAATAAGTCTCTTAAAGCCAAAGTGTAATCTGGCCTTTGGGAAAGAATGTTGGGGGGGAACATTTTTTTCCCCCATTATAGGAGCTTCGATGTTTATTATTTCATACCTATTTTATGAAAGAAATAAGTTTAGATATTTCATTCCTTGTTTTATTGCGATCGCGTGTCATCCGCGAATAATTAAATTATTTTCCCGTAAACTTATTCCCCAATTGACCGAATTAACTTTTGGAAAACTAGGAATTATGAAAGCAAGTCTGGAAAATAGCTGCACTATAAAAAATAATCATTCCCTATTCCCCGGTTAACTACCAGAATAGAATCACGGCGTTAACAGATCGTTTATCTCTGATAAATTTCGTAACCAAATAATCTATAGTGTGCACGATATAGGGTTTTGTCACTCCAAGTCACTAGGACTACAATTAAACTGGAAACTAGCAAATACTTTTGGCCTTCTGCTGGCTCGCAAAGGCATGCATCGCTTCTCAAATACATATCGGTTTGATAGAAAGCCTGCCGAGGTTCTTTACTGCGAGACTTTAAAATTTGCAGAGTGTTTTTATTCATCTTGTCAATCAAGAATCATCATTAATTTTATTCATCCAGTTAATACTTCCACAAACCAATCAGGATAGGAACCAATCAAAAATTTTAGCTAATAAAATTAATAAAAATATCCATAAAATCTCATATATAATTTAAGCAGGCCTTCCACTTTAAGGGTCTATTTTTTAATTAAACCCGAGCAAGCAGGCTTGCCCTGGGTATTGTACACCAAGCACAGGTTGTGCAGTGCCAAATAATCCAGTGTACATAGAGTAATACAGCCTTGGCCAAAAGTATTGCGCACTCTATAAATTTCGGGCGTACACGAAAAGTATTACAGAAAACAACGCCTTTTGTTTGTTTATTATTTTTTCGACATATAAAAAGGACTAAAAACAGTGAATCACACCTCAGCTGTGGCAATAAACCATCTGTGGCCCTATTCTGGTAATTCCCCGGGAATAGGGAATAATTTCTTTTTGTAGCAGCTATTCCCCAGACATTTTTCCCAATTCCCCGTTTTCCAAAAGTTAATTCTGGCGATTGGGGAATAAATTTACGGGAAAATAATTTAATTATTCGCGGTTGACACGTGATCGCAATATAAAACAAGAAAACAAAAATTTAAAGATAGTTTACTACGTTTAATTGGTTTTTGTTGATATTTTATTCGAATTTTACTAAAAAATAATTTTGTTATTAAAGTAAATATTCCATATTGATATTTCCAATTAATATTATCAGTTTTCAGTATAAATTTACAGTCAAAATGTTGCTACAAGTATAAAATACAATAAAATTCCGTTCAATTCTATTCCCAGTTTATTCTTTCCTAAAATAGGTATGGAAAAATAAACGTCAAAACTGCTATAATAGGGAATAATTTTTTCCCAAAAATTTTTTTCTCCAAAAGCCAGAATACACTTTTGGGGAAAAGAGAATAAAACTGCTACAAAATTTAAAATTTCCATTCCCCGGGAATTACCAGAATAGGGCCACTGGTGCAATAAAATTTGTTATTTTTCCATTTTGTATTTATTCGTCAGTTCGCTACTTTCGCTCATTGCGTACACATCTAGTGATCTAGTCCGCTTTTGGTGTTTTGATTTGTTAAATTTTGTGATATTATTGCAATATGTCGAAACAAAAAGAGTTAAGTTAAGAACAACGTGTGCAGATACAGCTTCTGCATGAGCAAGGGAAATCACAAGTAGAGATTTCTAAAACTATGAAATGTTCACGCCGATCTGTGCAATATATTATTGAGCGATTCACCGCTAGTAGATCACACAGTAATAGGTACAGAACCGAGCGCAAACGCATCACCACATACCGTGACGACCGAAAGTTAGTGAGAGAAAATAGGAAAAAAACTTCTGCAAACTTCGCTGCTGAGTTGTCAGTAGAAATTAAGAAACTAATCTTTGCTCGCACTACTCGCAGAAGGCTTCAGGAAGCTGGTTTGAAAGGCTGTAAAGCCAGGAAGAAACCCTGGCTCTCCGAAAAAACAAGAACGCTCGGTATAAATGGGCCTTAAAATACCAAAGTTGCACCGAAGAAGATTGGCCAAATATCGTGTGGTCAGACGAATCAAACTTTGAAATAAGTTGACAATTCTATGCCCTAATAATATTAAATATGTAACATGATTTTAAAATAAATTTCATCGATGCAAGTATTTTAGTTTTCCAAAGTCTCTACAATTTCTTTATTTCAGAATTTTTGTACACCTGTGGCCCTATTCTGGCTTTCCCTGGGAATAGGGAATTGGGAAAAATATTTTCATAGCATTTTTGTCTAAATTGTATTTTTCTGGCCTACTGAGAGAACATGTTTGGTGCTAATATTTTCGAAACAAAGTTAAATGGGAAAATATTTTTCCCTATAAAAATTTTGTGGAACAAAAGTTTCCCAATTCACTTGGTTATGAATATTTTTGCGCTAAATTTATTCTTTCAGTAGGCCAGAAAAATACAATTTAGACAAAAATGCTATGAAAATATTTTTCCCAATTCCCTATTCCCAGGGAAAGCCAGAATAGGGCCACTGGTGTGCCTTTTGTGCGTCGCCGGGTAGGCGAAGCATTTAGTCCAGAGTGTGTGGTACCAACCGTAAAAGCCCGTTGGGGCTGCATGACTAATTCTGGAGTTGGCGAAATGTTCGTGTGAGAGGGCCACATGAATTCTTCGAAATACATAAACGTCCTAGAATCTGCATTGCTGCCCTCATTTTAAACATTTTTTGGTTATACAAACATGGATAGCGCTAAATTCCACCAGGATAACACGCCATGTCATAAATCTGCCGCACAATGGCATGGTTTCGAGAAAATGGCATTGAGGTTCTGGAGTGGCATGCCTAGTCCCCGGACCTTAATCCCATAGAATATTTATGGAGGTTATTAAAACGCAGTCAGGCGCTACACAATAAATAATAAAGAAGACCTAAAACACTGTCTGCACCAAGAATGGAGCGCCATACGTCTTGCAGAATGTAAAAAACTTGTAAGCTCTCTACCCAAAAGAATTTCTGCCGTAATTAAGGCAAAAGGTGGACCCATAAAATATTAATTTTATATAAATAAATAGTAATGTGAACCTATAAAATTAGTTTCAATTTATTTCAAATTGATACTCCCAGTAAATTATAAGATATCATGGGCGACCAATACTTTTGGTCAAGATTGTATATTGTTTTTTATTTGCATACTTTTCGTACACTGGCATTCTGTTCAGAGTAAAATTTAAAGAACCGAGTATGCTCGGTGTAAGCACAGTTCACAAATAAAAACACAGTGTGCAGAGTAAAATTATTCAGGTTGAATAAAAAAACACGAATATTTTTGACAGCGCACTACTTGCTCAGGTTTATTTAAAACATAGGCCCTAAGAACTCTTAATTATTCTTCACTTGGCAACCAAAATAAATCTTGTAGCCTTTGCTTTCTCCAATTTCTCCTAAAAACATTACCATTTTATTCTGATATTTTTTATCGATAAGGCCCGTTGCACATTACAACTAAACTAAGCGAGAAACGTAGTTTCTATTAGCATAGTTTAGCTCGCACATGTGAGGCTGTTCGTAAACTTTACATTGTTAACATTGTTGCAACTGTCATTGTTAGTATGACGTATGTGCTTAACAATGATTTTGTTACAAATGCAATGATTTTACAGATGATTGACGATGACAAAAAAAAACTTATAATAAAACGCAAAACAGAAAACTAATTTATATTCTCCTCAATATGAAAATAATTATTAAACCAGATATCCGTAAACTTAATTCGAGTATTAAAATTATAATTTTTAAATAATACTCAATTATACGCATAGTACTTTTATCAAACAAATTGACCACATAAAGTTTATTAAAAAATTATTTTATTCTGATATTGATGTGAAATAATATTTTTGTCGCTTGATTGTAGCATAATTAGTACTTTGACAGCTGGAAAGGCAGTCTCGAGTAGGGTTGAGAATGACATTTGTAATGCTGGAGATATACTCGACGTTACTCAGAAGCTTCGAAATGTCAAAAACGCGCTTACGAGTATACCCAAGATAAACTCAATATATGAATTCACGTTATTGACATTTATTTATCTTTTCACTTTCATTTTATTTATTTCATTTTTTGCGAAATAATAAAAATTTAAAATATTAAAAGTTAGTAGTTGAAAGAAAAACGCGCAGTTGATTTTTCAAAAGGTCCAAATGGTAACAAAAATAAAATAAAATTGGTTAATTATTTCATAAAATTTCTGTAAGATGTCACTTTAGTACTAAACAACAACAAAAAGTTAAAGTTAAATCAACTTTTTTTGTATCAAGTCTGAATCACGTCGAGTATAATTGCTTTAGTATAAATTCTTATAGTTTAACTTTTTATTTCTACTTAGTCACGTCGGTCGCGTCGAGTATATCTCCAGGGTAACAATGTTAAAACGAGTTTACGAACGACAAAAAGCACGTGCTCGTTGTTACAATGATAGTTTCAGAACGATTTAGAACTGTCATTGTTAACAATATCGTAACAATGTAGAGTTTACGAACAGCCTCCTCATTTCGCTGCACATTTGAACTAATTACATCGCTTACATCGCTCACCCATACATTTCAATACAAATAAAATGCTGTGCCAAAATATTATTAGAATCACATAGGCGGGAACAACAATACTCAAATGTCATCCATTTCAATATGTTATAAATATGTACACAGGCTGCGGGCCAGTAGTCGGGTAAATCGTTTACTATGGTAAAAATCGGATTTAGAACAGATTTTGCGATCAGTTTGCCATAGAGTTTTTGAAAAATAAATGAATTTACCAAAAAATTTACTAAAAATTGACTTTTACCCGACTATTGGCCCGCAGCCACAATATAACAATGTATGCGTGAGCGATATAGTTGACTTTTGTAATCCAAAGACAACCCGAGCTATAATGTCGATTTTCATTGAAGAAAAAATAGTACCCTATGGTACTCCAACTGCTGTCAAAATGTTTCATTGAAAAAAAATATTACCAAGAGGGTAATATTTTCTTACTCCCGGGGTAATTTTCTATACTCTAGGTTTTTGTGGTGGAGTATACGATTTTGTTGTTGTTATAAATCTATTCTCCAATTTTTTTCTGTCATTTGTCAAAATATGCGACGCATTGGTAATTTGATTAGTGAAATTACTAAAATCAAATATAAATAATAAAGTAAAAATTAGAGAGTAGTAGAGCAGTACATTTTTGTTCCATTGAAACAAAATGGGAGTAAAAAATGAGGGTAACAGTTTGGGAGTAAGAAAAAGTCAATGAAAATCGACATTAGTTTACATCGCTCAAAACAGAAAAACATAGCTCGCATAGTTTAGCTCAAGTATGCATCGTTCCATTAAAACTCTTTATTTACAACCAAGAGCGATGAACATCGCTCACATCGCTTAGCTTAGCTTAGCTGAAATGTGCAACGGGTCTAAAACGTGCGCTTGGTTGCTTTCCAGATTTAATGGTTGAGGATTTATCGTGGATGTGTTCAAAAAAAGTGATTAATTAGTCTTGAGATCTTGATAGAAAGCACGCAAATTATTTCTTTGTTTCTTTGAGACTCCATTGCGTCATTTCTATTGTATTAAAATGATTTAATTGATACTAAATAAAAATCAATGCTAAGATTATCACTTCTTAAACTGCCACTTCCGGTCACCGTTAGATTATATTGAAGATTTAAGATATTTATCTATATATCCCTTTCCCTGCCAGTAACACAATTGTTGGGCACGTGAAAAGTACATTGCTTTCAAACTTATTTTAGTACGAAAAAAACCACTATAACTGTACACACAATTGTGTTGGTTGTACTTCTAGTCAAGTGAAATTTTTTATCAAAAACGCCATCGCATACTATGGTTTTTACTCACACATTTGTGTGGTTTGTACTTAAATTGAGCCATTCTTTTTTTTTGGTTGAAAAAGCGATATACGTCTCATTTTGTTAAATCGGTTGATTTTAAATAATTACCTTCCAGCTGTTTCAACCCAATGCAAATCAAAATTTTAATTTACTTCCTTTATGCTTTTCGTAAACGCCAAAAATCATGAAATAATTTGATCACATCAATTTCATGAAAATCCAAATTTTCTCAAAATAGCTAGTTTAGTCCAAACTATAGATCTACTGCCGAAAATTATTATCATCTTTTTTCTATAAATTTGCTGAAAGTGCATCACAATTTCTTAAAATTTGGTACGTTTCCGACCAAACAATGAAAATAATCGACGTAATTTCAACTGTAACATTTCAAATTTCTAAATAAACTATTTTTGAACCACTCAAAATGAAACTTAAGTATAAATTTATTTATGTTACACATTACAAAAAAAAAACTATACATCTAATTAACAATTCCGGTAAAAATATATCTTTATCACGTTTTATTAGAAATCATAATAAAATAACAAAATGCGTATATACTACTGACGTGATTTTAGATAAAACAAAACGAAAAAATATTCGACGTTTCAAATAATAAACCTAATTGGTATAAAAAAAACTAGTATAAATATTTATACTGAACGCAACCAAATTAAATGACATTTCATTTTATCATACAACTTCACGTCAAAATATTCACGCAAAAACATCAAACAAATGGTGGTGGACCACCAAATAAATTTTAATTCGTTCTAAACGTTAAATAATTTTAATATTTTATGTTTGCCAAATAAATAAAAAGTCAAATAATTAATAAATGTTAGATTTTAAAGTGTTTATTGTGTGTAAATCATATAAAATATACTGTGACGAAAAGTTTTTGTGTGCGAATAGCAAAGAAAAAAAATTGTTGGTGTTGTAGAGAGCTCCTAGTATTATTGTTGGGGTGCATTCAATATGGAGAATCACCAGAATATAAAACCAAATCAACGGATATCATCTGATATTTTGGATGATTTAGCGAGTCGTTTTATAATAAATATACCCGTCGAGGAACGTTCTGATTTAATACGATTGTGTTTCCAAATTGAGCTCGCTTATTGGTTTTATATCGATTTTATATGTAAGCAAAATCCATCGGGCGGTGGTTTTGCCGGAATTGGAAATAAAGTGTTTGCTATGCAGCTGTTTCAGGTAGGTTATAATAAACATTCATTTAGGTAGCTCTAAATTTTTTTGATATTATTTCCGGCTTTGTCCAATGTTATGTCGGTCGTTACCGCAAAATTGTGATAAACTCGATACTTTGTTTCAACCACAAGTCTTTTTAACAAAATCTACAATTTCTCACAAAAGTACGATTAAATTTAACCCACAAAATATTTATTCTCTCTCTTTCCCTCTCGCCAATGCAGCATATTCCATTTATGCGGGAGCATGTATCAACAATTGATAAAATTTTTGATGATTGGAGACAATACAAACTATCCGTACCAACATACGGTGCCATAATTTTATCCGAAGACTTAAAATATGTTCTCTTAGTTCAATCATTTTGGGCGAAGAGTTCATGGGGTTTTCCCAAGGGGAAAATTAATGAAAACGAACCGCCGCTAAGTTGTGCTGTTCGAGAAGTACTCGAAGAAACCGGCTTCGATATAAGCCAATTGATTGAGCCAAATGAATACATTGAATCAGTAGTTAGCGATCAATTCACACGATTGTACATTGTACCAAATGTACCGAGAAATACAAATTTCCAGCCACAAACGCGAAATGAAATAAAATCATGTGAATGGTTTCGCCTAGAATATTTACCGGTATCGCGGCACGATACGGTATCAAAACAGAATTTGGGCATTAATTCTAATTCTTTTTTTATGATAACGCCGTTTATGAAGCGATTAAAAAAGTGGGTGAATGATAGGACTAGATCGAGTTCGGTGAACGGAACGAGTTGTAGTGGAGGTCGACAACGGCATCATTCTACGGGTGATTTAGAAACCTTAAAACGTGGTGGCAAACATAACGGAAATGGAAGCTCAACTAAAGCACAAAATCGACGATCACAAAATATGTCGAGCAGCAGTCCGTTCAGCAATTTAAATACGAATACTCCGAACGGTCGAAGTAGTATCACCGGAAATCCATCTTCGGCCTCAAAAATATACACCAATTCAAAAATGACACAAATTTTTGATTTTCATCAGACCACACCGCAGCAAACACCCGGGTCATTAACTGAAAAACAGATCAAATATTCAATTTTAACAAAATCCGAACCACCGAAACGTAAACTTTTCGCAACGCCCACAGCAACTTCGACACCGGAGCAGGAAAATTTCGAAAAAACGCAGCGTATCAAGAAGAAATACGACCAGCAGTCGCTACGCAAATTACGAAAGAAAATTATTATAAAATTCCCAACCGAAAATTCATTGCAAACATGGAAAACATTTAAATTCGATTTGAATGGAATTTTGCCAAAATTTTAACGTGTCCTCTTTCCGTCGCCTGCAAGCGTCCAGTGGACGCAAAATGAACAAAAATTTTATTTTTTAAAATTACTTTTGGACAGAATAAAATAAATATGAATAAACTGAATCGGTTTGTGTTTTAATTTTTTTACTTCCGCCTCCGATTTACTTGATAATACAAAATTATAATATTATTGAGTCATCCATTCTAGACTACTAATCTATTTGTAATGTTTTTCCAATTAAACGATAAAAATCTCGAAAATTTAATTAAAACCGTTCATGCATACATTACAATATAATTAATTAATTGAAAATTAATAAAGAAATAAAAATTTACACAGCTGGTTTTTATCACAATGTGCAGTTTAATTAATTTACGCTATAAGCGCGATTTTGTCCTAGATTTTTGCAGTGTTCTAAGAATTTTTCCGTCTCAATAAATCATAAACTGCCTCACGCATTGCCATCAAGATTTTATGAAGCAAATAATGGGTTTACGAAACGGTATAATTTGTAATGTTATATACGTGATTTAATTTTATAGTCATAATTATGAGAAACGCTTCAGTGCAAGGTAAGTTCAGTTGTAAGTGACATCTGTACCGTGACAACGTAACTTAGCTTAAAGGTGAGATGCAGCGGCACCTATTTCATTAAATTATGTAGAACCATCTCTAATACAGTCTAACACATGTTTTTCAACAGAAGAAATTAAAATATAATACCGCTAAGTATTGATTATTATTAATTATTTTACGCCAACGACATTTAACTGTCTGTAACGTCATAATAATAAATGTACGAGTATATGTGTGCATCTTCAATTAAATCGTTAAAACATCTAACCTTCAGCCGTTTGCACTTAAACGCGTTCCTGTTAAATAATTTATGATCTGAATTGAATGTCAACAGTTAATATGCATATGCATGGTAAATTAATTACTTTGAGTCAGCGAAAAACATTAATTTTTTTATGTTTGTAGAAAATTGAATAGAAAATTATATAATCTGTTTAAGTTTGAATTTAAATTAAAGGCATACAGCCATGGCTCGTAAAATATATTCGCTCATAGATAACAGGACCTAAGCTATCTAAGCTTAAAACAGTTCGGGTTTGGGCAGATTTATCTTTTGAAATTAATCATACATTACGCGGGATAGGTGACCAGATGTACTCGTTTTGTTTATTTGGCGGCTTTATAGGCTTACCAAACAGCTGCAATTTTCTTGCTAAATAATGAGCATGTAAGTATGATCAAGAGTTTGGTCATGAGCCTTTGTGAATTAAAGTATCTGGTCACCTAGTCTACAGAATTGTATTAGGTACTTAAGACCAGAAACTAAATCGGGGTCTAGCCCTTCATGTAATTTGGACCTCCTCCGACGTCTGCGGCAAGTCTCGAAATTAATTTATTATTTTTTAATTATGCCCAATTTAGGAAGGTTGGAAAGTCCTACAAATTTGGGATTAATTTTGATTTTATCGAACGGAAATTCAGCCAAACTTTCTTAGGCCGTGTTCTTGTCTGTTGTCCTGACGTAAACCCAAAAATTAGGCCAAATCTCATTTTATTTCGATCATTCTTCTGTTTGCCTCAAATAGAAAACTACACATTTATTCAGAAATAAAATATTACAACATAAATTTGAAAATCTGTCTGTTTCAAATTTCGTTTCGTTCCAAATTTTGGGATGACAAAAAATGCCCATTCATTTAGGATTGGTCTCTGCAAAAGTTGTGCAAAACGATTTGAAAAATTGTGTTTATATAGATTTTCTACTATGAAGAAATGCAATTCATTTATATTTAGTGCAAACGAAATGGTTAAGGCTAATGACTTCGAAATTTTTCAGTGGACCTTATTTTTATACCTTCATTTGGCCAAAAAACAGCGCTGTTAGATTTACGATTCGTTGGTTTTAAGCTCATTAGATAACGTTTGAAGCCGTTATAAAAAATTTGTGACCCTCTAAAGTTTGAGAATCTTACGTATGATATATGGCCACTTGTATCAACAAAACAAATTCCGAACCTTGAACATGTAAATTAATAAGCTACAAGAATTCTAAGAACACAACAGAGTGGCCCACTGTCATGAGAGACTTCAGCCAGTTCAGTGTACTCAATAACCACGATCCCAACAAACCCGAGTTGCTTAATTCAGTTCGGAACCAGCAAAGGTTTCATAAAACTGTAGTAACACAGGTCAATGAGGTCGGAAACAAAATAGTAAGGTTTCGGTGCAAAATAATAAAAACACAAATTTGTTGACCATCTCCAGTTTTGTAGATGGGGAGGTGTAGCATGTTGTTACACATGAGGGGTGTAACATGTTGTTATCCAGAATTACAAGTTAATTTGTGTAATTTACTGTGCAAAATTATCATATTGAAAGTGAAATTTTAAAACATAGAACAATAAAGAAATAGAAAAAATTAAAAAGATATTAATTAATATTTTCTAGGTTAGAGTGACATGGCTGACATCTGTCGAACAAATTGCAAATCCACGCCTAGGCTCAGGTTGGGCGCCAAACATGAACATGAATTTGCTTCAGACCGGCTAGTCTTCAGTGGCTGGGCCCGGGGGCCGGGGGGGGGGCGGGTTATTTGTGGTCTAAAGGAAGAGCTGGATTTCCACTGGTAGTGTTTTTTCTGGTACCCTACAATAACTCAATGACATTTAAAGATCAGCAGCAAAATCAAGCTCTTCCTTCAGTCCACAAATAACCTCCCCTCCCCTCACCAGCCACTGAAGACTAACCTGAAGAAGAGTAACTGAAGGTGAGTCTGAAGCAAATTCATTTTCATGTTTCGATGTTTAATAGAAATACGTAAAGGAAATTGTGACCACTGTTTGCTAGGGAGGAAGACGGATCAAAATTGACAAAACATATTCAATTTGAGAATTCGAATGTGGGAGAGGTGCCGAAAAATAAGGAAACACCTGCTTTGACATTCTCCCTAATCTAGTATTGAACCGAATTAATTTAATTTTTTTATTAAGTACTTTTAAGGCTCTACTCATTAATTCTCTTCGTCTTCGTAACTTACGTGTTTTATTTAGAAGTTATATCGATGACTAATCCTTTCTTTGTTTCATCTATTTTTATATCGGTGGTTTCAGTTGCATCTGGTTTAAGTGTTTTATTTAATTTACCGGTCGGTTTGCTAGAGGCAATCGTACTAGTCATTTTATGTTTCGTAATGTAATGTCTGCAGCTTTTGCCAATTCAACAGTTACTTTTTTTAGATCATCAATTTTGACTCAGGCTGCTTCAACTGCCGATTTGATCTACAATCTTTTCTTTTGAATAGTGAAATCACACAGGTGAATCAGTGGCTGCTTTTTCTTTTGTTTTATGAATTTTAGGGACAGAGCAGTTGAGAAGACATCAGCAGTTTTAGTAACTATGAATGAGATCGGATTTGCTCTTCGTTTCCTTAAACTATAAAGGATTCATTACCTTTCATAGTAACTTTTCAGCAGTCACATCTACAGCCTTAATTACTTTCGATGCTAATTCTTATTGTGCTCCTATTTCATCAACAGCTCTTTGTATTATATCCCCCAATTTTAGTTTTACTGCCTTCGGCTTTGACTGAGATAACTTCGTTAATAAGGGTTTGTTTTGTGAAAATTGAAGAATTTTAGAGGCAGTTAAAGTTAGCTATTATTTTAACTACACTTTTTTTAATAGTAGACCAAGATTTTAACGCCAAGGGAAAAAGTCCTAGATGCGTCGCTCGTCGTGGTGCTCAGGAGAAATTCTGCTTATTAGTCTTTGACACTACATGTCACGGCAAGTTATTGGTGCCATATAACCAATACCAAATTCGCGACTACTCTCCAGGTAAAGAGAGGCTGAAATGGGCGTCTTTCTTATAGAAAGTGGCTCTCTAAATAAACATGTATCTGGTAGGATCGTAAACCATAAAATACATCATGTGTAAGTGACCATAACACACGTACTAAGTGGGTTGAACGGCCCAGTCAACCACCTACTCTCACAAAAGCCATTAGGTTACCCTCCAAATGACAAAATTCTATCATGGGATGGGGAAGCTAGAGTAGGAGAGAAAGAGAGAGAGAGAGAGAGATTTGCCATGGTTCTCAATTAAAAAAAAGCGTTGCAACCTTGTGTTTGGTCACTTCGAGTTTATAGCTGCAGCAGTATCAACAATCACTACGTATTTTGCCTTGATACAAGCATTTATAGTAGTCTTTTATATTGCTTTTGCATTTGTGTTATCATCGTCTTTCTAAACTTCGGCGATTAATGTTCCGTGATTGAATCAGGGGTGGCATGTTGTATCATCACTTCGATTCGAATCGACTTTGAGAAAAGTGATACATATTCGGCTTGTTGTATCATTTTCGACTACTCGTTTTTTTAATCTTGCAATACTTTTTCGAGAATGAAATGTCAGCTTCATTTATTATTACTTTGGTTTTAAATGATGAAATTTTATCATTATCGCGATTCGAAAATGATCTAACATACTGCCCTCGTTTTTTTCGAATTTCAAACGATTTGAACATACAACATGCTGCCCCATGGCATTTTCGACTGTATTCGATCTTATCTTTGATTCCATCGATTTTGTGAGAAAGCTGTTCTTTGATGGTTTATACTTCGTCTTTAAAATTTATATAATCGTACTGATTTCTTCTGATAACTTTGTGGGTTCGGTTTACAACAATTTCGACCTATTTATTAATGATATTGTTTTTTTGGAATTTCGAAATTTGTTGTTTTGCCTGATTTGCTAGATGGTCTATCATTTACTTTTTCGTGGTCGAAACAATTTAATTGGTTACTGTTATCGGCCACCTTCAATATCTTCGATTGAATCGAATGTTTATCAGTTTAATAACTTCTTTAACTTTTCTGAGGCTTGTATTATCTGCCGCATTTGTTAATAAATCCTCTTCTTTACCACTTATTGCATCTATTGGTTTTATAATTTGTTCAATTATATCTTCTGAAGTCATTTTAGCGTGGCGAAAATCTTTTTGGCTAGAGATTCAAACGTAGAAACAAAATCAACTTCGGTTTCTGTTGCTTTGTCGGGTGGCCGCAGTGGCCTGTGATTTGGCAAGGTTGAGTTCTTCTACAATTTCCTTATTCACCACTTTGCCTTTGGTATCAGTGTTATCAGTTAATTTCTCTGTTAAATTGATTGATCTTTAGCGTCTTTGGTTTTATGTGTGTTAGCATATCGATAGTTTTAGACATTGTTTCTTTGTTACCTTCTAATTTTTTTAATTTCATCTGTTGGCGGATTTAAAAACTTTTTCTTTTTGCTGAGCGAATACGTAGGCCTTTTCAAGCCCTTCTTGTTCGACATTATTGTCCAACCTGGTTATATATATGTCTTTCAAATTAGGTTCAAGAGACTTACCTGTTTGAATGAAACTTAGAAATGGTGCTAACTAGTCCTCAGGATTCAGGAAGTTGGTCAATCTAAATGGAGACATCCAAGCCATTTGTGAAATGGTCAGTTTTAGTTATAGCAGGTATGAGTTCTGGAAAATTATCGTTTTCAAACATCAATGAATGGGGTGGGCGAATTCTTTAACGCTTATTCAACTTTAAAATAGGCAAGCCTCCAAAATTATTACGGAAAACGAACGGAAGATTTTATATATGCCTCTTACCTCCAACTCTATTCTTTATAAACTTAAGAATTCTAGATTTCAGACCACTGCCGAGGGCTTCTCAAATATTTGCGAGAAAGAAAAGCCAATATGATTGTAGAATGGTAAATTACAAAGAACTGCGGCCCTATTCCTGAATATGATACGAAAATGAAAATACAAGATTCATATTTGAATCGAATCAGATTCATACGATTCTTATTTAAAATTGAATAAGAATCTTGTACTTTCGTTTTCGAATCGTATTCAGGAATAGGGCAGCTGAGCATGTAACGCATGTCACTTAAAAAACGTTCAATCATAGCTATTTTTCTGGTTAGGATCAGGAATCTAACCCCAGGGGCTTCGAATAACAATGCATGCTTTTTATCCTCTCTGCCAACGAGGGCGAAAGCCCCTATACACAGCGGAATTGGGTTGTATATAGGTGCCTCCGCCGTGCTACCTCTCTATGAATGGGTATTGTTAAGAGACATGCAAATATCATTTAACAGGCCTTGAGCAAGGCAAATAATCAGTGCTTTAGTTCACAAATTCACAAATTTAATATACCGTGAAAATACGGCTTTTATGAGTCATTAATACCTGAGAACCCTTTTCGACAAAATATGAATTGAATTCACTATGGGTAAAGCAAAGGACATCAGTGTTGTAACCAGAGCCACAATTTCGACGTATTTGGAAGTAGGCCAGTATCCGCATGCGCAAATAGACCAGAAAACAAGAGTGAGCCGATCATTCGTACGCAACTTTTCGCAAAACTTAACATCTCAGTCTTCAACAAGTCCCAGAAGAAGAGACCACATCGAATGTGGTCGCAATCGTAAAACTATAGTCAGGCAGGACAGATTTTTGATGCGGAAAACTAAAGAAGTTCGATTGTTATCCAGTAAGTCTCTCAGGAGTACAGTGCGTAACACTGGTGCGGAAATATAGGAGGGAACAGTGAGGCGTAGACTTTTTCAATATGGGCTATGTGTAAGACGACCTCGCAAGAAGCAGAGGTTAAACGGTAGTATGATACAACAAAGAAAAACATGGGTAAATGGACTTTTTACATGGTCTAGAGAGCACGGGAAAAGGTACAAACAATAAAAGTCCTTCTTTTAATAATATTTTAAAGTTATTATATTTTAAACACTTTTCAATAAATGTCTCTTTCAACTTTATCTTTTTCTATTTCTTGATTAGGTTGTATTCAATGACGAGAATATGATGACCTTGACGACACTGCCAATGTCCAGAACCGTTCGTAGATCAAAAGGAGAATAATATTTACTTTTCTGTGGACAATAGCAGGTCATAGTACCAGTTAGAGTCATGGTTTGGTCTGCAATGTCATCAAAAGGACTCTTCCCACTTTATATAGTAAACGGGATAGTGAACGCAAATCAATATGGAACTTTTCTGCAATCACAACTGGTACCTACTATAAATGAAAAATTCAATGGGAACGGAGTTTTTATGCATAACAAGGCACCGATATGGAAGAAAAAATAACAGTAAAGTGGTGCGCACCAAATCAGAATTGATCGAAGTGACAAAAAAAGTCTGGGAGAATAATGCCGATCAACTCACCAAAGCCTATAATGCAATAAGTGGAATTCCCTGTATTAAATACGCCACTGTGGCACTGGAAGCAGTTACATTTTGCTCAGCTCAATAAAATCATGTGACATATCGTAAGAAATAACTTGAGGAACAACCGTTTTGTTTTCAGCATTTGAGTTAATAAGTCCGCCGATTTAAAGGGTTAAAAGTGGTCGAGTTTCATTCAGAAAGGGCAGATTTCTGAACTTGGTTAACAATTTATTTAAGCATGTCAATGGGTTAGAATAAAATAAAATTAACAATAATTGCTTAAGAACTAGGCAATGAGCATCATTAAGTAAACCGTATTCCAGAACCCCGATTAAAATCCGTGTTGGAATCGCAATTTTATTTTACACATTAAATGTAAACATGACCAACAGCCTAGCTTGATCAATCAGGTTCAAATTTGGTTAACAGCCAGTTTTAACAGACAGTTCCAGAACCTCATTCAAATATTATGGTAAATATCAATCCCAACCTAAACACCGAATTAGACCGTAATTGGGTAAGAAATAGCCAAATTCCAACCATCAAATCCAATTTAAGAACTTCCTTCATATACATTTTAAAACCCAGAATCCACATATCCCATATACATCTAACATTCATTTATACTTCTAATCCTGGCCAATTCCGTTCAAAATTCAAATTAAAATCTTGATCACATCCTACAATTCAAATTTGAACAAAATCATTTAAGAGTAGGCCTAGCCTGCCTTCTATCAGCATGCATATTCTAGTACCCCTTTCAAAATTCGTGTTATATGATTCCAAACCTGTTAAGATACTGCTAAACACTTCTTTCAAAATTCGTGTTATAATCCTGAAAACACATCTGAAATTCTTATTAGAATATCAATCCTTAATCCCCCTATTATTGGCTATAATTGGTTATGAATTTTAACAGAAAAAAATGGTCCAATTTATTTCTTCTTTCTTTTATTCTTCTCTATCTAATTGGATCTGGGATTCAGATGACGTAATCGGAATCAAGTGTTAGAATTTTTAAAGAAATCAAATTTTCTGGCAACCACCTTCGGCTATCTATTTTATACTCGGGTCTTACTAGTTAAGTTCATCAAAGTGGAACGTTACCTGATTCGGCTTACAGTCAGTTTACAGATTTTCGAGAGAACTAACCCCTCCAAGTCAACAGCAACTGCATTACTTAGCGAAATAGCTTTTTATTTAATAAATTTGGTACGCTTATACAAAATTGCTTATTTTACCTAACCTTGAACTTGCGGTCTCTTTAATTCATTTCGAATTTGGAAAGGCGTCTCATAGCTTTTGAATCTTTAAATATATTGTAAAATTTAAGCATTCATCGAGATCTCAAGTTTAGATTAGTCTGACATTTTGATTCTAAACGATGAAATTGCATTTGCTCGCAAACTGCAAAGTTATTTAACGTCATAAAATACTTGATAATCATCTCAAATGGTGAGAACATATCAACCTACACAATTGTACCAAAGATGATCAATTTTGACATTATATACATCTTAGTCTTAAACGATCAAGTTTTTTGTTTTATTTTTATCTCGATAAATATCAAAGCGCATTGTCATTGTGTATGGAAATTGTGATGAATAATCATCACCTCTAATTGGAAACTAACACGCAACCACACTATATAGGAAGATCTCATATGGTGATCGTATATTAGGTCATGATCATCGGCTAAATATAGGCCAAACACAAATTTTTGCCATTTATATGTCAATATACTTCCCGTCTTGCGAAAGCGCAAATAAAAAACAAATTTTAATTAATTTTGTGAAAATGCGCGACACCCAATTTCATTTCGGTTTATCGCTTGTTATTAGCAGATCATAATAATTATCAACCCATAACCGATTTTTTTTTTATTTATTAGTTTTTCAATTGATATCACGAGATGTTAAAAAATTTATTTTTATGTAAACTCGCATAATAAATTTGCATATGAAAATGAAAATATTATAGGAGAAAATGTGATAATCAAAATTATTTTTATAAAATTTGTGACGTGCGCGTGTCTGAATTTTTCCAAACAAACCGACAAAATATACATTATACAGTATGAAATATTATAGACAATTTTATGGCCTCTGAACTCCTTTTACCTTTTATGCCGGTGGTACATATATATAGAGACACAAGTATTTTGGGTTTTTTTGGTTAGGAATTCTTAATCGTCTTAATTTATAAATTCCTAAAATAGATTAAAAATAATAATAACAATAAAATATTAAATTTCATGAGATTGAATTCCGGTACTCGGGTATTACAAAATTAATAAAATATGGAAATTTTCCATAACGATTTTTCATCGCCGTCTCGAATCATGGGATTTAGGTTGAACGCAATCAAAACCTTTATTTTTTACCCACTTGTATATGGTCGTCGTATGGAAATTGTTAAAAGTTATTGGATTTTCTTTATTAATAAATAAATAAATCAGATGATGAGTGATTTGAGGAAAATGCGTGATGCAATTTTTTATTGGGATTTTCATTTCTTCTTCATATCATCTTTGGCATTTCTTTCTCAGCGGAATTTTACACTATTTATAGACATCAATTTATAATGATCGAAACCTTACGAAGTGCCAAAAACTATAATTTTTAATAAGCGTGAATTTGACAGTTATCACGGTTTGAGAAAAATATGCAAATTATGCATGGAACATAAATTAGTGAATGTTTAAAGCGGACGGCGAAAATTGAAACTATTTCATTTTAAATTCTAATTCATAGTCCAGTAAATGAAGATGTCAACCTGTAAGTTATGTATTAGTTGCGATTTTCATTTTCTGGCGATAAGTGGCATTTGGTACCTCATTAAAAATGAGACCGAGTTTTCAAGAAAACATTCTGTTGTAGGGGGCGAAAATGGCCCCAAGAGACCTGGAAAATCGCTTTTCCGCGAATATCTCCCAAAATATGGCAGTAAGAGATTTTTTGTTCAGATAAACATTGAAGATCAGTTAATTTTCTACAAAAATGGTCCTATTATCTTTTCCCAAATAGTTGAGCGTTTCCTAGATAAATGGGCACAAGCGCACTTAGAATATTGAGTTTCTGTGTTGTATGCCGGAGAGCACAGTACGTGCATTTACACATGAGCGGGCGGACAAATTATTCAATAATTTTGTTAAAAATGCATATTTTCCCATGATTCAAAGTTCATGTGAAAGAAGAAATATACTGCTATCATACCCTGTGACTTGAATCACGTTTTGGCTCTTTGGCCATATTGGAAAAACGTGTCAAACTTTCTGCTCCCGCCCAATTTTGACCTCACCAGCGATTTGTTCCTATTTTTTTGTATTGCACTAATTTGCTCCAAATTGATTATGGGTGCTCAGAAGGTCCTTTGTCATCTGTGAACTTTGTATAATCTAATTTCCTTCCATTTTGAATAAAACTTTGTTTGTTGAATCCCAAATGTTTGCTGTTTTTGGAGCGCGGGGGTAATTTTTTAAATAACCACCAATTAAAAATGCATACATGATCGGATTGGTCTCTATGACATATCATTTGAAAGCTGAGAACGTCTCCTTTTCTGCTGTGCAATTATTTTTTTTTCACAAAATCGGCCATTTTCCAATAAATTTAGAAAACGCGTGCTCAAGGAAAAAGCGCACTTTTTCTTTTGGATTTTTCCTCTCGGCTCTTTTTTTTCTAACGTTTTGACACATGGACTAGTGTAAAGGTAGAATTCTCACCTTTCCATTAATGTATATAAAGTCATCTCATTGATACGTAGGGAAAAACCCGAGTCCTAAACGTAATGCTATAATTTCATTACTTTCATTTCTTCCGTCGTTCGTCGCGTGTGTTGTTTCTATTTCATTTTTTAAATTAGTTTTGTTGTTTTTCCTACTATTATACATATCCATACAAGCATGCCATGTATAGTACAAAATTGTTTTTATTGAGTTTGTTGCTTTTTTTTCAAACGAAGTAGGTACGTCATTTCCGTTCGTTTCATTTACAAGTTTACTCTAATACAAAAAATGTAGGTAGGCGCAAGCAAACATGTTTACACATCAAAAAGAGTGATAAAAGTCAAGAATATTGAAGAAATATTGAGATTTTTCGTTTAAATTAACTTACATCACCAACCTAAAACATAGCAAGTGAAGATTCAAATCTTGTCAAATTGAAGCAAAAGGTGAACATTTGTTTATGTTGTTTTTATTCAAGAAAATTTGTTTACAAGTAACAATTCTGACTCAAATCTTGGTCTACTTTTCTTGTTATAGAAAAATGGAGGCTAGCTCCACTACAGCGGTGTATTTCCTTTGTAAGGAAGATGTTTCTGGGGATGATGCCGTCACCGTAACCCGGGCCTTAAAAAATTTGATTATTGTTAGCACGGAACAGTCGTCTTTGCAAATGCAACAACTCCCGTTTTTTCGGGAAACGAAAAACGTCAATAGTCTTAGAGGGAAAGGTTACGAAAAACAGAGACACGGAACTGGAAGCGGTCATTGAAAGTTCTAAAAACCATAATCTTCCCCACGAGACCATATTTCAGGACGGACAAACTGTCATTGCGTCGATGTACAGTGTTGATGATACACAAACCCTGACAAAACTTAGATACGAGATCTTCAAGCGATTCACCAGAGACTGTAATTAATCTTATGGTCTGCTTTCCTAATAGGTATAACTTGAGCCCTTATCTCCGAGAAAAACAAGACGCTCGGGAACATACAAATTCTTGAAAATTACATGATTTATGGCCCCGAGGATTTTGCCAGTGGATGGATTGTAGTGGCGCCATCTACAATTGGTTTTTACAGTCCAAAACATAAAATGTATTTGCAACTACAAAACATAAAATGTATTTGCAACACCCCCCATCTCAAATTTTGTAAAAAACTTGCATATTTCATGAGTCTCAAAATTTTGGATTTTTCAACCCGACTTTTTGCAAAAAATATTAATGTTGCGAAAAATCATGGGACCATTTTTGTAGAAAATTAACTGATCTTCAATGTTTATCTGAAAAAAAAAATCTCTAACTGCCATATTTTGGAAGATATTCGCCGAAAACCAATTTTCCGGGTCTTTGGGGGCCATTTTCTCCCCCTACAACAGAATGTTTTCTTGAAAACTCGGTCTCATTTTTAATGAGGTACCAAATGCCAGGTATCACCAGAAAATGAAAATTGCAACTAACAACTTACAGGTTGGCTTTTTTTTTTCCTGGACTATTCACTCGCTCATTACTTTTCAGACAATTCGCAGTAAGACATATAAAATAACAATTCACTAAAACGACGTCAATTTGGTAAGTGGGCCTTTTGAATGGTACTAAACCATTTATCACTAGTTTCAGTTATGTCATGAATTTACGTGAAATTCGCAATAATAGGCCTTTTCACAGCTTGTTTACCAATTATGATCAAATTCGATTGTTCTAAATAAAAGTACCATTCTACTTAGGCTAAATCGATTAAGTTAGGCTATATGGCTTAACATCGTTTAAGTTTGTCAATTACCAAAAACACTTACGACAATCAGGTGATATTTTAGTTTCATCGTACATACCAAGTGTATTCCAAACGGTTGAGAAATGGCTAGTGCCATTGAAATTAATTCTTTTTCCGGAAAACTATATCCGGAACTTATATAAATATTTTCATTACATGGAATAATTTTTACTATAACCAAACAGAGTTTTTATTGAAATTAGTGAACGGTCCTCTGGTATAGTTTACTTAAAGTTGTGTCAGGTTTAACAGACTGTTTTTATGAAAGTGTGCATTGTGGTTTTAAAATCGGTCGGTGTACTCAATTGGAGGAGTTTTGTTGTATTCTTGTAATATTCGAAGCGAAACAAAATAAAAGGGGATTGGTTGAACATTGAAAAATTGGAAGGTGGTGGAAATTTGCTAAAAACCAACCGATTATGCGATGAATAGTAAGATATGGAAACAGAACGATTGCAAGGCAAGACGTGGAATTTCAATGAAATGCAAAAAGCAACCATTGCTGCAAATAATAAATTGCGATTCAGCAGCTTCCATGTGGACGACACTTAAAAATCGCCGTACTACAGTTTCACAAAGAAGCTGAGCGTTGATATTGAAACGTGTATGTCAAAACGTATGGAAGTTATGCAACAATTCAAGAATCAAGGTAAAGAGGTTTCCAATTCGATGGTTATGACTTTAATGTCTTTGTTAGCTAATCTATAACAATTTTCATAGAGCGTGGGAATCAACGAGTACGGACAACCAAACTATAAACTTAAGAAACTTACTTATGAGCTTCGAATGAAGTCGCAAGGTCTGATTAAAAGGGTTTATTCAAAAAAAGGGTCATTCATCGGAACAGAATAACAAACGAAAAGCTAAGAGTGGTTAGCAAGCCAAAATGCAACGTCATCGTGGCGATGGCTCGACAGCAAGTGGAAGTAACACTTTTGGACACGTCGTAACACATAACGGTTGCAAATGGTGAAAAGATCATGGCTCGATGAAAATGCAATATCAACATTCTTGAGTTCGACGGTAATTCATGGTTTCGTAGACGCATGGTAGATGTACTGTAATCGCATAGCACGCGCTGCAAACTACTAAAGAAAGGAAACATATATTCAGTAGGAGTTCGTTGCGACAGATGTTTCAAATGCTGTTCAAATTTGAGGCAATCAAGAATATTTCCCTTCACGTATGACATGAACGACTCGGACATCAAAACATTGCACACGTGAAGAAATTCTTACGAAATAATGAAATCGAGCATCTACGGAAAGTATCATCGTTGAAGTTTTAAACTTCGTGAAGAGAAGTCAAAGGAATATGGCAAAATGCAAATAAATTCGACTGGCGGATCGACCAATTGTTTGCTATTAAAGGACGATTTATCACATGTTCGTTACGTATTTTTTGTAGAATGAGATACGCCAGAGCAGAATGGTTGTGTGGCACGTGACAATCCCACAATTGTATTGTAATTGTTGACTACATATTCTGCGGGAGAAGGCTATTAGTTTGGCAGTGCATGTACTGAATCGAACGGGGACAACACAGTGCCTGAGAAATCACCGTATGAATGTTGGCACGAGGCGAATCCCTATCATTTGTGGATTTTCTGATCAAAGGTTTTACGTACATGCTGTTATGATTATAGTAGATTACATCGGGTAATCGGGGAAATATTAGTTCCTGTGGTAACACTCCTCCCTCTTTAAAAAATAACAATGATAATGACATGAGGTCACTTCCTGGATTGCTCTTGGGTAAATAAAATGTAAGGTGAAATAAAATAAATAAATCAAAAGTAACCTCGAGTGTTGGTCTTTTATTTGCATAAATAGAAACGTAAAATACAATAATTGGCGACGAGATATTAAACGAAAAAAAAAACCATAAAAGTATAAATTTCAACAAAGAAAACAAATTTAAAATTCACGTGTGTATTGTGCCGGAAAAATGACGGACAAAAAATTTATACCACCAAATTTTATCGAATTTTTCGATCCGATTAAAAATAAATGCGATAGGTGGTTAATTCAATTTGAAGGAGCATTAAAAATTTTCAATTACAAAAGTGAAGATGAAAACCGATGGGAGCATCGTCAAAGGACGCAAAAAAATTTAAATCTTCAGGTGGTGGAATGTAAATGTGATTCATTCGGAAAAGATAAAACAGAAGGTAACCGCTACCAAAACAAATTCAAAAGAAAATCAAAATAGTCATAACACAGGTATGCAAAATAAAAGTTTCATAACAAAAACTAGTGAGGTTAGAAAAGTAAATTATTTTAGGTGTGGGGGACCTCACTGTGCAAACAGTTGTCTGCCTCTTCGAACCAGTTGTTTGTTTTGTAAAAAATAGGTCATATTCAAAAAGTGTGTAATAAATTAAAAAGTAATACCAATTGCTCAGGCTGATAAAATTGAAAGTTATGTTGGTAATGTAAGGGAATAGGGTAGTTCTTTTGTCAATAGGTTAAGTCAAAATAAAATGTGGATTGACATCAAAATAAATGACGTACTGGTTAAAATGGAACTGGACACAGGCCGAGTTTTATGGAAAATTTCATAAAAATTCAAGTACGTTTTATACAGTAATCATAAGTTAAATATTCTTGGATTGATTGAAGTGATGGTTGAATTCGAAGATAGTTTAAAATGGTTAGATTTATGTGGGGTTGAAGGTAAAAAACCAGGGTTTTTCGGGAGACAGTGAATTAGGATGTTTTCGTTTAAAAATTTTGCGAATATTTGGAGTGAGGTAAATTCAATTTCTTTGGAAAAAATTTAGAATAACACTCAATGAGAATTAAATAAATTAATGAAATCTTATCATTATTTGTTCGATGATAGTTCGTTTTCTGAAATTAAAGGTGACCTAGTACGCCTACCAATTAAAATAAATGTGACACCAATTTTCATCAAAGCTCGCCAAATTAGATTTTCCATAAGAGAGAGGGTAGAACAGGAAATTAAACGTTTAATTGTGGTGATTTTAAGGTCACAATCAACCCGCTTCTTGCAACAGAAAAACATCCACTTCCGTCAACCGATGAATTATTAAGAACTTGCGGTGGGTGATAAAGTTAAACCTTCATAATGCATACTTACAATGGAAAGTACATGAGGATGACCAACACTTACTAACTTTGAGTACGCACAAAGATATTAAATGGAATTTGGGTAAATATTGTGAAAATTCATTCAATACATTGAAGAAGCGAATGCAATCAGATGATTTCTTGGGACATTTTTCAGACAAATTTCCATTGCTACCGATGCATCACCAATTATAGAAGTAGACACAGTGTTATCTCACATAATGTCGGATGGTACAGAGAAACCAATACAGTTTGCATCACAAACATTGAATGCCTCGCTGAGGAACTGGTCGCAAATAGATAAAGAATATTATGCAATATTTCTTCAAAATTTTAATTACAAAATAAAATATAAAGAATCCAAATCAAATGCAAATGCAGATGCGTTTTCACGGTTTCCAATGACTTACAAAGAAGAAGTTAGCATAGAGGACATTTTTGAAATAAACCAGATTCAAACGTTACCAGTAACTATGAAAGAAATTGCACAAGAGACATCACATCTCAGATTTCCGTATCCAATTTTAGTAGAGTAAGTCTAGAGTGCTTGCTTTATTATTCGAAAGCCACAGCTGAATGATTTTAATATGTGACCTGGTTATGTTTTACATAATTTTATTTCTCCACTCTCGTCACTCGAACTTAAACGAAGAAAGGCGGGGAAAATCTAAAAAGAAAATTTAAAGACTTAAACTTATTTATGCGTATGTCTCATAAAAGTATAAACCAATCAGTTTTATGGCCGAAAGAGATTATTAATTTTTAGAATCTAGCCTTGAATACCTGAAACTTTTAAGTTATAATAAGGGATATGGAAACTTTCGCAGTCCACCTTGATGTTCAGCAAAGAAGGCATCATTCCGGATTAGATAAGAACACAAAAGGTAAGGAATTTGCCAAATAAAAAAAAATCGTCATTCTGCATAACTGTAAATATTTAGACGAGAATATAGCTATTGTGACAAAGGCGCATAACTTATTTTTTGAATAAATTCTTCGCCCCTTTGCAAATCTGGAATTATCCAGTGTATGACTCTTAAAATAAATTACAGTGCCTGGCAGGTCAGAAGAAACCTTCAAAATATATAAATAGAGAATGTCAATGTTTTAGACAAATAGTTATTTTTCAAATAGTTAGCAACTGACTTTATGGAATGATAATGTGGAAATCGAATGGTGGAAGAGCGAAAACTCAAAATATCTTATATTGAACTGTAGGTGCTTAAAGGGGGGCCATCTGGACAATAACAGTATTTCAATCTTACTTGAAAAGTTTGCTTGAAATCAACCAGACGAAGTGGCCCGTTTTCGAGGCATCCTATATGCTACAGCGTTCATTTGTAGATTGTAGCTACCAGGTGATTGGTAAGTGCTGTATGGTATTCCATCGATTTGAGAGCAGCTAATGGAACATAATCCTCAAAAAAAATTTAATTTAAAAATTATCAGTAAATCTAATCTTGTCTGTGTGACAAACCGATACCGAAAATCATAATTTTAAAACTAAAATGGTTTGAAAGTAAGCCCCAATAAAAGGAACTAAACTAATTTGCCTAAACTTATATTTCTGCCGGATTAAAAATTTTAAAACAATAGACAAAACGAGGTCGTTGAGGTACTTATTAGTTTCATACCTCTCCATTTCTCCAAAAACACGCTCAGTAACACAAAAACGGATGGATCTGTTTCAACAATTCTTAGTATTGTAATTGTGGTATACATTCATTGTTACACTTTTGTGCCGTGGCTTTATCACTATATTTATTATACTTTATGTTTTAAAAAAAAACGATATTTTTATTATTTTATTAAAAAATAAATAAATTTTTATTAAAATAGTTAAATTTTCTTAAAGTGATAATTATTTTATTTATTTAATGAAATACTAGTTTCGGACTTCGTCCATCCTCAGTTTCTTTTCAACTATGTTGTTTTGAAATGAATTCGTCGTTTTTATACTTTTTTATGTCCATAAAATGTTATATCGTCTATTGCATGGTATGAGGTTGTTTCACTTGTTGTGTAGTATAAACTCGTATATATTGTTTGTTTTTGTGTTTATTTTGTCGTTGAGCAACATTGGATTGTTCCGTTGTTTACGAAATACGACAGAAACTGGAGCCGGACACTTCGAATTAGAATAAGAAATTATTATAAAACCAATAGATTACTCATCTTAAATCAAGAAACTAATTTAAGGTAGATAAGTAAATAGTTGTAATATTCAAAAACAAATAAATTTATTTATCAAAAAAAAAGTTCTTGGATTCAGGATTTTAAAAGAAATTGCGGGCAATCTAAATGACATGATGAGATGCGTGGTGTAAGTAAAAATTAGGATTATTGAAAGAATTTTCGATCATCTTCTTATCCATCATGGTTACACTCAGTTAATAGAATAGAATTGTAAACTAAATAACTTAATGATGCATAGTTTGGGACTGAATGGAAAGTCTTATTGTTGAAGGAGGCCATCTTCAATTGCATTATTTCCAGGAGTGTAAGGTCATAACGAGATATATTCGTGTCTGAAACAGGACGAAACTAAACAACTAACTCGGGGAAGGAAATAAGGTGCCACATAATTCTCAGTCGAATTTTGGTACGTCATATTACTTTTAAATTACATTTCGTATTAGAACCCTCTGAGAGAAAATACCATATGGTAAGGAAACAATATGAGAGAATCTGTTAGGTTTCCAGATCTCCATATACTGAATAGCGGATTTTCATAATATGCTAGCAATAATCTCACCGAAGCAATAATGAATGTGTACCACATAAGATTTCCCCAGTTCACATAAGAGGATCTTGTGATCTTTATATTTGGATTACGATTTCGACATTCAACGACTCAACACTTCTTCTAACTTGTCTCATTAAATAAAATATTGTAAAAAATATTTTTGATAAACAATACCAAACATAAAGAAATTCCAGGAGATATAGGGATTCGCTTCAAGGATAGAGTATTCGCTCAATTGAAACAAAAAGTTAAAGCAAAGGATACAATAGTTAAACCGGAGGAATACTTCGAGCTTTACAAGGAGAATGGGACCATTATAAGACTGGGAGGTTCTAATTGTAAAACTAGGGATTGGAAAAATGCAGCAACTAGAACACTAAAGCCACCTGGTCAATGGCATTTTAAATTCAATGTGTCGAACAGATTTTCAATAAATCGTTATTATCAAAACTCGATTACTAAACGTGTAGAACTAGCTTACCTGTTGGAAATAGGTAAAGCCAAATCGGTTTTAAAGAAAGGAAAATCCTTACGCAATATGATAGCTAGTATTCTCCCTCTCAATGCACCGGTACAGGTGTAAAAACTTAAGGATGTTGATCAATTTCTTGATAAACAGTTCGGTGAAAATTGGCAATCAAACGAAGATCTTGCTCTTTGAGCAAAACTGAATTACGGCCGATAAAAGATGAAATATGTGAAACAGCTGATGAAGATAAAACCAACCTAAGAGTTTCGTATTTACTACAGTTAGATATTCAAAAGTGCAATGGAGTCAGTCACTTTATTTTAAGTTAAAAATAATTTTAATTTTTAGTTACAAAATGTGATATACAGTCTGTCACAAAAATGATTATACACATTGCTTTTGGAAAAATTTCACAAAATATAAGGATTATAAAATTAATTTTGCAGTTTTTTATTAAAATAAATTATTTTACAAATTAACAAATCCAAAAATACAAAATAGAAATTCATTTACCGCTTATGTATAATTAAAAAATCAAAAAAAAATCAAGGATTTTTTGCAACGAAAATGATCATACACTAAAACAAAACACAACAAAATGAACAGTTTAATTCCATTGTTCGGTATAAAGAGAAGTGTCTCTCTGTGTAGAGAGAAATGTCTCTCTATACATTAGTATTTCGGTAGTTTTACATTATAAAAACTAATTTTATTTAAAAATTGCTTGTGTTTAGAACTACAAAAGAAGCACACAAACAGATTCATTTTCCAATCAGGACGAGCAAAATATTTTGGATTTGGTGAGAGAAAATCTAAAAACAACTGCTCCAAAACTAGCTTCAGAAATGAAGAGGGTACTTAATAAAACTATTTACCCCCAAAATATTAGAAGGGCTCTGTGCAAACATAAATGTCATGGCCGTGTGCCACACAAGAAGTAAAAATTAAAAGTAAAAGACCAACTTCTGGAAGACGGTTGTTTTTACGGATGAAAGTAAATTCAACATTTTCAGAGCCGACGAGAGAGTTAAATTTGAAGAAAAGCTACTACAGCGCTGAAGTCAAAACACATCGTTCCAACTATTAAACATGGTGGTCAGCGAGTGGAGTGGGTAAACTAGATTTTATAAATGAAAATACGGATTGCTGGAAATACCTATAGATATTCTAAAGAACAATTTGAAACCCTACATGGAACAATTAGGGCTCGGGCCATCATAGATCTTCCAGCAAGACAACGATCCTAAGAACACAGCGCAGCATACGTTGTGATGGAATGGATTCTGTATAACGTTCCAAACCTGAACCACATTGGATCGCGAAATTGGAAAATTTAGGATTACCAGCAGAGAAACGTTGCAAGATACAATAATGAAATGATGGGATAAAATTTCATAGGAATATACCAAGAAGTTAGTAGAATCAATGCCTAGAAGACTGAAAAAGTTTATAAAAATTAATGGGGACCAACTCGATATTAAAATAACATACAAGACACTTCTCTTTATAATGAACAATAAAAAAAACTTTGCATTTTGTTGTTTTGTTTTAGTGTATGATCATTTTCGTTGCAAAAAATCCTTGATATTTTTAATTTTTTTAATTTAAAAGTTAAATGAATTTCTATTTTGTATTTTTGGATTTGTTAATTTGTAAAATAGTAATTCTAACAAGAAAATGCAAAATAAGTGTTATAATCCTTTTATTTTGGAATTTTTTTTTTCATACAGACTGTATAGGTTGAATACTTTGCCTTTTATAAATAAATTAGAAAAAATATTTAAAATAAATATCATTTTAAGCCGGTTAATCTCCTCAGATATATGGTATGCCTCCCTAGGAAGGTCATATGGCCCCCGTTGGGAAACACTGATTTTAATCATATTCGAATCAAAACGTACCTTAACCATGTTGGTTTGTTAAAAAAAACTGCCTTATCCGATGGTAAATAGCAAAAGCATCCTTATCCATTTCTAATTAGTATAGCATAATTTTTAAACTTTAATTTACAGTTCCTTATTAATAAAATTAACAAAACCTATAGATTTTCTTATAATTTAAAAATATAGGAAGATATTGCCAATTATCTCAAAATGACAAGATGGATAAGAGTATGTTTTGCTTTGAATACACACATAAGTGGATCTGACGGCAAACAAATTAAACTTGTTAGGTATATTTTTGTATGTTAAATTTTTATTTTCATAAAGTATGCAGTGCTAAAATTTCAAGGAAAAACCCTCAATCCGCCGTTCCACACTTTGATTCTTTCGTCATGATTCTTTGCTCGTTTCCTTCTCCTTCACCTACAAACAGATAATGGGGAAGGAAACGAGGAAAAAATCACGACGAAAGAATCAAAGTGTGGAACGGTGAAATGGGCTTATTTTTAATGCACACTAGATGTCACATTCCCAACTTTAACAGTCGTTAAACGCAACTGAAGTAAAATATGTGTAAGTTGTACTTGATCGAACATTATTATGAAATATTCATACAAAGCGAATATTTAATTAAATTGGATATGCACAGAGTGTTCCAAAATCACATGAACAACACATAATCACCCCATTTGTGTATCAGATTATTGTTAATTACCTCAAACAGTTTTAAAATTAACCGATCCACACCCCATCAACGTGGTGCAATAGTTTTAATTTACGCCTGAAACAATAACTCAATTATCGCTATAGACCAAACAATTCAACGTTTAATAGCTCGACTTGAGCAAGACGGTATCATTGGTGATCGTAGACGTACATGAAGAAATCGAACAAGCCGACCATTGAAAAATATTGAGCGTATTAGAGAAAGTGTGGAAAAACATCTTCAAGGGGACGATCTACACGGCGTTGGGGATTCCACTAACAACTATACACAGAATAATATAATACGATTTCAATTTTTTCCCTGCATGATACAGTTAGTTCAATCTCTTAATGTAGCTGTTTTCATAACATAATGTAAAAAATCGAAATGAATCGAATAAGATCGAATTGAAATTCCCGCAATTTTTCTCATAAACATTTTCGTTACTGTTGCGTGTACTAATTACCATATACTAAAATGCAATTATCATTTCAATATCAAAGTTGTAAAAACAAATAAATTTTAAAATAATACAAAAATTGACGCCAAATTTTTAATTTTAAAAATTTATTAGCTTTGAGATTTTTTATTTGTATTTATTTTTATAAAATGATCTTTTCGATCGTATCCTCTTCTATATACTCGCGCGTATACAATATGCTTATTTATTTATTTATTTATAAACTCAAAACAAACCACATATAACATAATATACATACTATATATAAAAGACATTTTTATTAAATTTGTAAAGATACGTATTTTAGAAATTAATAATTAATGATCGATTGATCGTGCGGTATACAATGAAAATCGCATCGATCGCGCTTCTCTATATATAAAATACCTTTATTTGTATACCGAGAAATAATTGGCACTCGGCGCATCGATCATCAATATTATTATCATTATGCTACTCATTATTTATACATCGATCGATATTGATGTGATCGCGTTTTGTTATTTATTTTTATTATAGTTGTTTTTTTTAAATAGTAAAACCTTATGTTAAGTACATTGTGCATGTTTTAATAATAAATTTTTTTGCGAACTCTTATAATATATAGTCGATCTCTTTTATATAAGATCACCACATTACCACCCAAGATCACATTATTTAATCGATGATAATTCAAATTTTCTTATTTTTAGTCATATATTTGGATTAATGTAGGATGGCTGGTATTTTGTGTATATAAATTAATTATATATGACATGATACGATATATATTCATGATCGACTTGATACGCGCGTACGCACTCTATATAATATACCATACATATAATCTTGATGATCGTTCAAGGTTTGCATTGTTTTTGTAATTGAATTGAAATATTATATCAAGTCATTAAATTTGAGTGTATATATAGGTAGCTACTGTAAGGTACTTACGTTTAATTTTAACACGATCCATATGATTATGACAATTCAATAAATCCTTATTCCCGTATGTTTTGTTATCCGTACCACATACCGGACGATAATATGGATTTAGAACGCACTTAAAACCATAACCGGGAGTGATAAATGTGAACAGATCTGAAAATTGAAAAAAAAACCAATATTATAAAACTAAAATTTTTTAGCGTTATGATCTAAGTGTAAGAAAAAATAAGAGGTCCACATTTTAACATGGGAAGTTTATTGGCATGACACGCCTGATCTATACTCTGGAGAAAGAACAAAGAGTGCCAACTAATTTTTGAGAAAACTTGATTTTTAGAAAATAACCTTACAACATATTCGCGAAGTCATAGAAACCTTGTTTGGGTTTACAAAGGGGCATTTCATTCAAAATCATAATAGAAAGCAACTCCGGAGGAGATTCAGCACAATAAAAACACATATAAGAAAGTAAATAACTGCATATGTTTATCTTCACATATCGTTCAGTATGAAAAAGGAATCTTAAGAGGAAGAAACCTCCAAGTACTTTTGAGAGTTTTACAGTGGTTTCTCACAGTTTATTGCATACAATTTAGTTCTAAAATATAAAATTATAATTTTCAACATTTAGACTATGTTAAAAAACAACTCTTCCTAGATTATGCCAGAAGAATTTCACCATTTTCTGATAAAGTTGGAAGTCCTGTATATTAACAGTTTCACGAAACTTCATCAAAGGTGGAACGAGGCTCGCGGATAGACATGTTTCTTACACCATTCAATAACGTTTGGTATTCTGTAATACATTTCGTCAGCTATTAAGATGATTAAGATGATTTCCGAAACTTGGGGAAAAACTAAAGTAGACCCACTTTAGAAACGTAATCCAATCGTCAAGATGGAATTGATTTCTGAGACGACTTTTATATTGTCTAACAGAACTTTGCAAAGGGTCTTCTTGTATCAATGTATTTTGATCGGCTATAAAGTTATTGAATTTAGATCAATTTTACACAGTTCCTTAGATTTAAAAATGGTCGTTGTCAGTTCCCATTTTTCGTTTTAATCAGCCGTCTTCTCCAAAAGAGTTTAATTGTTGGACTTTCAGAAACATCCTGATGTTCCTTTTAAATAATTAAGAACACGGCTTACGTTAATTTTTGTAATCTTTGGATAATTTTGATACAATTGCTGAAATATCGGACCGGAATGTCGGATGAGGTTCATTAAAATTCAAGTGCTTGAATTTTTTTTAGTGCTGTGAACCAAATTTATAATTTTGAGTTTTTAGTTTAATAGTTTCTCAACATAATTGCTCTGTTTTCACGTTTACATGCTACAATCAAGTCACTAACTTCTACTAACATATTACAGATTTTTCTTCTCGAGTTTATTATATAAATGCCCTGTTAAATATCGCATCTACGGTAAATTGATTCATTTCAAACCGTTTACAGATTCCCTGCGTTTTTACTTAATAACTTATTTAAGAGCCGTTATCTTTGATTGGTACAACCTCTCTCGCACCATATCTAATATTTTTCCCACTCGCCTCTGTTGTTTTGAATTTGAAAACTTATTTACAATCACGCCTTCTGTTTGATGGTTATGTTGGGATCTTTCATTTACCATTTTCAAAATTCACTTTTGATTTCAACAAACAACAGCTACTCTATGCCCTTTCGTTTCAAATATCTTCTCCCAAGGAACAGATTTATTTATTCAACTCCAGCAGAGAATTGCAATCGCTTCATGCATCAATTGGGCCTTCGGTTATTTAGTAAAATCGCGGTTCTTCCATGACAGAATTGTGAACAGAAATATGTGAACGCTTTTGACAATACGTCATGTTCAACTAAAATTGTACACTGGAATTGCAAATGCTTTTGGGTATCCAAAAACACTTCACAAAATAGTCACGTATCGAGTATATCACACAATCCACCCAGATAACATTGCAAAAGGAGGAAATGCCGTATAGATAAAAACAAATACTTCCTTTACGATATAAGCAATCAGCATCAAGACAAAACTTCATTCACTAACCGGCAACCGCTACTGCAGTTTATTTTCAACCGCGACACAACCTAAAGAAAGATGACATGAAATTTAGGAGAAAAGTTCAGTGTTGGAGGAGATAAAACATACTAATTGGGGATCGATACTACAGTTTCCATTAGAGGTGATGTGCTAATCTGAGTTGTGACTAAATATGGTGTAATTATTTTATGCATTTGTTTTTGTTCGGGAAGTGGCCGAGATTTTGGGCAGAATTAGGTCAACAAATCTGTTTATTTTTGGAGATACAAATATTGATATTCTTGGATTTCCAAATAGCAGCATTGATTATATAAACCTTATGTCTTGTTTTCGGCTTGAATCATTGATTGGTATTCCCACTGCTTTTTCTTCAACTTGCATCAACCACTTTTTTTGCTCGACTTAGGTCTAGTAATCAAAATTTTAGACTTAAAAATCTCTGTCCACCATTTGATTGAAATATGGTTTAAGGTTTTTCAGATCAGATACTGTCATCAGGCTCTAATTTGAACCAAAATTCCACGAGAAGTATGTTGTTCTGTTGTTGTTACATGAAAGGTTTGATCATATGGACTGGTTCATTTTTAACATCGACGGTCTATCGCTAACTCTTGACATATTTTTGGATAATATTACGACTATTTCGGAATGCTGGTACACATATTGTGTATATAAAATCAAACACCTGCTACCTTGGATTTCATTTGACCTTGCGTGACGTATTTATAAAAGGAATAAACTGCGATCCAAGTTAAACAAGCGTCCTGATAATGCAGTACTTCGCAAAAGCTATAATAGAATGTGCACCGTAATTAATGTGGATATTAAAAAAGAAAAGGAAATCTATTATTCTAAGCATTTTTCAGTTAACCGCGGTGATATAAAAAAAATGGGTTTTATTGAATGAAATTCTAACTCGTAAAACTAAATCGTCATTAGTCAAATCTATTTTAGCACAAAACGGAGAACTTCTTACGAGTGATTTGGCAATTCCTAATTTTAATTGTTATTTTACTTGTGTTGCTAAAGACTTAGGCGCTAAATTTGACTCTAGCAACACGTCATCTAGTGTCGATCTGCCTTTTGATTTCGGTTCGACAACGTTTTTTATGATCCCAGTGGCCAGTGTTTAGTTATGAAGTTTTTTCAATTATTTGTGCTTTAGAACCTAAATACTAAATTGATAACGTTAGCCTGAGTAATTTTATACTAAAAACCATTGCTGGGCATATTTGTCCCGTTCTTGTCCACATTTTCAACCTTTCCTTTGAGTTGAGAGTTGTACCCGATCGATTGAAAAATGCAACTATAATTCCTCTTTTCAAGAATGGTAATCGCATTGATAAAGGTAACTATAGACCTATTGCCTTGCAGCCAGCAATCCTAAAAGTTCTTGAAAAGACAGTTAAAAGCAGGATTTCTAGTTTTTTAGATCAAACGGGTGTGCTGAGTTCATCAAAATGGTTTTCGTCTAGGTATGAGTACCGAATCGGCCTTGTTGGAATTCCTAAATATAATCAATATTGGTTTAAATAAAGGTAATAGTTGCGCGGTGCTTTATTTGTTGATACAGCTAAAGCCTTCGATATGGTTGATCATAAACGTCTGCTCTCTATTATTTATGGTATAAGGTTTAATGGAGATTCAAATGAGTGGTTGGCATCGTATTTAGATGGTAGATCGGTGAAAGTTAACATAAATGAAGTGTTAAGCTTTTCGAAAATTAGTGACATTAATATTCCTCAGAATTTAGTATTAGGCCTCCTGCTGTTTCTCATTTATACTGATGACATAGCTCTGGCTTATTGTGGAAATTCTCCCAGTAACGTTATTGCGACGATCAATTCTGATCTAAAAGCTTTACTACTCTCATGGTTCGACAAGCATGGCCTGATTTTAAGCTGGAAAACTAAATTCATGTTGTTTAAATTGTCTGGTAACATTAATTTGTCTATTTTGCGTGGGTGACTAATCATAGCAGGTCGGAATATGCGTCTATTGATTGCCACTCTGAGTGTTTTGACATCGAACCATTTGACTCGTTTAAATATCTTGGTGTTCACTTGGGCACTTGTCTTAATTGGAAAGCGCATGTTAATTCGTTCAACCAGTATCTGTCATCAAGTGCTAGAATTTTCTACCTCATCCGTGACTATTGTCCTAATTTCTTGCTAAAAATTGCTTACCATGAATAAGTTATGGCTAAATTGGAAAATGGGTTGGTTTGCTGGGATGGTTGCTATATGCTACTTCTTTGTATCCTTTATTTGTTCAACAGAAAATGATTAGTTCAAGGGCAGGGCATTCATTTGAGGTCCTTTTTACCTAGAGTTAAACAATAGCTATTTGAAATTGTTGATATCACCTTTTTATTCAAGGTTATTACATAAAAAGCGTTGAATTTTAGTCACATGTTTTGAAGTTGAAATTGAAATTTTAACTGTTATTATTTTTATTTTATAAGTACATAGTAGCATAAAGCAAAATATACATAAGAGGACTCATGTAGAGATTCCGAGGTTAATCTGCAGAAAATGGTGCAGAAAATTAGGAAGAAATGGCAGAGAGAGAGAGTGAGAGAAATTAAGAATATTAAAACTGCCACAACAAACATCGTATCTATAAGATCACTAACGTAAAAAAAAAAAATTCTGACTATTCATTGCGGAAGACAACAAAACAAATACAAATCCAATAATATCTCAGATTCTACCTCTAAGAACCATCAAAGAATGTTGGGAATGAAGCAATGATCTGAAAGCAGAAGCCTTTACTGATCGCCTAGAGCGTATATTTCAGCCTAATGAGACTCAAGAAAGCGAACAAAAAATCAAAATCAAAAAATCACTCAGAAATAAACCAAAGAAGAGCTCAAAGCTTTGATTTGGTAACAGAAAAAGCCTTTTAAAAGCTTCCGACATTAAAAAATTTAACATTCTAATCAATGCAATCATCAGAATCAAATATATAACAAACTTCGTGGAAGATACCCAAGCAAGGAAAACCAGCTAACTAAACAATATCTCATAGACCAATATGACTACCAGGAAATTTTTACCACCACAGTTCTGTCACCTTCTTTAATCATACATTTGACAATGACACTTTTGTATTAAACAAGAGCAAGCAGACTCATAAATTAAAGACTCATAATTAAATAATGTTTTTTTTCCAAAAATAATTCTGATTTAACTAAGATCGATTAAAATCCGGAAGACATTAAAACCTGTCATTTTGTGCATGCACATTTATGTGGGTTGGAGTTAAATTGAATCAAAACAATAATTTAATTTTTATAAAATTGTTTGTGCTTAAGAAATTTGAGAATTGTATTTCGAAATTGAATTTGTGTTCCTTTAACTATGAGATAATGGATAAAGGATGAATGGAGTTAAAATTTATTTGAGACAGGTCACAGCAAGAGTTACGGTTGTTAAGGAATTAATTGCACTAATTTTTTGTCTGAGTTGTAATTTTTCAGAGAAACAGTATGAACTTCGAGGACGAATCAAAACTCCAGTCGGAGGATTATGAAATGATTGCAGAAGATATAGGCTATGGTCATGGGCAATTGAATCAAGAAGGATTGTATATCATTCGAAAACAACATATTGAGTCATTGGAACTTTTTTTATGGAAATATCAGACAATGGAACCTTCGAGCTATTGTCAGGTTCTGATTTACGGGTACGAAAGGAAAGATTAGGGCGGTATTTCGAGTTGTTCGAGAAAATGGATATGCTGTATCGTTAATGTAGTATTTTGATCACGATTGGTGTATAAGTTGAAAATGAGTAATTAGCCGAGTTGTAGTTCGGCGGTCTCGACTATGGCCCGAGGCCGATTACCAACTGTGATCGAGGTAGAAACTAGTCCCCATAACTTGGGAAGTTTAATGGAACCCCGACCGACTGGCCGACATTTCGGGATTTGTTTATAGATGTGATTCATAGTAAGGACTATGACCCAGTTACGAAAAAGAGCTGCTGTGCCCTGGGTTCATGGCAACCCACTAGTGATAGTTATAAGGGAGCATAGAACATTTTGGTTAGTGCATACGATGATAATTGCCATGTTATTCATGGGATATTAGGGGGCTGAGAGAATGTATACGATGAAGAAGCAGGATTGAGTAAGTCATGATTCATTGCGGGCAGTATTAGATTCATTAAATAATGGGGTACATCAACTAGAAACCATTGCGACTCCCAGTCAGGTGGGATCAAATGTGGATTCATTATGCAAAAGAACGTTTGCCTAAGTACACATTGGATTCTTGGGAACGGCATCGTATAAACGCGATGCTGCAGGTAATTTACCTAAACGTTTCACCAACTTAAGCAGTTTTTGGATTGCAAATCAAAAGACATACGTGAATTTTAGGAGAATGACTTGATCGGTCATAAGGAACAACGTAGTAGTTTTGAGGCCAGAGATGAGAGGTGGTATATGGGAGGCATTCGTAAAATCGATTAAACATCATTTGAGAATGATAGGAGGAGCGCAATTGTATACATTTGAGGCGTTAGTAACTTTGTTGGCGAAGATTGCAGCATGTTTGAATTCGACACCATTGACAACAATAAGTAATGATCCAACGGATATATCGAAATTAACACCGGGTCATTTTCTGATTAGCCAACGGGTTTTTATCAGACATTATTAGCAGAAATACCACTGAACCGGTTGTCTGTTTAGCAGAATTTACAAAAATAACAAGAATTGTATGCGAGATAGTCGCAAGAATGTATCACGTCATAATAAAGGGGCGAATGAAGAGAGATCGTTAAAAATTGGAGATATGGTGTTTGTAAAAATGAAATAACACCACCTAGTCAGCTAGGCCGAAAATTATTGAGGTATTTCCCGGAAAATTTGAAAAAGTAAGAACGTGCAAGGTGAGGACAGAGAAGAGTGAACTAGTACGTTCGAAGCCACATCCGATGCTGGTTTTCCTTAGGGATTGTTAAAACAAGTTTACCTAAGATGTTCCGAGTATCCTTAGAGCAAATGATGGATGTTCCCGTAAAAATTTGTACGTGTAGAGCAAGGAAGTTAATTGTATGGCGCTAAGTTGTAGAAGCGGTCAAGGCGGTTCACAAGCTGCAGTAAATTATTTAATCTATATATATAAGACAAAGTCGGGTTAGTTACACCATTTATAACTCAAGAACGGCTGGACCGATTTTTATGATCTTTGTTTTGTTGGATTTGTCTTCGCTCCGAATAGCATAACAACTATTAAAACATCGCAAAAATTCACCAAAAAACATACATTTTGTACAATTTGTTTTTTTATTTTGTTCGTCTCAATACAGTGGTGGTTTAGGAAAAAAAGAAAAGTCGGAAAAACTCAAAAGGAAAACCCCAAAAATCTAATAATAAAACTTTTTTTTATATGAATTTTGTATGTGTAGTTTGTATGTGATGAGTGGTGCAGTATTTAAAGCTTCGGCGTTTGGGCTGCAAGGTGTACTGGATTCGAATCCGATTGGAGGCTGCATGCAAATTTGAATTTTATTTATTGTATCCAATCTTTTTATTGTATCTTCTTAGCATTATATAATTCATGATGGAAATGGTGGACTATTTTTATTCGATGCTGATATAGTTCAAATTGTCGTTAAACCTTCAATCGGCTGAACAACCGACTTGCAACATTGCGAAATACTCAGCAATGGCGAAAGTTTTGGTAGCAAGTAAAAACATCATCGATTATGAATGTATAATGCATTCAATCGAACTATGAAAGATCTACGCAATGACTCAAGATGTTTTGAAGGCGTAATGATTCAACTGTCCGGCGATTTTCGTCAAAAAATACCAGTCAATCGACCGCTGTTGATGAAATAAACGCTTGCCTCAAATCATCGACTCTGCGTGGCGCTATGTGATGAAACTTCAGCTGACGACAAACATGCGAGTTGCATTGTTAAACCATAGACAACCTAAAAGAGGTTCATCTTATGTAAACGTAAAAATTTAATCTGAGAGTTCATTTTCTGTAAATAGCCACAAACAACCAAAAATATTTTGTTTTTTTAAAAATGACAGATACAACGATGACATTGGAATTATCAGAAATATATTTTGTTTTCATTTTTTAGCTCGAACGAAAAATTTAATTTGATTGTCTGTGGTTAAACGATCCATCTGCCGAAGATTTATCCATGCAATTGCTGACTATCGGTAATAGCCGTGTTCCGGTCGACGAATCGAACGGATTGGTTTCGTTTCCTCAGAACTTTTGCAATTTTGTCTCAACGAAGGACGAGCTCATCAAGAAAGTGTTCCCGAACATCATTACTAACCACAAAAATCACAATTGGGTTAGTGAACGAGTAATTCTTGCGGCAAAGAATAAAGATGTGGATCTCTTAAATTTCACAATTCAAAATCTAATCGTCGGTCCACTTCATTCCTTCAAATCTATCGACTGTGTGACAAACAAAGACGAAGCAACCAACTATCCAACCGAATTTTTAAACTCATTGGATCTGTCTGGCTTGCCACCGCACATTTTACAAGGTGCGGTAATCATCATGCTACGAAACCTGAATCAACCAAAACTCAACGAAAGTTCAAAGGTGAGGAAGTTCTCATTCCGAGAATTCTGATAATCCCAACCGATATGCCATTTGAGTTTAAACGAATTCAATTTCCGATTCGTCTTGCATTCACCATGACGATCAACAAATCACAAGGCTCATTTTTGAGTGTTTGTGGCCTGAATCTAGAAAATTAATGTTTCTCTCACGGCCAATTGTACGTATCATGTTCACGTGTCGGCAAACCTGTCGGCAAACCTGTCGGCTTTGTTCGTTCTCGCACCTGACAATAAAACGAAAAATGTCGTATTGAGATGCTTTACTGAAGGGAATCGACCTTATTGCAATCCACTCAGCAAATAGTTTAAAAGAGAGTAGTGCAACAATGCTACGCGAATCATTTCGAATCAATTCAGTAAAACGAAAGCCTTTCTGCCACGTGAATTACATTCATTTCAATGTAATTAAAATATATTTCATTTTGATTGATTTGGAGTATTCATTTTATCCGCCCCGAAGGTCTCGGGTTCGATTCCCGGTAGTGACAAGGAAGAAATTGCACGGCTGGTTTAGGATCAATGAACTAATCACTTATTATCCGATATGAAAATATGATTATGAAACCTCATTTGAGGCGGCCAAATCCCTTGATGGGATATGGTGCTAGAGAGAGAGAGAGAGAGAAATTCATTAAATCTTTAAAAAAATGAATTTATTTAAGCTACAATAACTTTTAACAATATTTATTGATTTTGAGGCGGTACGAAGTTCGCCAGGTCAGCTAGTTTAACATAAAAACATTTTGATTGATCTAAAAAGATGATTCGATAGATGATAAAAATTGTTTTATTGTTTTAATAAAAAGAAAGTATTTTCAAAAGGAAAGGCAGGGTCGCAGTACCCCCCCCCCCCCCCACCCTCGTAGTATCCTCACCCGAAAGTAACATTCGCTTGTATCTTTTTACTCAGATCCCTTTGGGGCTATTATGAAATTTTTCGATTTCGTTTTGTTCGATATCGAGAAAATTCGCCCTTTTATGAACGCATATGTTATCGAAAAAATTCGCCCTATTATGAAACTAAAACAAACTATGAAGCGATTTTTTCCGAATGCACGATGAACATTTAATAGACGAATTTTAAATTCGCCGTTCGATTTTTTCCAAAGATGTTAATCCTTAATTGTTTGTGTAAAAAATGTATTTAAAATTATTTATAAAATTATAAGGTTAACTAGATATACAGGGTGTTTGGCGCGTAGACCGATAATTTTAGGCAGATAGAGGGGGGGGGGGGGGGAGTCATTTTCCAAATTCAAATTCATTTTTTGCTTTCATCCCACAGAACTAAATCCTGAGTGCCACGATAACTGACATGTGATATTTTTAAGTTTATTTTGAATTACTCAAAATCTCGTCTTTAAATAATCTTCAACTTTTTTGTTTGTAGTCGTAAAGGCACAGGTTGTTGTATTCTACAATGTGATTTTATTCTAAATAAACCATTGTTTCTAAATATAACGTTGACTTATGTACATTGGCGTCACATTATCTTTAGAGTCTTTATCAATTGAATGGGCAGAAAACCGATACTGTCCATATTCACTTTTTAATGAATTGTTGAAATGTTTCACAGAAATGAAAGAAAATATTTTTTTATTTCAATTACAGTGAAACCTCCCAAAAGCGAACACTTACGGGACTGTAAATTTCTGGTCATTTTACAGAGGTGGTCGGTATGACTTCTCTGAACAGTGACCAAAATTATATTTCTGGAGTTTGGTCTTTTTATAGAAGTTTTGACAAATGGTAAATAAAAGAAACGTATGTATGCACATTAGGGTGGTCCTTGTTTGTATTGGGCGGAAAATATGTAGAGGTACCTAACGGAGTATCCCCTGAAAATTTGAGGTAATTCTAAAATCTTAAACAGAAAAATATTGGGTCAATGAAAGATGGTTTAGAGGCTTTCAAACAAACAGAAACTAGTAGAAGCGGACAATTGAAATTGTCCGACAAGCGCTCGATAAAATAGGAAAAATGCAACAGACGGACGGACAGAGGTGTAAAATCTCTGAAACAACTAAAGTGCTAATACAACAAATTAGCCCAATAGACAAAAAATGAATATAATCTTAAGCAAATCAAAAAAAAATTACAGAAACTAGTTTTGAAATAACACTCTTTTTATTATAGAAAAGAATAATAATTGAATAGTAGCCTAGAATAACAATTGAAAATTTAAAAAAAAGTAGACAGCCGCATCTGTGTGACCTCTATTTTTAGAAAAAGTTGAATATCTCGAAAACCACTTGACCTTGAGTTCCCAAATTTTAAATGTGACCTTTTTAGAGTAGTATCTATCTGTGTGCAAATTTTGAGCTCCCTGGTATGTATAGTTTTTGCTGTGATAGTGCCAACAGATAGACGGCCTAAGTCTTTGTATAAGCTTGCTCGCAAGAGCGAGCGCTAAAATTATTAAAAAAAGTTTCTCAGCCTAAATAAAAATTGTGATGAATAGAGGAAATAACTATCTTTCCAAAACGTCAAAGATATTAAAAATCGGTTAACAAATAATGACTTATTTATTGCCAATTTCCGAAACTAATAAATACCCAAATAGTAAAAGGCCTTTTTTAGATCCTGATGATGTTATAAAAAACCATATGAGTCATAAGAACTTAACATAGTTGTGTTTATGATGTCATTATCAGACGTCTCATTAGTTATTGTATTTAAATCCACCTACCGCATTAATTATGACCTGATATGGCCAATATGTTTCATTGTATCATATACTATATAAACAAGAGAAATGCAAATTAATTTCAGTTTAAATCCAAATCTCTCGAGAAAAGGACTCAAATTTGAAATTTTGAAAAACTAAATTTAGGTCGTTAAACAGTTTGATTAATATTTTAAAGAAAGTGCTACTAAAGTTGACAATATGGAAGATAATGTACGGTCCACTACAGAAATGTATGTTCTTGGCCATGAGTACTGTCAAATTGTTGGTGCTAAGTTACCCTCAAAAAAGCAAGTGATGTGTCTCTTTTTTACCATCACCGTACTGTAAAATTAACTATTCGTGAAAGTGCACCTCTGACAATCCAGAAAGTTTTTATTTTTTGGTCAAAAGCAGGAATTCCAGTGAAAAAGAAACAACATTCTGTTGAAAATTGGAAAAATTGCATGATGAATGGAAACATCTTCTAAAGAATAAAACTGAAACTTCAAAACTAAACCGTGAAAGCAAAATTGCCTTTAATAGTAAACTGGATGATATTTTCGATATCGCACACACTAATGCCTTGTACATGATGATCAGTGAAGACGACAAGCAATTCCTCCAGAAAGGGCGTTCCGGATATTTGGCTGGAGCCAGAGAATCTGAAATTAAAAAAGAAAAGCGGAAATCGGAAGGTATGGAGGCAGAAACAAATCGTAAACGAAAATATCTTGTAGAAAAAAGTAAATCAATTCCAATAGACTCACAAGCATTATTTTCGTCATCGGAAAGAGATAGCGAAAGCATATCTGATAATGACATGAGTTTGGAAAATATCGATTTGCCCGTGCGGAGCGACGAAAGAGCCTCCTCTAGGGCCACATGTTTCAGTACTCCTTGAATATTGTCAGCTTTGGGTAAGTGGAAGGTTACTGTTCGTGCAGCACTGCATCTAATCAGTTTCGTTGCCGAAAGTATTGGGCATTCTATTGATGAACTCGTTTTAAATCGAACAAAACTGATGCGTCATCGCGAAACAAACAGAGTAAAAATAGCAGCATCAGTTAAATCGATTTTCAAGTTTACAACAGGCGTACATTGGGATGGAAAGTTACTTCCGGAGTCATGGAATGGAGGCCGTGGATCGTTTCTCTGTTTACATTTAAAAAAAATATTTTTGGTCATATTAAAGGAGTTGATTTAATTCGCATAACCCCAAATACACTGGTCGCTAAACAGAACAGGGAGGTGGTCAAATTAAAGAGAATTTTTAGAACAAATTTGTATGGTTAATGTGTTGGGACTGTAGAAAAGTGGCCTATTTAATGAGGTGGTCAGTATAGAGAGGTGGTCACATTGGGAGGTTTCACGTACTATTTTTAATCACACACTATAACGTAAAAACGAAATCACAAAATCACTGTCAAAATTATTTTCTATTTTTTCCCGACTTATCGAATTTTCTCGATATCGAAAAATTTCATAATTGCCCCCCAGACGATCAACTGAAACATGTTGTGGCTTTCCATTAACGTCAACTATAAATATTTTTCGTAGCCTTCGAATTACTTTAAAAGAACCCTCGTAAGGCGAATTTAGGCCTATTCGGGTTTTATCAACACGAACAAAAACAAACTCACAGTTATTTAAATTTTTGGGAACAAATATATCAGACAGTGTCGATTTTTGAGTATCGACTGGAATTAAATGTCACATATTTGTTCGACGTTGGTTTATGAAATCGTCAGTGCATGGAAGAGATTCCGAACCGGGACCTAAAAATATATCACCAGGAATTCTGAGGCGTTGGCCATACACTAAGTCTGCCGGACTACGTATAATGTTCTCTTTTACACATGCTCTGACGCCCAGCAACATAATTGGCAACTCAGAACTCCAATATTTAGTGATTCCTCGGGCTTTAAGTGAAGTTTTTAGTGTTTTGTGAAAACGCTTCACCACACCATTCACCTGAGGATGGTATGCTGTGGTGCGTGTTCTGTGTGAACCCAAGATTTTTGTAAAGTTTCGAATCAAATTGGCGGCCTTGATCTATCGTAATCTCCAGAGCGACACCGAATCTTGATACGTATTGGTTGACAAACGTCTTCGCAATTGTTGCAGCGGTCATGTCAGAAATTGGGTATGCCTCCGACCAACGGGTAAACCTGTCCACGATAGTTAGCAAATAACGGTTGTCATTCGATGGTGGTAACGTATATATATGGGACTTTTGACTTCTGAAGACAAAATTTTTCATTGAAGTTTCGTGTAACGAAGAATGGCCATAATTGAAAATTTGTTAAAAAAATTAAAAATGTTGTTACTAAAACAAAGTTCATCGTAAGCGAGTATCGTATACTACAAGTCTATTAAAACGAGCTCTTCGCTTGTTTGAGAATGTCAATTTAAAATCCAATTGGAAATATTGCTAAAACCTTGTAGAAGAACATAATAATATTTTTGTCAAAATCACGGAACTAAATTCCAAAAAATATTGTTAGACTCATTACAATTGACCATTTTTTCTTCCATGGACAGAAAATATTATAAGCTGTCGAAAAATATAGACGAGATTTCGTGGACATCTCTGGTAATGGTAGTGCAAATGAAATCATGGATTCTATTATAGAGATAGCAAAACTCATTAGAATCAGATAACAATCACTATAACGGTAGAATATTGTGTAATTTATTCGAAAATGTGGGTGAATCTCTACGATCGGCGGTATAAAAAAAGGAATTTTTTGTCCACGACCTGTAAATATATTTAGCTCATTCTTTATTAAACTAGAAATGATTTTCAAAATTGTAAAGTTTCCAACATCTTTAAAACATAGTACAACCCATCATAATTTTAGTCCATTCACTATAGACTCATTAGATTGAAAATCTCTTTGAAAATATTAGCGAAACCTCATGGACATCTCCAGAATTAGCTGAAATATTATTTGAAACCCGTCAAAAATGCTCAATTTCTAAATATAATTCTCAATAGAACGAATCTCAAAAATATACTCTACTTAAATCTTAGGAATAGGTATATGCTTTACCTTCACAAAAATGTCAGCTTGGATCTGTAAATATTTCTAGGTTCGACGGCACAACATTTACAATTAGTCCAATTTTATAATTTTTTTTGAAAATAAATTCCAAATGGAAAAATAATAAATTTAACGGTGTAATTTTTTAATTAATTTTTTTAGCACAAACTTCACTATCATCGACCGAAGTGATTATATGCAAAAAACAAACAGGTCCTTTGTGATCTCAGTTTTATCACATCATTACATTTCACTTTATTTGGTGCTTCCTGCAGTATTTACCTTTATCAATTACTACATAATCACAAACATAAAAACTCGTGTAACGGCAACGCTTCTAAACCGCACTTCCGGATCCACAAGAGCCCGGGAGTATGTTGACACTATCTGAACTCCAACATGTAAAATTCCTTTGGTCAAGGGTATGCGAAATTTTTTAGTTGCGTTAATAGAGGTGTTTGAGATGTTTACAGTTGTAAAGGTCTACGGATGAAGCGAAGGTTTGATTTAATACATGTTAAGAATAAAGTGCTCACAAGCAAACAATAGAAAATTGCAAGTAGTTGGCGTTGGTTCTGGCATTTTAAAAATAATGCTTGACTTAGCAACTAAAATTTTTGAGGTAAATTTGTAAGATGACTGTAGAAAGTCGGTGGTTACCAATCATATCATCTGATTCCAAGCGAAAAACTTTACACCAATCCGAAAGTTAGAGAGATTTGAAAATTAATGTTTTTTTCAATTTTTCTAACTGAAATTAAAGACCGCGATTTTAAAAATTCTGATTTTTATGTTTTCTGGGATGTCGGCAAAAGGTCGGCTTAAAATTGTATATATAATCATGGTATTGAACATTTGCAAATACTCAGCTAATTCTATAATATCATCTGTTCTCCGACAGAAATTCTTTCAGAACAAACAGAAAGCCATAAATTACAACTAACTATTGATTTTAATCAATGTGTTGTCAACAGATTTAGATTTAATTACTGATCTGTAGAATGATCTGCCCCGATAGGCTATGATAAGTGAAGTAAAACACATTCCGGGAGTTATCTACCAATCTTTATATGATCTCTTAAATATTTCATCTAAATTGATCATGAGACGATATGTGGCAAAAAACTAGCCCAATCGAATAACTAGTTGCATTTCTATATATATAAATATGCGTGACTGGAACCAAATTCCTGGTACTTGATCACGTATTATCTTATCAAAATGTACACATAAAATAGAGTACTTCACACAAAACATATTGATCATCATTTTTGTTTGATATACTATATTAGTAGAATATTCCATTATTAATTATTATTAAGCGATCGCAAAAATTTAGTTACAGGAAACGATCAACTTTATAACGATTATCTAACAATATCATCTTAAAGAGGATTGTGATTGGTAAATGACGATCACTGTCACAGTCCTGTATTGACCGTACAAATTAATCACTAATCTGGTGCCAACAAGGTTACACTACACATGTTATTAAGTACTTGATCGTGATCGCTATTTGAAATTACAGGGTCATTTCAAATCCAAACAATTGTTTTTGCGATACTGTCATACTTTTAATTAAGATCGTTTTGCAAATCACTCAACAAATTATAACGTATATACGATTAAGGCATACATTAATGATCATTTTATACGAAAACACTTGCGATCACACATTCCAGCAGCTAGTAGTTTGTGCAAATATTTTTTCATAAAGATATTATCATTTTTGATGATCACAACTAATATCATCCTTATCTTTTCTATTTTTTTTAATAAACAACCCGCCCCTCTTGTTTGGATAAACCACTGTGATATTCTAAGTTTCGTCTATTTTTTTAAAATAGTTTTCTGCCGGAAATTTTTTTTTCCATGTACGATATTAAATTTCTTTACAAAACACACAAACACATACACGTGATTATTCATAATTTATTACCGCAGTTTATTTAAATATGACTCAAAAAGATAAATTAACTATGATACTCTTTAATTATTATTTTATATAAAAAGACAAAAAAACTGACGAGATCAGTTTTAGCACCACGCAGGTATTTTTACGATCGGAATTTTAAAAATACACAATAAATAACGCAATGATGAACTTGAGATTGGCACGCGTAATTTACGATTTGCACAATGTCGCACACAAAAATTATATAGCGATCGATTGATCGTCCATCAAGTTGAATAATTAAAATAATTAGATCGAACACCCAAACAAGGTCACCAGAAAGAAAATCACAAAATTACAATTTTGTTTTTTTTTTTGTTGCATTTAACACGATCACTCTAAAGTATGTAAATTGTTAATATGCAAATCATCATGATCACAGTCGATCGCGATTAAATTATATTATGTTGTTACAAAACAGGATGCTACATATAAGCGCGCAGATAAGAGCACCAGATTCATAATTTTAAATAAACAGACAATTTTTTTTTTTAATTTCCACAAAAATAAAAAACCAACCACTTGTTGCTGATCATTTCCCAATTTACGTTTTAACAAAATGATGAGCGCGCGTAATTAAAATAAATTATACAAAATATTATTTATTTTTAAAACTTACATAAAATAAAAAAACAGTTAATAATAATTTTCATTTTATTTTTTTAAAGTTTTCCACTTAAAATATTTTTCCACACTCAACACTAATAAGTTTTTTTTAAATCGCACAAAAACTATTTTTTTTGTTTAAAAATCAATAAATTATAATTTTTAAATTAATTAAATTTTTAAAAATAAAATTTATTTTATTTCTCAATATTTTTAACGTTTTGTATTCAAATAAACTTTTCAACTCAACAAATAAAAGTCTAATGAAAAGTTTTTTAAATTTTCCGATAATTTTTAATGCATGGTTTTTTTTATTCAATTTTGTCTTCCTTTTGGGGGTTTGTAGCACAACAAAAATGTACAGAAAGAAAATCGCGAGAGAAATAAATCTTGTTAACCATAAACTATTATTATTAATTTTGCTTTTGTTTTTATAGTTTCTTTTATAGTTTTATTAATGAAAATTGTTAATTTATATTTTTTCTCTACGTTGTAGTTTCGTTGTTGTATCTATATTTGTGACTACATGCATGCGGCTTCGTAGTATGCATACACAACAATTACCCCGCCGTACGATTTTATCACAAAACTGTTATACAAATTACGTTTGCTTTGATATTTTGATTTCCCCTTACTTTTTTATAACGAATTTTTTTTGTTTTGGTTTGTTTATTTTAGTTTTGTGTGTATCATATGTTTAGAAGCGGGGACTACGTTGTGTTAAAAATACGTACGGAAAGTGTATATAAAACGTAAAAGTAGTATTAATTAAAAGCCAAGAAAATTATTTTGATTGCATATAAGCGAAGTGGACTTTTTAACTAAAAGTGTAGCTACACAAATTATCGAAAAGTGTAAACTATGAAAAGTGTAGATACTAAAGATGCTCCTCGCGGTGCTCTCTGTGTAACTCTAAATGAATCAGGCGGTGTAATGGAGACGAGCAGGCATAAATAATTTTTTTTTTTTTTTGATGGTAGAGGTTTGACGAAAATAATCATCGAGAATTTCCACGAGGCAACGTGGTACTCATCCCTTTCGAGAAGTGATAAAGTGGGGGACATATACGGGTGGCCGGTAGAGGCTCGCTAATTACATTGTATGGGTGGCCACCCACGAGGCCATTCATCCTTTTATCTAAACGGCAAAGGTGTGCCGCAACGTTCACTGGTGGTACACCGCGATAGTAGCACATGTGTTGGTTGGGCACAGCGGCAGCGACGAATACCGCAACTTTAACGGGTGGTTAACAACGTGGCCCAAAAATATACGGTTTACGACGGGAAGATGCCCAACATTTTTTTTTGACGGGCGTATCAAGGCCAAGTTTACGGTTTGGCGAGGTGACGCCCAACCAGTTAGTTTGCGGGTGGCCAGTTGAGGCCATTTTGTAAAGGCGGGAAGACGCCCAACCCATTTCGATGAAAGACACCACAACCCAAGTTCAACCTCCCGGAGGTCCAAAGGTATCGATTTTTATGTTTTTTTTTAATTGTGTGTTTCTTACTTTCAATTTTGTTTTGAAAATATCAATTTTCTTAATTTTTGATTTCTTTTGCTTTGACTTTTTGTTGAAAATATATTTCTAATTGAGCACCATTACGATTGTGTGGCACGAGCAGGAGCCACACTAGTTTCGCTACCTACTTTATTCGGGGTCATCGACCATTTATTTTTTATTTTTTCGATTTGTTTTTTTTCCGCTTCACAAAGTTGTGCAAGATCAGAGATTAGTTTATTCGTGAGTTTATTTACGATAAAATGAATTACTAAAAAAATTTTCGGGTCGGTATGATAGGAGCGTGTTCGTGTCGGTTTCGTGTCGGTTCCCTTGACTCTTGCTGGGCTTGTCAATGATGTTGTCTACTCTCTAATTATGCTGCTTCGTTGTGGCTGGGCAACGGCCTTTCGGGTTCAATGGGTCATTCGGGGGGTCTCTTCAGGAGACTGAGTACTTACCACTCGGGGAGATCCGGTCGTCTTCGGGTGGGCACACCCGGTTATTATTAATTTTATTATGTTCCTCAAGTTTCGTTCGACGAGTTTTATTTAGTTTGCTTTATTTTTGTTTATTCTGTTCCACGGTGTAGGCGAGGAGCACGCCAACCTCAACTTCCCCACAGCCCAAAGCTTTGAGATCTAGCAGGCAAAATCACCGTGAAAAACATCGTAACATCTTTCCACGGTAAATTGGTTGATTTGCTTTTACACCCTGCCCTATTCAATGAAAATGAGTGGTGAGGGTCCTCATCATCACTGATGCAGGAGCTTGCTTTCCCAGAGCAATTCGCTGGTCTAAATGTTTTTTGACTTACGCTCTTACACAAACATTTTGTTCACATGTAAATGTCGTAGTTATAAACAATGGCTGGTTTCGATTTTCCAACCAAATACACGTTTGAATTCCATTTCTATAACTTTTTTAACTGCGACGTAAAACGATATGAAGCCGTAGGCTTGTAAACAACATAAAAGCTTGTCAAAAAACGAACGCGCTGCATTACCTGCGTTTGGTTGCTACCGCAGCGTGAAGTGGTAGCACTTTGACCCCTGTACTTACTACACTATGGTCCATTCTAGGAATCTCAGAGATACTACCAAGTGTTGGCTTGCGTCGTATAAAGATGTGAGGTATCTCCACATAAGTTTCAAGTCCTGAAATTTCACAAAAATTCAAATGTTCGTCAATATACTTGTTACACTATGGCCAAGGAACCATAGTAATGTTACCAACTTTCGGCATATATCGCTTAATTGAAGATAGATTTAGTTGTTCGGAACAGTTAAATTAGTTACAATAAACCAATTTTGTGTTGTTCCACGATAATTTTAAAACCGGTGAATTTGTGGACCGGTGGACGTATGTTTAAAATAGTTAAACACATTAAATAAAAAATATTTTTGGTGGCTCCATACAAGTTTTAAGACGCTAAAATTATGAAAAATTTAAATATTTGTTAAAATACTTGTAAAACTCTGGACCTTTGTGAAGTTAGCCAAGGATTTCATCCCAGAAAAATAAAATAAAAATCAACGGGTAACACTAAAACCACAATGGTATTCCAGCCCAAGATTTAATATAGTAATTTCGTTCAATCTGTAAAGTTTATTACCCCAGATTTTTTTTTTTTTTTAAATTTTAAATATTAAAATCGAAATTAAAAATTAAGTAAAAATTATAATTCTGGGATTTTGTAAAATAACGGAGAGCTATTTGTTGTGCTATAAAAACATGACCAGTAAAAGGTCATCGACTGAATGTATAGTATTCTATGCGACACTAAATCGTATAGATAAGCTCTAGTGTTGAAGGGGAATCAAAAAGGTTAGCCAGAGCTGTCTAGATATATCGAGACTGAAACTTGAGTACTTGAATTATATATAATATTTTACTTAATTTTTAATTTTGATTTTAATATTTAAAATTTGAAAAAATTCTGGGCTAGAATAAAATTTCGAGATTGAACGAAATTACAATATTAATTTCTGGGCTGGAATACCATTGCAGTTCTAGTGTTACCCGATGAATTTTTTTTTTTTTCTGGGAAGAAACCGTGGGCTCACTTCACATACATAACTCTGCCCAACTCCAGGAATCTCAGAGATGGTATACCAAGTTTGGATATATATCTCGTAATAGATGGACGAACTGCGGAGTTCAAAACAGTTTATCACAAAACTAATTAAAATAATCATTTGAATAGCTCAATTCGTCCACTATTAGACGACATATGCTTACACTTTTTAACATCTCTGAGATTCCTGGTATCGACAACAGTGTAGCAAATATTTTGATGAACACCCAACATTTTTATTTTAATGTGGTTAAAAGTTTTGAGAACCTCAATTCGTATACTATTGGAAGAAATATACCCCACTTGTTATAACATCCCCTAGAGGGATAAAGATTAGTGTCACTTACTACTGTCGAGGAACCAATTTTATAAAACGATACTATTGTGATTTCCCAACTATAATACAGTAATTGTTCCTATTTCCTCAACTATGTACCTGTACCAGCTTGAGAGGAGGCAACAATTCATCTACACAGTGGTAAACGTAAACGTAGGCAGGCACTTTCCACATTAGATAGTAGACCCTAGATAGACAGTAGATAGTAGACCCTGGCAAAAGAAAGTAGAGCTACATATGCGTGTCATAATATACCAAAGCCTCAATGGCAAATGTGAAGCCGAGCCACTGTAAAATCAGTAGCTGGCAAGGAGTAAAAAATTATAACCCCAGGAGATAGCAATATTGGAAGTAAGAAAAGTCAGCGACATCCGTGAAAAATAAGTGCTGATCGAAACTGCGAAGTCGGAAAATTTATAATTTTTTCTGAATAAAAAGAACTTGTCGGAAGTTGATTTGGTAGTAGCGTTACAGCAAAGAAGCTGCCTCGCCTTGCCACTCAGAACAGTGCAACAACAAAACTGAGGATTTGAAACACAGTTTCAAGGCAGAATCGAAATATCTCGCACGAAATATTTTATTTTAATTGGACATCATGCAGAATAAAAAATTTTATTTGGGTTACAAGATGCTTCAAATATCATGCATTTGGACACATTGTAAAATTTGGCAAAGAAAAAATTCAAATGTGTGTACACTGCGCTGATTCCGGACATGACCAGAATGTCAATCCAAAAACGACGGAGGCACTAAAGTGTGTCGGCTGTAAAAACGCTAAAAAAATATTTAACCACTCATCACATAAACCTAATCTGTATGGAAAAATCATACGCGGTAAAAAGCTGGGTGACATGGTTATACGTCGGCACGTGGGGTTTTCAATTTATATAACAATTTTGAATTTAAATAAAACACAAAATAATTGAAATATTGGGCTGAAAATTATTCCAGGTGCAGTACACATGTTACATTTAATTATGGAATCTGATCTTGTTCCAAGACACGAGGCCAACGTTCGGTTGTAGCTCGGAGAGTGCATAAGTCTGCTTATAGACAGTTTACGGCCAAAGGGAAGGGTGATTAATCACTCATTATCCGAAATGAAAGTATGATTATGAAACCTCATTTGAGGCGGTCAAATCCCTTGATGGGATGTATAGTGCCAGTGAGAGAGAGAGAGAGGGAGAGAGAGAAGATCAAAAAGCGTTCAGAAAGCCGACGACGAATGGACAAAGAGCTAAATGTGTGGCTAAATTCCATGGAGCGAAAAAGCAGATCTCAAGATACATAATGAAATTAGAAAGGTCCATTCAAAATTATCAAGAGGATCAGCGACGATGTGTATCGCATACAAGAACACCTGGGAGATTACAAAAAACGAGAAAGCTCCTTTATAGTTACTGGGATTTCGCAATTTGTAAAAAAGGCTATAGTATGAAGCTTTATCCCGATCAATCAATCGGTCTGGGTTGTAGAGAGGACAAAACATTTTGTCTGCACGACAAGGCACACGCACGTGCACATGTAAACAAAAGCACACAAACACAGATTTTTTAAACACTACCTTTTTTGACTTCGGCGGTATAGCGAATGTTAAATCTGCAATAATCTCGAGGTCTTTATTTTACTACGTAAAAGAAAGTAAAAGCCTTGAAGCGCTTAATCGTATTTCGCGCAATTGGCGAAAAAATAACCAACCAATGGGAGGAGCTCTTATACTGTGATTTTCGTCAAAATTCACGTATTTGAAGTTTGTACTAATTTGTCATAAAACCAACAACAACGTTTACTGACCAAACGGCACTGTGGCTAGAAGTATGGCGTTTGGATCGGGGGGTACCAGGTTCAAATCTCGAGTGCAAAACTCTTGCGAACTATCTTCCATGCCAGTACAGACTAGCATGGAGCTATGCAATGTCCAGATGGTTCTAGCGAAGTTTGTAGAATTAAAAATAATCAATAAGGGTCAAATAGTGTTACATGATATGACTTGAGCTTGGCGGATGCTGTTAAGCGACTACAATGTCCACTGTGCCCTACTTTCACAATGACAATCAATAAAGATCAATAATTGAATATTATAGGTGTGAATTTGGAAAATCAGTGCTACCAACATGGTCAACTATACAGGGTGTCCCAAAATTGAATGATCAAACGAAACAGAGTGATAGGGGAGCTCATTTCAAACAAAAACAGTCTAGTAAAGTATTTTCGAATTGTTGGTGCTGCAAAAGTTATTCCGTTTTTAGTATTTTTTAGTGAAATCGCATACGCAAATCAACAAAAAAATTTGAAAAACAAAAAGACTTTGCAAAACCAGTGTTTTTATTTGACAGAAGATAATGCAGCTTATAAAAATGGTTTTATTAGAAAGGCACACTCTTCTATATCGTATATAAAAAGAAAGTTAAATAAAACAACTCTTGGTTTTTTTTTTAATTTAATATTTTGGTGGGCATGCAATTTCACTAAAAAACACTAAAAGTGGAATAAGTTTTGTAGCATTAACAATTCAAAAAAACTGTACTTAACTGTTTTTGTTAGAAATGAGCTCCCCTATCACCCTGCTGCGTTTGGTCTTCCAATTCTGGGACACCCTGTATAATGCTTGCTTCAGAGTGGGAACACCAAAATATTTGTTCATTTTCTCACCAAATAGGAAAAGTCCAAAGAAGAATATTCTTACATAATATTCCTATGCTCTTCTGTGGCACTATTCTGTCTTTCCCTAGGAATAGAGAATTGGGAAAAGTACTTTCATGGCATTTTAGTCTAAATTGTTTTTGTCTGGCCCCGAAACTAAATTAAATGAGAAAATATTTTTCCCTATAAAAATTGTATGGAACAAAATTTTCCTAATTAACTTTGTTTCGAAAATGTTTGCACTAAACTTATTCATTCATTAGGCCAGAGAAATACTATTTGGACGAAAATGCTACGAAAATATTTTTCCCAATTCCCTATTTCCGGAGAAAGCGAAAATAGTTCACAATAAAGGTAAAAAATATATACACTGCGGTTCACTTGATAGACGCACTTGCGTCTAATGTAAATGTAAATTTTACTGTAATTTCTCATGGGACCAAGAATATGCTAGGTTGCTCAGTGAGTTCAGTAATTCGTTAAGAGATAGCGAAATTTTGTTCGTCATTTTATTTTTCTAAAAAGTACCATTTTTTCTTTTTTATGAACACGTGTTAAGTTTCTTATACATCTGTCAACTCTTTCGTATAATGACAGCTGTTCAAAGTTGACGTATCACAGTATTTTTTGACAATAGAAAAATTGAAGATCGTGCAGTTATAAAATTTTTATTTTTGGAAGGTGTATAGTACCTAAACAAATTCATGAACGATTGTTGAAAGTGTATAAGCACTCTTCACCTTCAATTAGAACAGTAGAAAAGTTGCTGAATTTAAATGTGGTCGTACAAGTAAGTTTTGGGTTTCAGAAATATGTGTGCACAAAGAGTGCCGCATACGCTAACAATCGAACAAGAACACATTCGAATTCGACTTTCTTAGTTACATTTGGAGCGTTTTAGAAAGGATAAAAGGGTGTTGTGCCTCGTTTCATCACTATATCGATGAGACTTGGGTCTACCAACATGATGCTGAATCAAGAGGCTAAGAAGTGGTGTGAACCCGGTACTTGGCTCCGAAGCGAGTTAAGGCCCAGAAATTAACCAAGAAGGTTTTAGCATTAGTTTTTTGGGATGTAAAAGGAATTTTGTTCGTGGATTACCTTCAAACTAGTAAAATAATAAACTCAGATAATTATTGTAACCTTTTAGACCAGCTGGATGTAAAAATTCGTGAGATTTTAGTTTTTCGTCAAGACGACGCACCCTCACAGCTCAAGAAACCATCGCAAAAATCAGTGAATTAAATGATGAATTGTTGCAACATCCACCCTATTCGCCAGATTTACCTCCCTTTCACTTCTGACTGTTCTCACATCTAAAAAAAATGTATGCGTGGGAAACGGAAAAGGTAATAGTAGCCGTGGAATTGTATTTCGGATTCTCACTTCAGGAATGAAATTATAAGATCACTGGAACAAGTGTATTGAAGTCAGGGAGATTGTATTGAATAATAAAATGTATTTCAAACGATAAAATCGTGCTTTTCTTCGCGATAGACAAAACTTACTGAGCAACCTAGTATTTATATTGAGAATAGAGAAAATTTAAACATAGCAAGCTAACTGCATTTTCTTTGTTTTTTGGAACATAATTTACATTAAACGCAATTTATCGGTTCACTTGAATAGACGCATTCTAAAATTTAAGTATTTGTGAGTAAATTTTTATTGTAAGTTGTTAATATTTTTTCAAGATTTTCGAAATAAGTATTCAGTAGATGATCAAGATTTAAAATCTGTAGAAAAAATATTATAATAAGGCAGAAAGGACGGGGAAAGGGGGGGGGTTCCATCCGAGTTAAAGCTCGTATAATCGAGCGTAGTGGGCACGCTGTGTGAAATTATTTAAAAAACAATCTGGGAACCGGGAATCCATGATCCGGGAGTGCATCAAATATGGAAGCAACAATTAAGGAAGGTCGGCGATAGTTCTGACACCGCAAAATACAAGAAAAATGTATAGGTTAGCGTCTAATTCAGCTCTTTCCACGAACAAATTCAGAACAGCAGCTGGACTTAATGCCAGTAAATCAACAGTTCGTAGAGCAATTTTAAGTGCTTCATTTCTAAAATTCAAAAAATTAAAAAAAAAACCACCACAAAACCACTGTACGCGACAAAGATTAGAAAAACTTGTTTTTTCAGATGAAAAAAATTCAACTTAGATGGACCAGTTGACTTGATATCATGACATTTGCAAAGAAGAACATTTTTGACTCGCCATCATGTGAGAAAAGAAAGAGTAATAGTAAAATTTAATATTATGATTGTTTGATTGATTGATTAGAATGTACGGCCAAGACTAAGCAGGGATCCCGGATACGCCGGGCCTACCGTACACCCCTTTTACATATAACAAGATGGAGAGATAGGAAAGGTTGTTAGATATGATAGACTTGACCCGGTTACAGACACCTAAGTAGTCAATAGTTAGTAAAGCACTAGACGGCACAATTATTTTGTTTTTCGAGATGTAAATAATCAGCAATCAACATCCTAAAAATTAATTGATTAATTAGTATAAATGTCCTGAAATGAAATTTCATTATTATGAGTGATTAAATTGTATATAGCATACATATCAATTTACTATAACGCGACGCCGGGCCCGCCACACACCTTTATTATAGCATCTTAAAAAAAATTGATAATTATTAATGTTGGCATCTGAATGGTAAATTTCCTGAAATAAAACGTAATTTTTGGGGTAGATACTCGATTGGCTAGCAAGCAAGAAATTTGCCAGCCAAAATCCCGGCCACTCAACCAACTCCACCAAGGAAACCTGAATCTCAAATTAAGTTTTTCAAAAGTTTTTTATTTTTCTTGCGATTGTACAGTAAATTTTGCGGCTTCAAAAAATGAACAGCAAATTTTTGTGTGGTTTTACTGTGCAGTTGCAAAAATAAACAAAAATTTTATAAAAATATATTTTGAAATTCAAGTTTTCTTGGTAAAACCGATCGAGCAGCATGGGCCCCGGCTGGCAAACCGCCCGCCCGCCAGCCAATCGAGCATCTACATCATTATGAGTTAGAGATTCATTATTTTGTACGATATAGTTAAATTATTCTTGAATAGAATAAATGTAATGTAATGATTATTATGACTAAATTAATTATAATTTAGTTGTCGTAAAACAAATAAAATAAAGTAAAATAAAATAAAATAAATCGAATCCAAATATTGTAGCATCAAACGGATGGATCCCCTCTTCAACGGATAACCTTATCATCCCTAATCTAATATAAATATGTTTATTTATAAAAATAAAAGTGAAACAAGACATCTGGTTTCAAAAATAGCTAATCTGGAATCTATAAGGTAATATATCAATAATGAATGTGTCACTGGTTAAGAATCTCCAATACCTAAACAAATTAACAGATTACAATTTATTACCAACTAGAATTAAATAAAACTATTAAGCTAATCAGGAATCTGTAAGATGACAGAATTAGTAATAAGTAGCTAGTTAGTAGAAAATAATCTAATTAAAGAAGTGCATTGATCCCAAAATACAAAAACCATCTAAGTATGTATATCAATATTTGTCTGAAAAAATAAGTTAACCCATAAAGTTTTCCTCCACCGACACTTCAATGTAATTTAATATATTAAAATAATATTACTAAACCAATTGTCGTGAGACAAATTAATTCTTAAATATACAATTAAATTAAATTAAAATAAGAAAAATTACAATTAAATTGAAATTAGAATTCGACCTATAATTAAAAATTTGTTATCTGGTTAGTAGTGGAATTCTATTATATTTCTAGCGATGGCAATTGTCACTTCAATGCAGTTCTTGAAGCAAACTAACTTCGATCTGAAACCACTAATTATATCACAATGAACTTTAACGTAAGTTGTCAATATGTAATAAAAATTAAAATTCCAATTCAAGTGCTGCAGTGTGCTTTGCTTGTGGCCAAGAAAATCTTGTGTTTGCATTTTGCAAATTTAAAAAGCAAATTTGTGATAGATGTGGTAAAAGAGATCATACTAAGGCGGTTTGTGATGCGATAAAAAATACAATGGTGCGCGGTAGGATATTGGAGAAAAAAAACCGCAGACAGAATTTTTTTAGAGCTTTTTAACGTCAATGAAGTCAATGACAATGATCCTTTCTTTTGGGCTGTGTTAATAAATAATAATCCAGTGGAGATGGAGATGGAGATGGATTCTGGCGCATCAATGACGGCAATTTCTGAGGAATTTTTTAATAAACATTTTTCTTCAGAAAATTTAGCGAAACCAAAGAAACAATTGAAAAGTTATGATGGAGTAAGCCATAAGTACAATCGGTTATTTTGTTGGAAAGATTAAGTTCGAAGATGTTGTTATACGAAAATATTGTGGGGGTGATGCGTCGCGTGATTTGCTAAAAAAAATTAAACATAACGTTTACAAAGGCTAAATCTATAAATTCTAAAATTAATAATGTTGTACTAATAAACGGCAGTCCGTTTTCGGATAAATTAGGACTTTATAAATATGAAACCATAAAATCAGAATTGAAGGATGATCCCAAACCAGTTTTCTGTAAGCCACGACGGGTGGCGTTCAGGGAAAAAGTTAATGCAGAATTGGATCGTTTGCAGAATGAGGGAATTATATCTCCAGTGACACCACCGAATGGAGAACTCCTTTAGTGCCCGTTCTTAAGAAGAATGGTGATATCCGAGTGTGTATGCAGATTATCGAATAACAGTAAATAAATGCTTGAAGGATGTAAAATGCCTAATTCCACATATTGATGATTTGTTTGCAGCATTAGAAGGTGGTGGAATTGAATGAGGAGACGAAACATTTATTATCGTGGAGTACTACCAAAGGAGTTTTGTAGTGAATCGCTTACCTTTTGTAACCAAGTTCGATTTTTCAGAAAATTATGGAGAACACTCTTCTCGGAGTGAAAGGAACTGTAGATTGGACGATATTTTGGTAACCGGCAAGCCAGATGAGGAACATTTAGTCAATTTAGAAACCATTTTTAAGCATGTTAGCGATGCTGGTTTCAAGTTAAGAAAAGAAAAATGTTTGTTTTTCCAGTCTGAGGTTCACTATTTTGGTTATGTTTTCGATGCTTTACAAAGATGAGAACTTCACAAAGATGAGGACAAAATTCAGGCTACAGTCAATGCGCCAAATCCACAAGATATTACCCAAACCAGAGCTTTCATAGGATTGGTAAATTATTATACATAGTACTATGTTTATCCAAACTTCCAATCCAATATATAAGTTACTCCAGAAGAGTAACACATTTGTACGGAATTCGACTTGTCAAAGGTCATTTGATCAGATTAAAAAGATAATGACTTCCGATAAATTTTTTGTTCATTTTAACCCAGTATTACTAGTGAAGTTAATAACAGATGCTTCATCGTACGGAGTGGGCTTAGTATTGATGTATTTCCTGATAGAGTGGAGAAACCAATAGCCTACGCGTCGCGTACTATAATAACTATGCGATGATTCACACGGAAGCCCTTGCAGTTTATTTTGGGGTAAAGAAATTCTTAATTTATCTGATTTACCGATAAAATATTTTTTTAGAAAATTGATTAAATTAGATAATCCGACATTTGAAAGTAAAGAAATGAATTGTGTTAAACCTGAAACAGTTCTTGAACTTGTTATGTTTTTCCTACTACCAGTAGAATACAAAACCTGGGGAGATTCTTCATCGAGTCTTTGCTTCACCGACAGAACCAAATTTACGAACGAGGCCTTAGTCTCAATGACATCATCAATGCAAAATAATACAGCAAGACGCATTCGTTGACCTCGTCGTATTTAAGTAAAATTCTGGTGCCGACATTTTTTCCTTTCGATACATATGTTTTCGGTAGAATAACGGTATGTTGAAATGACATTTTTCGAAGTAATATTTTTTACTTCTAAAATACCATTATTCCATCGAGAACTGTGTGGCGGTACAGAATAAATTTGACTCTATATACAAAATCTAGTCAGAAACTAAAAAAATACTATTGATATCCATTCGTAATGAACCGTTTTGTATGTACAAGAAAATAAACTGGTTAAAGTACTCATCGCGAGTAACGGTTTAAACAACCAGACAGTCTGCGTCGAGTTTTCGAACGGTAAATCATATACAAATAGTAAAATTTAATATTATATTAGTAAATTATATTAGTAAAAAAAAAAATTTTGTTTCAATTTAAGTCCATCATAGACAAATGTGTGTGTAAATAGTTTGTAATGGCGTTCTGTTTTTTCATGATTCTGACAGTTGTGATCGCGGGCCGGAAAAGAGATGTGAGGTGCAATTTCATATTGAGACGCTATTAAGTTTAATTTTGCTTCCAATAAAGTTACCGGAAATGCATATAAGAATATGCTGCAATCAGTTTTACAATTTAATTTTTTGTGTTATGTTTTACAATTTGAAGTTCTATTGAGCTTTTATTTCTAATTTGAGTCAATCAACTGAACCCAAAAAATAACATTAAATTTGAACTTATCTTAAAAAAATGAAATGCAAGTTAATTAGCTTTTCAGAACTTTTATCCGTTCTCTGCAACAATGGGAAAGTGATGCTTCCGTTATTGAATTCAGCGGCTGATGAATTTCTGTTGTAAATGTTTGCAACTACACAGCGATATCGAGAGATTTCCCGCACAAGTTCAAAATCATTCTAATTTCTCCCGTGCAACGCAGCAGTAATTCAGGTAGTAAACCCCGTTGAAACTTTGCACTGACTGTGAATATTCTCATCAGATTATAGGTTCCACATTATGCAAATCAGGTCGCAACATTAAATACGCTATCAATTTCGTGACATCGCATTACATATAATGAAAACATACCATTTTATATTAGTAAACAATAAAATCCATATGATCGGGATCGTGCACTAATCGTAAAATGATAATTTCCTAATTATCGTAACAAGAAACATGCTAACTTAAAAAAAAATCGTTATATAACTAAACAAATAGACTAAATACAAGCGCTGAGATGATCGATAATTAGATCTCATAAAGTTGTGTTTACGATTATATACGATGGTTGTGTAAAAATAAATTAAAATACCAACAACAAACGATCGCAAAACTTACATTTTTATTTCGATTTCTTAATTTTTTACGATCAATCTTGATCTTGTTTTTGCGGATGGATGGAATGTAATGGATGTAAATACATTAAGTAATTTGTACTCGCGATCGGTGTATATACGCGCCTATATACACATAACATAAAACATATGTTTTCTTTTATTTTTGTTTCGTATACGAAACCACGATCGTGACGTAATACGATCGTCACTACACTATATAAATAAAATTGTATTAATCGATCGATCGTAAATAATTTTTTTTTGTTTTTTATTCGTTTTCAATGACTACTGTAACAGTTTACAAAAGTGAGTGCGCGCACCGTCGATAAGGTACAAAAATATTATTAGGTGAGATCGTTTTTTTTTTATTTTACGATCGTGTTTTGGAATGTGCAAACAAAATTTATTTAAGTGTTTTATTGCATATGTCTTATCTCACAGTATATTTCGCGTTGGAAGTGCACAATAAATGTGCAAATATTATAATTTGTATATTACTTGATACAATAAATCTGTGTGCGTGCGTGTATGCATGTGTGTGTACAATGAAATGCAACCGCGGCAAGGTTGGTTTGGGAATTCTCTGGTTTAAAAATTATTTGGTGCGTATATAATCGGATAAGACGACATGGTACAGCCGCTTTCATTATCTGTTTTGGCGATATTAATGCGTATTCGATTTCAATCGTTTGGCCTAGATTTTTTCGCATTGAACTATTTTATATAAATCGTCTACTTGATTGACAGCGATCTCGTGTTTCACTTCTTGGATAGATGCATTGCATACTAATTTAAATAACCGCATATTATGATAAATGTAAAATGTAATTAGCATAATATACTTATTTATCACCCTGTAGTTAGAATATAATCGTATAATAAAATTACAACTAAATCTATTTCAATTCATCTCGTAATTTTTTGCATTTTGCATACCAGTTTCTAACATACAATATTCTAATTTAAATTGATCCTAAGGCGGTCTTGTATACATATATACGATCAACAATAATCTCATCAATCATTTTCAACAAATATAAAATAAAACCAACAACAACGCGATTTAAGTAAATATAAGAAAATTCTTACCATTTTGTGATTAGAATACGGAATATAAACAAATAAGGTAGATCGACGGGTTTAGATAGCGTATATATAAAGATGTGGTAGGCGCGCAACCTTACGTCTTATAACCGTGTACAGCAGTAGCGCTATAAATCGATTTTTGTTGTGACATTTACACTTCATTCTTGATCATTGAATTTGATTAATTGCTATCAGCTGATGGCGTTAGAAATTTTTAGCCATCAGGTTGCAAAGCTGGTTAATATTAATAATTAAGTGGTTTTTGATCAAGATATTCGATCTTAGCCCTCAAGGCCACTCTGTCTGAAAAATAAACAAGTATTTACCTCTATCTCATAAAATAGCTATTTGAATTAGCCGGCTAACATGCCATGATGAGATCTAAACTTCGAGAAAAATTGATGATGAAAGAACTGAGAAAATGTATATGGCGAACCTTGTTTCGATCAATTTCTTTTTTTCCAGGCCACCGAACGGGAAAACAATCGAAGAAGTGTGCCTAGTATGGCAAAGTGGTGGATAAGTGTTAATGTAAAGTTCCTGGTGCGTAAGATCCACGGTTCGAAACGCGCAAAGGCGCGTAAAATTTTCTGTTGTGGTTTCACATTTTTATTGTCATGTTTGGTGTTTGTGTGAAAACAGAGACTGTGGTAGGTCAGCAAGTGTATTCCAGTGATAAAATGATAAATTATGTAACTCGCCTTACATTTTATAGGTCAATGCCGGAAAGTGCTTGTGACAAAGGGTTATTCTGTTTTGGTATCTGAACTCGGTGGTGAGTGAGTATGCTTTATTTGCACATAATGAGTGTTAAGGCGCCTTTATGGTTGCATTCGTTTGTTCGTTCTAACAATTTTTTTCGACCAATAAGAAAAAAAAAATCGTTATTTTGGAGCAATATGATTGGTCGAAAAAAAATGTTTGAATGAACGAACAAACGCAACCATAAAGGCGCCTTTAATGTGAGCCTCAAATTATTAAAAAAAATAAGTAAATGCTCAAGAGAGTTTCGGTGAGGTTCGGTGAGTTGCACTTCCTTGAATTTTGAAAACGCTCAGTCGCACGGTCAAAGGAATCACTTTCAGTTGGATTTAACAATAACGTCGATATCGAAGCAGTACAGGTCATTTCACTCCACCCAACTGGAAAACATCACACGTCATAGTCCGCAGCTGTCTCTCGACAAATTGATCATGGAGGACTTGCAGTAGCAATCTAGCTCGATGATGTTGACATTCAAAATTCCAGCGACAACAAACAGATCAGAATCCGCTATTCGAGCTTGTATTTTGTTTGATGACGTCGTCGAAGTACACTGTATCACCTCACCAAGTAAGTTGATTACGGACACAAGAGACATAACGCAACTCTTGGTTACCGACCATGAAGTTTTTCGCTCGGAGATTAACCATCAGGGCCCGGCAAAAATCGGTAGTTCCTAGAGATCTCTATCTCACAATTGTTTCTTAATGACGTTTTAGAAAGATCTCACAAACATTTCTGCCACCCGATCTAGCGAGCAATGAAAAGGCGTATAGTTTCTTGATCAATACCATTACGTCGACAGAACTCGTGAAAAACTGCTGATGTAAACGCTGTCCTATTAACACTTACAATGCTTTCTGGCAACCCTTCTATTTCAAAAAATACTTATTGGTTTGGATATCGAAAGAAACTATCCACTAATAACATCCACATATGAAGAAACGGCCCAGCAAAGCCGACATGCTAACTTTCAAACACCATTCTCGGATTCGGAACACACTTTTAGTAAGCTGGATATTTCTCCACTATGGTTTCAATTTTGGTGACGATGTTCGACCATCTGGAGTTTCTACGGGCTTGCTGCTTCATTCGAACAATATCCCAATGGCCAATATGCAACAGGGGCACAACTTTCTTCCTCAGACTGCTGGAATTATATCTCGCTAGAACGGAATCTAGGTGTTTCTGCAGCAATTTGTTTACTGTCCAGAAGAAACTCTTTCAACATTTCGTGATATTCCTCATGTACTTGACGCTCACACTCTTCACGATCAAATTTCACATCCGGACCAACGGGCAGTCATGAAAGTGCATCGGCGTGGCCATGCTAGCAGTCCCTTTGATTCATGTGCCCGTTTTCAACGTGTTATACCGTGAATATTTATTTGTGCTTTTGTGTGTTGTGAAGTTGCTTTTAAGGGTGCACCAATTAGTAAGTGTAAGTGGTCTTGAATTTAAGCAAGCCTCTTCTAGTAAAGTGACCGTAGATATCTCTTCAAACGTCAATGTTGCTTCTCCAATGACCTTCATTAAGCATATTTTTACTGACTTAACTGTCGCTTCCCAAAGTCCTCCAAAAAGGGGTGAAGCCGGCGGTATGAAACCCCATGTTGTTTCATCATTTGCTAATAGTTGAGCAATTTTCTTATTTGATTTATGAATTAGTGCTGCCAATACTCGGTCAAGTTGATTCTTGGCACCGACAAAATTGGTACCACTGTCACTACTACACATCACAGCACAATCCTCTAGATCGATGACTGGCTCAATGTGTGTATGGGCTAAGTTGTCATACAAACAAAGACCATTAAATAACCCTTATGTAGGACTTGTGACCTCTTTCAAAGCATAATCGGCCCCAGTTCTCAAAAATGGTCTTCCAGGGGTGAATAAAAATTTATCATCAGCTGTGTTTGAGCCTTAGTATTGAAATGATGACATTTTGTACATTTCGATATGAAATGTCGTATATATTTCGACTATGTACGAGGTATGATCCATTACAAGGTGCGGAGGTAAGCTAGCGTTAATTGTCTCTCTCCATGCATTGTTTATTTATGAGTTTCTTCAATCAATAATTTAACGATTGCTTGGTCCCTTGGGAATCGGATGTTTTTCGTGGTAGCTCCAAGAGTTTCTATTTTATGCTATGCATGATTAAATGATTAGCCTCAATACCCACTGAGAACCATTCCGCCATTCCGCACTTTGATTCTTTCGTCGTGATTTTTTCCTCGTTTCCTTCCCTACACCTGCAAACTAACACCAGTTTGTAGGTGAAGAGGAAGGAAACGAGGAAAGAAACAGGACAAAAGAATCAAAGTGTGGAATCTCGGACTGAGATGGAGCAGTATAATTTCTTGATTCCCGAGATTCGATTTCCTACAAATTTTTAAATTTTTTGGGGCTTGTTTTTACCCATCCTGAGACTATAAAAGAATTCGTTCGAAAATTATTTGGTGTTTTATCGAATTTCATGTCTTGTTGAACCTTGTTCATTAAATTTGCAAGCAAATTGGCCCCACCTAACACTGGTAGCGTTAACTTGATTGCTACTTCTGCGCCATTCGTGATTTGACGTTAACAAACTTGCCTTATTTAAAGATCTACTGTAGAAATATACCACTGCTGCGTAAGGCCCTACTGAAGCATCACAAAACCCAAGCAATTTATCTGGTAAAATTATACTGAAGTTAACCCACCTGACAATTTTGATCTTCACTAGGTCGGAGAGAGATCGCACAGAGTTTGTATTAAAATTTTGGTCTGTTATAAGGTTGGAGATAACCATCCTTTAATGGATCGAATACGAATGATTCTTGGATGATTTAAATAATATTTTTCTTTAGCTCATAATCCCATTTTTTCGTTGAGGTTCACCTTGAACTCGAAGGTATCTGTGGTAGGGTTACACAGCAATCCTATAATGTTTTCACAGCATCGTATGTACCAATATGAATCAACAGCTTCCTTCCATCCTCATTTTCTTAGATTAAATCAACTGGCTTTAAATGCGCCGTTCAGTTGGTTTTGTGCGAAAGTTACGGTTGCTAGCTGTGGCACTATTCTGGTTTTCCCTGGGAATAGGGAATTGGGAAAAATATTTTCATTGTATATTGTTCTAAATTATATTTTTCTGGCCTACTGCTGGAATTAGTTGCGTGTAAATATTTTTGAAACAAAGATATATTGGGAATTATTTTTCCCTATAAAAATATTGTGGAACAAATGTTTCCCAATCAACTTTGTTTCGAAAATATTTACACCAAACTAATTCCAACAGTAGGCCAGAAAATTATAATTTAGAACAAAATGCTATGAAAATATTTTTCCCAATTCCCTAATCCCAGGGAAAACCAGAATAGTACCTTAATACCTTCGTACCCATTGTGTGTGGCACCTTGTGTTTTATGCACCGAGCCAGAATTGACAGAAGATCCTTTTCTAATTTGGGGCTCACGAGTGAGGGTTTACAGCTCATAGTTTTGTTGTAGTAGTTGTTGTTATGAGGCTGAGTGATGAGGAATGTCATATTCGTTTTGCTTATGTTGATTAGTTTCAACAAGATTGCCTTAACTGAAGTACCCATAGACCCTTGTGTTGAGTATCTCGCTATGAGGCTCATTACTGGAATGCAACACATGTTGAAAAACTGATGTTGAGCTATGAATTTAGATCTCTCTAAACTGATCATTTGTTGAAATTGTGTGCTGTTTTTTAAATCATGTCCCTGTTTACACTCAAACACAAGTCCTTAAACATTGTGCGTGATATACTTTGAATTTGCCCCTGATGGAGTTGCGGCAGCATTACGAACTTTGGCAATTTCGTTTCTTTTATGTTGGCATTTCACCTGGATGGACCGATTTCCCTTAGAATTGCCATCGCAAAGAGTCTCAAGGAAACATTGCCCAGTTTTTTAATAACATTTGGAATTATTATATTATACCATGATATAATGATTGCTTATATTCTGCTCTTGCTGATTTACGTTGAATGATGGATAGCTCAACTCATGTGACTTATGAATCTGCTAGCAGTCCCCAATACCTACTGTTATTTTAATTGGTGCATCTTGACCATGGGAAACACGGAATTTCAATATGCTTAAGTTTCATCTTGGAAACTTGTTACGGATGGCTCGCAGCCAACCCGCAGTTGTCAACTAAGCTCGTTTTGTGCCTTGAATTGTCTGGCTTGCTCCGCATTGTTCCTTCCGATCATGTTTTTAATGGGTATACGTGTTAGAATGGTTGTTCATTGGTACATCAAGATTACTCGTACCGTCATCGTGTTTTGCGTTGATAACACGAATGAGGACTTACTGGCGAATTGTTTGTCATCGTTCTGCCCTGGTATATCTATGATGGCCTCACTTTTAACTCAGCTCAGTGATTAGCGTAGAATTGCTTGATCAATTCTCGCTAGTTCAAATATTGGCGGGTACTGTTGTTATCGAAGAGGCCGTCCACCATCCGTGAATCTGCTTTGGTGAATTTTTCTCAAATTGAGTAAATGTGCACCAATTGTTTGCGCAAGTCCTTATTTTGTAGTTTGTTTTACTTCTATGGACTCTCGAATGTTCTGTTGTTTGAGTGTAGCTTTTATGTATAGGCTAACTTCGAATATGTACTGGGTGATCCGGCTCGAAGAACCAATGATAAATATCCCAAACATTGTCCAAGGCGTAAACTAGGGTATGGAAAATGTTCGAACCCGGGATTGAACAGTATCTGTCTCTTTAACTGACAGTTTCGATTTTAAGTACTTGTTGTTTGTACCATTCACGTTTCGTCCTTCTACACAGTCGTTGTGTGATTGCCTTGTTGAGTGAGAGAGCTTTCCTTTTCGATCTTTTCTTATATTGAAGGTAGAGAATTATGATCCAGCCACGTGCTTCTAGGTTTTGATGTATTTTTTACCAAGATTCGTCGCTGGAGCAGTTCAAACGGCCAGTTTTATTATGTTGCACTATTCTTCCACAGAACGGGGTAGTGATTGGCTGTGTACGGTATCTGGTAGCTTTGAAGTTAGCTCGGATTACTTGGTTGTATAATGCTTTGATATATGAACGTGAGGTTCGTTACAATTGGATATTATACGTGTTGGATAGACGTAAGACATACAGTGGTCACAGCCAAAATGATGCAAGCCGTTTTTATTTTTTTTAAAGTAAATATCCAAAAAACAATTATCAATATCTCTTTATAATTTGCATTTATTATAAGCTTCAGTATTAATTATTAATTTCATAAAACAAAACAAATATAAAAATTCAATTTATAACAAAATATTAACAAAAATCAAAATTTCTACGTAAAAACATGTCACATCTAAAATGATGCAGTTTTAAAAATTCTTTAAAAAATAAATTCATATGTTTGTAACTAATATTATTACATTGTATAATTAATTTATTAATATTTGGTAGGCTATCCATTTTGTTTTAGAACCGCTTGAATCTTTTTGGCATCGAATCTACGAGTTTTTTCGTGTACTCTGGAGTTATGTTACTCCGCTCGTCTAACAATGCCTTTTTTAAGTCCGCTACATTATTAATGTCATATTTTCTGATTCCGCTTTCAAGTTTAGACCATAAGTCTTCAATAACATTGATTTCTGGTGATTGGGCAGGCGTTTTCATGACATGAGGAGTATTCCAAATGAGCCAACTTTGAACAATTCGTGATTTGTGTTTCGGATCATTGACCTGGTAGAACCGAAAATGATCCTTAATATACAACTTTTCAACACTTTCCTCTATATTTCTCTTTAGTATCTCTAAATATACATTTTTGTTCAAATTGCTTTCGATAAACTATAACTTTCCAACTCCGGAAGACACCACAAGCCCATAACATAACATGACCTCCACCGTGTTTAACAGTGCTTCGTAAATTTTTTGCTGCTATCTCCGTATTAGGCTTTCTTCATACGTAGTTTTTTCCGTCTGAACCAAAAACGTTAAATTTGCTTTCATCAACAAATAAAATCGTGTTCCAGAATGTTTCATCTTTGTTTTTATGGTCTTGGGCAAATTGCATTCTAGCCTTACGATTAACTTCGCTGATGTATGGCTTTTTTTCGCATTGTTCTACCATGAAAATTTGGTTCTCTTAATATTTTGCGTATTATTTCTGGATGGCATTTTTTATGTAAATATTTTCAGCCTCCTCCGCTCACTTTGGAGCACATAATTTGGAGTTTTCTTCCATTATTCGGACAATCCATTGACAATCTTTATCGGAAAATGTTTTATTTTTCGCTTTTCTATGCTTATTTTCAATACGGTGTTGATAATTGAAGCGTCCGATAATATGCTGAACAGTATAGAAGAACTTGTTTTTACCATTTCTGCAATTTTTCTGTAAGTTTTACCATCTTTAAAATGTTTAATAACTAATTCACGTGTTTCAATACTTGTGAGGCGACCCATTTTTTTTCAATTATTACAAAATTTCATTTATTTGCCTATATTGACGCACTATATTGAGTATAGTCGCACAAAAGGTTGCTTAAAGCTGATACTCAAAATTGTTTTCATTGAAAATTTTGTTTTGTAGTAGGAAAAATACCGCTATTTTCAAAACAAAGAGAGTGTATCATTTTAGCTGTGACATGTTTTACGTGGAAATTTTATTTTTTGTTTTTTTTGTTATAAATTGAAATTTCTTATTTGTTTTGTTTTATGAAATTAACAATTAATACTGAAGCTTATAATAAATGTAAATTAAACATAGATATTTATAGTTGTTTTTTGGATATTTACTTTAAAAAAATAAAAATTGCTTGCATCATTTTGGCTGTGACCCACTGTATTTCGCAACTGTCAGAAGGTGGTAAAAATCGATGTTGGTGCCGCATTTAGTTTTAATATACTTGATGCTAGAAAAATGCCTTTATGACAAGAGGATGTGTTCGATTTGTTTGAACGAAGCTCAATCGTTTGATTTTCACGCGTCTTTGCGGATTCGCTTACGTGGAAAGTATATGCTGGCTACAGTCAAGTTGTATAGCAGAGTTTCTTGCATTGCCAATTTGCGCGTTGAAGTCACCAAAAACCTTCTTTACATCGTGCTAGGGAATTTTGTCGTAGAAGGTGTGCAATCTGTTACGAAATCTAAAATCTGTTACGAATTGGTGTAAACGATTGTTGTTCAAAAAACCAACTCCGAACTCGTGTCTATCGAAATTGTTGCTTTGACAGGGAGCAAATCCGTGGTACCTGGGATCGACGATGTTCTTTTCGACTAACCTAGTTTCTTTAGTTTAAGTTCCTAGTTTAAGCAGAATACAAAACATGTTCCAAATTTTAAATAGCTGTGTAAATCCGAGTAATTATCCGAGGCTTTTGATGAAATTTCGTAACAATTGTTTACTGATCAATGATCATTTGTTGAAGTTGCATACAGGATGTGGGTCCTGCGGTAATCCTTCTGTCTGCACTCCGACCTGACCACCAATAAAATTACTTACACTATTTTTTTTGCTAGTTAAATCTGATTGTTGAGATTGCTTGCACTGTTGGACTTAACAAGAATTAAGGTCTAGTTGAAATGTAATATTCGTAAGCTGCCAGGTTAAAGAAATCTATTGCATTCACAGCATTTTGTGTCTGACCTAGAACAGCAATGCTCACCTTGATTTGGAAGATTATAATCCCTAATTTTGATTGTGGAATAAACAGTACGCATAGTTAAAAATAAGACCATTTCAGTCACAAAAAATATATTACCAATTTCGATCAGTTCAGGAATTTAATATGTCCCTTAAGCTAGCAGAACCCATACAGCAGAACATAACAAGATATTATGGATAATTATAGGCTAATTATGGACTAATTAAATGCCGCATTAAAAAATTTTGGGCTCCACCCGTTCCAACTAAAACGCGGGTTCTGCTAGCTTTAGAAAAAATTAGCAGAACCCATATCAAAAATTAAGTAAAAAACAATTGGAAAATTAAAGGTTAGTTTTAGGCTAATTAAATTCCCTATTTAAATTTTATTATTCTGCTCGATCTAGGAAATGCAAAAGGCTTTATCATTTCGAAGCCAGCAGAACCCAAATCGAAAATCGGACCAAAACCGAAATTAGAACGCAAAACAAGATCTATTGATAAGCAAATAATTTTAGGCTCACTATGGGCTATTCAAATGCCCCATTAAAAAATTTTGGGCTCTACCCGTTTTTGACCAGATTTCAGGTTATTTAATCTAAAGCCAGCAGAACCCAAATCGAAAATCGGGCATTTGAATAGCCCATAGTGAGCCTAAAATTATTTGCTTATCAATAGATCTTGTTTTGCGTTCTAATTTCGGTTTTGGTCCGATTTTCGATTTGGGTTCTGCTGGCTTTAGATTAAATGACCTGAAGTCTGGTCAAAAACGGGTGGAGCCCAAAATTGTTTAATGGGACATTTGAATAGCTCATAGTGAGCCTAAAATTATTTGCTTATCAATAGATCTTGTTTTGCGTTCTAATTTCGGTTTTGGTCCGATTTTCGATTTGGGTTCTGCTGGCCTTAGATTAAATGACCTGAAGTCTGCTCAAAAACGGGTGGAGCCCAAAATTTTTTAATAGGGCATTTGAATAGCCCATAGTGAGCCTAAAATTATTTGCTTATCAATAGATCTTGTTTTGCGTTCTAATTTCGGTTTTGGTCCGATTTTCGATTTGGGTTCTGCTGGCTTTAGATTAAATGACCTGAAGTCTGGTCAAAAACGGGTGGAGCCCAAAATTGTTTAATGGGACATTTGAATAGCTCATAGTGAGCCTAAAATTATTTGCTTATCAATAGATCTTGTTTTGCGTTCTAATTTCGGTTTTGGTCCGATTTTCGATTTGGGTTCTGCTGGCTTTAGATTAAATGATCTGAAGTCTGGTCAAAAACGGGTGGAGCCCAAAATTTTTTATAGAGGCATTTGAATAGCCCATAGTGAGTCTAAAATTATTTGCTTATCAATAGATCTTGTTTTGCGTTCTAATTTCGATTTTGGTCCGATTTTCGATTTGGGTTCTGCTAGCTTCGAAATGATAAAGCCTTTTGCATTTCCTAGATCGAGCAGAATAAAATCTTTAAATAGGGCATTTAATTAGCCTAAAATTAACCTTTAATTTTCCAATTGTTTTTAAATCAATTTTTGTATGGGTTCTGCTAACTTTTTCTAAAGCTAGCAGAACCCGCGTTTTTGTTGGAAGGGGTGGAGCCTAAAATTTTTTAATGGGGCATTTAATTAGTCCATAATTAGCCTATAATTATCCATACTATCTTGTAATGTTCTGCTGTATGGGTTCTGCTAGCTTAAGGGACGTCATTTAATTTAAAGCTAGCAGGGGCGTATTTTTGAAATCGGTGGAAATTTCCCCAATCGGCATTTTTTTTTTTCAATTAACAAACATAATTTTTCCCCCTATTAAGGGAAAAATTCCAACTAGGTAAATCAATTCGAAATTATTCCCTTAGTAGGGAGACAAATGTTAGTAAACTAGAAAACAAATTTGGAAAAATGATTAAAGAAGCCGGTGAAAAATTCAAAGAATATAGAAAATTTTAAAGCAAATTGTATTCCTATTGGTGAAATTTCCACCGATTTCAAGAATACGGCCCCAGAATTCAAACCAAAGAAGAAGTGGAACCCAAAATTTTGTACCGAGGCATTTCAATAAGCCATAATGAGCCTAAAACTTTTGGTATGTCAATGGATCTTGATTTGCGTTTTTATTTCGGTTTTGGCCTGATTTTTAATTGGGGTCTGCTATAGCTTTGAAGTGATAAAGTCAATCCTTTTTTCTAGAACGAGCAGAATACATATAAGAAATTTCAATAGGGCATTTAATTAGTCCAAAATTATCCCTCGATTCTGCTAACTTTTTCTCAAGCTAGCAGAACCCATGGTTTTATTTGGAATGGATGGAGTTCAATTTTTTTTTTAACAGAGCATTTAATTAGTCGATAATTTTCCATTCTATCTTGTAATTTTCTGGTGTATGGGTTCGGCTAGGTTTAAGAACCTGAACGTTCTCATCGTTCGACCATGGTAAATAAGAAGTCATGCTCGTAGATATAAAATTTTATATGCGCTAAGAAGCGAAAATCAGGAAATTAAATTCAATTTATCCGCAAGGATGCTGCTTTTAACGACGATATAATATAAAGGATATAAAATTAATTTAAAATCTAGATTTAAATGTGGTATAAACGAGAGGAAAGGTTATCATCCTAGTCATTGATAAATAATTTTTACGCTTTCTTGTTGTTGTTGACGTTATATTGTTGTGCCTTTTCAGTACAGCGCTATGCAAGATAAACCTTTCTGGAGTGACACAAAAACCAACATATTGTTGGTCTATATACCAACGATACACAAAGTAGGAAAATTGGAAAATTACAACAAAATTTTTGCTCTGGTTGTTTTATTGAAAATTTCCACAGTTTTCATTTTTGTGGTATGTTCCGCATGGCTTGAATAATCTAATGAATATTTTAAATGCAATGTCTTTGTATAATAAAATGATTTTCATTTCAAATTTTCATTTTCATTCATATATGATGAAGTATAACAATGGGGTAACGTTATAACATGGAAAAATCATTTACAAAATCTTGTGGCTGATGACACTCGACAATTTTATGGATAAAACTACTATGTATTTGCATATTTCTCGCGGTTTCATCCGGTAGTTGGTACTTTAGATTTAGTTAGAGTGATTCCAATCATCCAGCCATCAAAACTTCCCGTGGTACATTTTTTTTGGGTTCGTTGACATTTATTTCCTCGTAAAAATTCTTCTGTTTTTTATGATGCGACAATAAAATTCTCATTATCCTTAAGAGCTGAAATATATTATATCATTTGAATGAAATATCTTTTTGACATCTCAACATTGTATACATAGTATTAAAGTGCGAGCTACCCAAATTTAGGGTGCGAGACCGCAACATCGAACATTTTGTGCCACATAATCAATTTGTAAATACTTTAATGCTCATAAAACTAAATTATACATAGAAATCGTTTATTTGTATAAAATTCAGTTTGTTAATACCCCCGAGGACAATTCTATCTCGGTAAATCTGTTATTGTTTTATGTAAACCACGTATAAAGTTTAAATATGGTAAGTAATACAAATATTGATGATGACCTATCTTGATTGATGGTTTTTTGCATTTCGCGAAAATCTGAGAAATTATGTATAGTTCGAAGCACAATGTATAGTTATAATAAAATGTTACATTGAACAGCACTGCATAATACAACCAACACGATATCACTATTATCATAATTTATATAGAATTGTTGCAGTTTACATAAATTTATATTCATAAATCATAAATTGCGAAAAATTCGAAATATTTTGATTGCATCACATTTCGAATTCCTGAATTTCATTATGCATATTATTTGGCCCAGATAATGGCGGCACTCGATATGCACTTTACTAACAAACGTATTTAAATTGTATAAGGTGCTTGACTTTCGCATTGTAAACAAGACTCGCATACAGCACACGATTATTTAGCACGTTATTATAGGTTGGTTATCAATGAAAATCAATTATCGAGTTTAAGTGGTGTGACATGAACGCGGAAATTTAATTATTGATAAGCGGTGCAATTAAACACTGTAATAGATAATGAACGCATTTTTTAATTTGTTGATTTTGTTGTATTACAAAATAGTATACGTTTGCGATATGAAATAAAATGGAAAATTGTATCCAATTCGTTCATGATTTTCTAACGAGGTTCATGACCAAATAATTACAAGTGCCTAATTCAAAACAACGGGATAAGTAGAAATGATATAGTAACCCTATTACGCAGCTCGGTGATGCACGACTCTTAAAACAATCCTTTAAAAATTATCCTCGGCTTTTGACGTCAGCCAATTCTAATGACTTGATAACCACCTCAGTGTACACAAAAAATCAAATAATCCGCAAATACTACATTAAGCCTCTGCTCATACACAAACCCTACTGTACTCGGAGAAATGAACCGAAATAATTACATTTAGATTATCTTAGAAGACTCCTGTTCGTTCTCTACTATCTAGAAGCATTATTCCAGAACCATCTGAAAGATCATATACAGTTCCCTGCATATTATCGCCCAACTACCAGGTTCTACTCTAGATTCAATATATAAACATTACAACTTTCCATAAGTTTACATAACAAAAGATAATAGAGAAATAGATGTTAAACCTCCTCCGCATTTAGTGATAAACATCTTCAAGATCACCACAGTCATCCTCAAACCCACTTTTAAAATTATTTCCCGCCAGAGAGCAGAGTAATCATGAAGTTGGTCAAAAGGTTCAATGGTAAAATGTCGCTCTGGTCGACTGATTTTTTGTGGCTTGAGGTCATTTAGCAACAAGAACGTATACATATTTAATTCTTATTAAAAAATGTACTCAGTCCCGTTGATGTTTTATTTCCGCCTTGGAGATAATTTATTAGCTCGCATCGCCCATAAAATGAGCGATGTGAGCATGTTTCTATATACCACAGGTTTAAATAAAGAAATTGAATAAATCGGAACGTGCGAGTGTGGCTTGAACTAAGCTTCGCGAATTCGGTCTCACTTATTTAGGCTTTGCAAAGTAAATCGAGAAGCTGTGATCTCAAAACATTGCTCACTTTGCTAATAAGAAAATATTCAATGGAAAATGCCAAATTTGCTACTAGATTTTTAAATTTTTTGTAGTGTGTCGAACTGAATTGAATTTCATTTCCCACAGTACTCGACCAAATTTTGCTAAACCAGTTTAACTAATCTACAGTCTGTTCGAGTTATAAGGCTCATACATATATTTAAATTAGCTCTGCTGTTGTATACAACATCCCAGCCCTGGTTTGATAGAGGAGGTGATTTGATTTAATTAAAAAAAGTTGTTCGCTCAAGTAGGCGTGAGAAAAACAAATCCTTTATTCGTGGTGTAATGAATGTCACACTATACCTATATACATTATATAAGGTTTGACATCCCTGCAAATTGTCTGTATATTATAATCATATTTTTACGTTATATACTTTCTATATAACGAATACATAATAAAATCTTCTAAATTTAAGTTGATTTTATAAATAAAATGGGAACATAAAATTATTATTGTTGTGATGTGACCATCGAATTGTAAAAACATTAAAATTAATAAATAAAATCTAAAATATTAATAAATAATAAAGTTCTTAATAAAATAAAAAGTCTATTTTAATTCTATATATCGTATAAAACCAAATACCCGCTCGATTCACAACAGTTGGTGGCAGCGGCGAAATTAAGTTTTGCAGTTCTTAATAAAAAAAACTGACAAATTCTAAAATACTCGTAGTTACTAAAATGTAGTGCATACGAAAATCAGTAAGTCGGTGAAATTATTATAATATGCATAGTTTAAAACAAAACTTTAAATTAAAAATGTGCCTTTTCTAAATACGAAAATCAGTTATGCTAATTAAAAAATGCCGTGTAATATTTACATTCATCGAATTTAGCAGTTACCATATAATGTGTATCTGTATTATAAACAATTCAGTTTAAACGGAATTATCGTTTTATGTGAATTAAACAATAATTTTCTTAAAAATAAGTCCTGGGACTCAATTCGCGTTCCGTGAAATAATAAAAATGAAAAGTTTTTTTCATTAGCAATCGAGTAAGTTTGGATTCCCCATAAGAAATCAAAATTTCACACAGTAAAATTTGAAATTACGTGCGAATAATTCAAACTACTAGATTGCCAATGAAAAAAACTTTTCATTTTCATTATTTCACGGAACGCGAATTGATCCCTGGTATATATGCAGTGAACTGTTAATATTATACATAATATGAACATACTAGTGAATATGTATATAGAAAATTAAAATGTTATTAAAAATGGACCAAATCATTTAATACAAATTTTATAGTGAAAATTCTAATCTTTCTGATTTAATTCTAAAAGGGAATTCATGTACACGTATATACGTTAATCCAATTCATACGTATTGGATATTCTACAATATACCTACAAATTAAGTACAAGAACTACTACAAATGGAAATAGTACCTACAGCAGATGTACTTAAAGTAATAAAAATCGTTCCAGAAATTATATTGCTGTACAAATATTTTACAACAAATTTAAATTGTTGGTATATAAATCACATGTATATCAATTGTGATCAGTTACAAGTAACCTTGGCCATGTGGAACCAACACACATGGGATGTTTTCAAATATAAATTGCCGGAAAATAAGCTGGAATGCAAACTGGTTATAATGCTAGTTTATATTGGATCAACTGTTACAATCATGATGTCAGGATTTTTTGGATTGACCAGCATATTATTTTGTTAATCTCAACTACTTTTGTAAGTTATATTTATAATTAATATTTGACAATATATTTATCTTAAAAAAATCTATTTCCCTAAATTAAAAATAATTCAATAAAATAAACAAAATTAAAAAAAAAATTCTAATGAAAAAAAAAAAAATCTTATACGAAAATAAAATGTTTTAAAATAAAATTTCAAACTAAAATTATTTTAAGACATTTCAAAATTAAATCAAATAAAAGGAAATTTTAAAAATGTAATAAAAAAATTTAACATTTTCCTGTTAAATACTTATATTAAAATCATAAAAAAAAAATATTTAAGTAAATCAATTACATACGTAATTAACTGTTATTTTGTTAATTTGAATTCAATAGTTAGACAAAGTTATATATACAATACATTAATTAAGTAATTGAGATTTTTCGAAATTTAATAGTCCGCGTGTTGCGTTATTCATTTTGATTTAAACAATTAAAATGAGTTTTCTCTATTATGCACAACAGTGAATTTGATTTTAGCGATGGTGAATTTGATGAAGCATTAGATAATTCTACCAGTTTCTTACATTTACGAAATATTGCCATTGAGTATAACAGAAATAAATCAGCCCAAACTAAAACAACATCAACAGTACAAACAAATGTTAAAAAACCTAATCTTCTTTCTCATATTAACGTTTCCAATATAAAAACTGAACCCGTTTCACCTGAGTCACCTACACAGATAGACGGTGATACAGATACCGAAATAGAAACAAATAAAATTATAAATACATTAGATTTCACAAACTATAACGAAATGGCTGCCCTTGACCCAAAATTTGTTTTGAGAATCGTCCCAAATTTTTCTGGAAATCCCAGAGATTTACATAAATTCATAACGGCTAGCGAAATGGTTCATAGTGGACTTCAAGAAAAAGACAAGCCACCATTTCTTCAACTAATTAAATTAAAATTGGAAGGAAAGGCTTATAATCTAATGAAGTATAAAACATTAAATTCGTGGGAAAATTTTAAAAAACTACTTGAAGCTGAGTTTACTGAAACGAGATCTATAGGTCATCTTCAAATGGAGATCTCTTGTCTAAGTCAAGGTAAAAATGAAGACGTTAAATCTTACGCTAATCGTTTAGAGTCATTACTCCACGATTTAAATGAAGCGTGCATAAACAAGGAACAGCAGCAGCTGAAACTATTCGAAACTTGAATTCTCATATTGCACTTAAGAGTTTCCAAGAAGGATTGGATAACACAATTAAAATCACAATCAAAGCATGTCGGTTTGAGAACTTGTCTGATGCTATTAATAGAGCCATGGAGGAGGAACTTACTGTAAAACATTCAGCAAAAATATATAATCAAGATCAAACCTCAACGGGAAATTCACAAAATCCTAAATATTGTAAAAATTGCAAGTGCGCAGGGCACAGTGTTGAATCGTGTTACCGCAAATTTAATTCATTCTCTAATTATCATAATCCATCACCTAATTCTAAAACAATCAACTCTTTTAATATTCATTGTGCTTACTGTAAAAAAACAGGGCACAGAATTCAAGATTGTTTCCTTAAGAAGCGAAGTGATGCCTTCAAGACCAATCATAATTATCCTAATACTAGTATATTGTCACAAACTTCCACAAGTTCGGGAAATGTCAGCGGTCTTTCGAAGCCAGACAGAGGCACTTCTTCGAGAGTCCGAAGCCTACAGAGTGTCTCCAACTTAAATCAGAATGTCCAACAGGACCAGGTGTAAATTTGAATAAACCTGAAATTGAAAATACTACTCCTATAGTGGACTTAAACCAAATGATTAACTCAAATACAAATGCTGTAAGTAAATATATTAATCTAAATATAGATATTTGTAAATATAATCATGTACCATTTATAGTTGATACGGGCGCAGATATATGCATTATAAAAAAATCAATTATGCATGATGAAGCTATTATTTATCCTGAAGCTAAATGCAAACTAAAGGGTATTTCAAGTGAATTGCTTGAAACTCTAGCCGAATGTGATGCAATGGTTCCATTAGCAAATGGGCAGACTATTGAAATAACTCTCCAAATAGTAGAAGATGATTTCCCTATAAATGCATTTGGTATTATTGGCCAGAATTTTCTAAGCCTACATAAATGTAAAATAAATTTTCAAAATTCGTCAGTCGAAATACCTTTCGTACATGAGACTGTTTCATTAAAATTAATACCTAATATTGAAATCAATGTATTGGGGGATATTCAACTTCCTCCTCGATGCGAAAAAATTGCTACCTAACCTGTAAATCTTCCGAATAACTTCGAAATTTTCTGTCCTTCACAAGAAGTATTTCCATCTGTTTTCATAGCTAATTCAATTTAAAAGGTTCATGGAAATTATATAACTCTTCCAATTGTCAATTTGTCAGATGAAATTTACTATTCTCAAAATTTGAAATTTCAAATTGAACTGATCAATAATTATGAAATTTTCACTCTACAGAAGAATAATAATGAAATATCCCAACGTATAGCAACTCTGAAAGCATCTATTAATATTGAACATTTAAATAAAGAGGAACTAAATTCAATTATGTTTATTTTATCCGAGTTCAATGACGTATTTTATCTAGAAGGAGATGTGCTCACCACAACAGATGTTCTGAACCATAAAATAAACACTCACCCAAATTCACCTCCGATATATGTTCGTCCCTTTCGTCAAGCCCATTCTACAAAGTCCGAGATACAACGACAAGTAAATGAAATGGTAACACACGGGATCGTAAAAGATAGTATGAGTTCATGGAATTTTCTGCAATTAATAGTCCCAAAAAAATCTACCACAATGGACAAAAAATGGGGAGTAGTGGTTGATTACCGCCGACTCAATCAAATTACAACCGATGATACGTTTCCTCTCCCTAATATAGCAGATATTCTTGATAAACTAGGAAAGGCACAATATTTTTTAACCCTAGATCTGCAAAGTGGTTATCACCAAATAAAACTTTCCCCTTCATACATACCAAAAACTGCCTTCAGTACTGATGAAGGTCATTATGAGTTTATCCGTATGCCGTTTGGACTTAAAGGCGCACCTGCGACCTTCCAGCGTATGATTAACAGCGTGCTTAGTGGATTAAATAACATAAAATGTCTCGCGTATTTAGATGATGTTGTGATTTTTGGAACCACACTCACAGAACACAATAATCGTTTAACGGATGTATTAAAACGATTTCGTCAATACAATTTAAAATTAAATCCCACCAAATGCCAATTTTTAAGGCAAGAAATAAAATATCTTGGTCATGTGGTTACAACAAATGGAATAATGCCTGATGAAGCAAAAATAATAGCAGTGAAGAATTTCCCTGTACCACAGAACCAAACTGAAATAAAATCTTTCCTTGGATTAGCAGGATATTACCGTAAATTTATACCAAACTTTTCTAGTACTGCTAAGCCACTTACTAGTTTATTAAAAAAAATGCACCATTCATTTTGAATTCAAACTGTCAAGATTCATTTAACACTTTAAAAGAAAATCTCATTAACTTTCCCGTCCGAATGCCAGATTTTACTAAACCATTTAAATTGACAAGCGATGCAAGCAACTTTGCTATTGGGTCAGTACTATCACAGGAAGTAGAGAATTTCGATCTTCCTATAGCATATGCAAGCCGTGTTCTTAATTCAGCTGAGGAAAATTACGGACCAACCGAGAAAGAACTTCTTGCAGCAATATGGTCTATGTCACATTTTCGACCATATTTATATGGACATAAATTCATATTGGTAACAGACCATCGAGCTCTTTTATGGCTTTATAAATTAGAAATACCAATGGCTCGACAAATACGTTAGCAACTTTGTGTTGGAGATTACGATTTCCCAATAGTCCATAAACCTGGACATTTGATCAGAAACGCTGACGCGTTAAGCCGTATTAAATTACCTAATTGCTATGTAGTTACCCGATCTGTAGCTAAAGCGATACCTGAAAGTAAAAATCAAACTGTGCAATTATCAGACAAACCTATTTTAATTCAATCTGAAAATCAATCTTCAACTCTATCTGAAAATTCAATTCCATATTTACCCAATAGTCAACCAGAAAATACTCAAAAGGAATTAAATACTGCCATGAGCAACGAAACCGAAAGTCAATTAAATGAAAATCACGAAAATCACAGTACGTATATTCATTCATCAATTAATGAAAATGAAAAAATTTATCATAATTTAAATGAATATAATTCCAATACCATTAAACATACTACTGACGATTCAGAGATCCAACAACTAATAAACGAATTTCATGTGTCACCTTTTAGGTGGACACCAAGGAATATACAGAACATTTCTACGAATGCAAAATTATTATAACTTCTCAAATATGTACTCCAGGATAAAACAATTTATATCAACATGCTCCTCTTGTCAAGTCAACAAACACGGGAAGGGAACCAAAGAACCAATGAAAATTACCACAACTTCTTCCAAATCATTTCAAAAGGTTTTCCTGGATATTGTTGGACCATTACTCTCTTCATGCAACGATAACAAATATATTCTAACAATTCAGTATGATTTAAGTAAATTTTCTGTTGCTCATCCTTTGCCTAACCATGAAGCTGAAACTGTAGCGCAAGCCTTTGTTGAAAATTTTATTTGTATTTTTGGAATTCCAGACGAAATTCTAACTGATCAGGGAACTGAATTCATGAGCAATCTATTCAAAATTATATGCAAATTACATAAAATAAAGAAACTTTCTACAACTTCCTATCATCCTCAAACGAACGGGGCACTTGAGAGGTTTCATAAAACATTAGGCGAATATTTAAGAAGTTTCACTCAATCATATCCAACAAATTGGGATATGTTTCTACCCTATCTCACTTTTTGTTACAATACTACTCCTCACAGTTCAACGAATTATATGCCATATGAATTAGTATTTGGTTTTATACCCAACATTCCATGTTCTATTTCTAAAGAACCTGAACCAATTTATTCTTTCGATGATTATTGTCAAGATCTTAAGTATAAATTACAAAATTCATTTGCTATTGCAAGAAATAATCTAATACAAATAAAAGAAAAATCAAAATCCTATTATGACAATTCATTAAACCCATCCACTTTTAAACAAGGTGATTACGTACTAGTTAAAAACGAAACAGGAAAGAAACTAGACCCAGAATGGCTAGGTCCATATGAAATTATTGAAATTATTTCCCCTGAAAATTCATCAATAACAATAGATTAAAGCTATTTAAAACACAATAAAATTTACAATGTGTAATATATGACATTTTATGAATTCTCAAATTAAATTATATTTTTATTATTCTATTAAATTACAAAACAATTGAATTCAAATTAAGAAAAGTAAAAGAAATGTTTTTCTTACTGCAATAAGATTATATTGTATTAAAATTATGTATAATAATAATAAAACAAAACTATTAAAATAAATAAAATATTATAATTTTTATTATATTCTAATCATAATCATACTTATATACGTATATTATTAATACCTAAATAAAAATAAAGATTAAGTATTAAACAACATTAAATTTAGGTATTATAATTTAAAAAATATATATTATAAAATTTGTAAATTTATAAAACCTAGGTAGTTAAGAAATTGAATTTTTACAAACTTAAATTATAATTAATTAAATTAAAATTTACAAAAGATTATCCACGGGATAACTTTTGTTTTAAGCGGGGAGATGTAATGAATGTCACACTATACCTATATACATTATATAAGGTTTGACATCCCTGCAAATTGTCTGTATATTGTAATCATATTTTTACGTTATATACTTTCTATATAACGAATACATAATAAAATCTTCTAAATTTAAGTTGATTTTATAAATAAAATGGGAACATAAAATTATTATTGTTGTGATGTGACCATCGAATTGTAAAAACATTAAAATTAATAAATAAAATCTAAAATATTAATAAATAATAAAGTTCTTAATAAAATAAAAAGTCTATTTTAATTCTATATATCGTATAAAACCAAATACCCGCTCGGTTCACAACAATGGTATACCATCACTATTTTCGACTTTCGACTTTTTTTATGTCTCATTTTTTACGAGTAAAATGGCAGCCTGTTTCACTTCCAAAACTATGCATTTTTAATGTGTTCTCAGCTTGCTCGAGTAAAATATCACTCATTTCTTTTCTACAATATCTAAGACTACTAGATTAATCGTCTCTATTTATTACCAAATAATTTTTCCGTGATACGTTCATCGAAATGTAGAAAAGAGAGAAAGCTCACAATTATATCAAGAGGTTGAAATCGCGATATAAAACACATAATTGTTTACGCGAAATAGAATGATAATTGATTCCTCAAAATTCAGACATAAAAAAAGTCGAAAGTTGAAAATAGTAATGGTACAAGATCCCAGCCCAGGGCGCTTGAAATCAGTGGATATTTTCGTCTACGAATTATAATTTACATTAGAACTCTTTATATTATTCGAATTTTTCGCCGGCTATACTTTAATCGTTTATTCAAATTTGCTTGCAAGTCTTCTATTATTTATTTCACTACTAAACAAAAATCGGTGCGGATAAATCCGCATTGATTTACTCAGGAAGGATTTTAATGTAAATTATATTTCGTAGACGAAAATATCCACCGATTTCAAGAATATACGCCCAGAGGGGCGAGATTTGGTAACATCACAATTTTCGAAGTTCGAAAAAATATCGATAGTTTCAAAAAGTCGGTATTTTGTAATGTATGTGAAGTTATCCCACGATTCTATCCCAGAAAATAAAAAAAAAATTATCAGGCAACACTAATCAATAAAAACCCCATTTGCTCTTGTGTGAAGAGCCCAGCATCGATTTTTTTTAAAAATTACGTTAGAAACAAAAATAAAATTCGTTACTTTTAAATTATGAGAATTCTAGCCAGTTCAGCGTTATATCAATAGAACATGTATTTGTAAGAAATAAAATTACATTAGACATGATAAAGGAACTTAGCACATTAAAAGTATAAATCTGTCGGATTAAAGCTATGTGGTTCTGAGATCGTCACACTCCTCCAAATTTAGGAACTTATAGACGCAATGATTTTTTAAAAATAACTGATTAGTAAAACTGGATTTTTACAACTTTAAACTATCTATGAGTAATAGGATCTACGAGTAATAGGTCACGGAACGAATTTTGACCCAAAATTTCATATCTTTAGGCTCTACGGATTTAATAGTGCTTAGATAGTATCTGCCCAAGGTGCCTCCTATCTTCCAGGCTAAATAACATGAATTTTTAAAATTTTCAAAACGCCGATAACTGTCTTAATTGACTTCTAGTTCAGTACTTTAACACTAGATTTTTCGAGTAATAGTACTTTTATTTATCATGCGAATTATCAAGCATTATGAAATCTGTTTCAAAATATTGATAAAAAATGATGGTTATTCGATTCTTACACGACACCATAATACAAATTAAATCAAATATATACTCCTATAATCCAATCTATACAATACAATAATAATTATTCAATAATTTGTTCAGACCGGTTGAAGGATTTAAAACTGTATAGCACAGTGATTCTTAACAGGGGGGCCGCGGCCCCCTGGGGATCCGTAAGAAGTTTGCAGAGGGGCCCCCAAAGTTTGCAAAATTTCCTTCAGAATATAAAAAAAAAATTGATGTATAAGGTAAATGTACCAATTACCGACAGTATAAGAATCTCGTTGACGTTCTGTTAAGATATTTTTTCGGGTCTCGTTTATTTGGGTCTGCTTATTTCATATATTAATCATAAAAATTAAATAATTTCATTGCATAAAGTCTATGTTCTTATTATGACGGGAAAAAATCTCGGATTTTTCTATCCCAGATTTTTTTTCAATTTTTTTAACTTTTTTGTATGAAAAGAGGCGTGACTGTCGTATAATTTACGTGATGTAATTGGTTGAAACGAAGGGATAGAAAAATTCGAGATTTTTATCCGTCGTATGAACTCGCTGTCATACGCGATTTATTTTTGATCTAATTTCCGGCAGCTCTTGTTCGTATTATCGGCACTGTAAAATTTAAGCGGAAGATATTCAAGGCTGAAATAACAAAAACACAATTTTCAAATTTTCAATAAAAGGAAACTTTTATTTTTCGTTTTTTTATTAAACGTTAAGTGTTATAAACAAATTATGTCCTGCTAATTCACAGCTAGGATATTAACTTTAGAAATTCAATCAAAAAATAATAAAACTACACGATAACAAAAATAATTCAGGTACTAGATAATTTTACTAAAATTAATTAAAATTATTCTTTTAGAAAGCTTCGATTTCAGCAACCGCATAAATTCTTCTGGCATTTAATAGAGAAGGAGGGCTCATAACACTACATACTTCTTCCTCTTTATACCAAATAGCGTCGTCCTTGCTCGGCCATTTCCAGTTTTGACCACTCGCATTGTTTTAATGTATGTTTCATTTTCTTTTACTTCCAACACAGACCCATTGAAATACTCTCCTTCGTATGCAACTATGACATAATCGCCAGGACTGCACATGATATGGAAAAGTGACACAACTCAAAAAATGAACTTTTTGAGTTAATTCACTTATAGAAAGATGCGCAATGCTAGATTTCATATCCTGCAATAAAAACATTTTTGTTTTTCCTTGAACGAAAATGATAGAGCGCAGTGTCGTTCTTCGTTTTACGATTTTGATATTAAATAACATAATTAATTTTTTGTTTTTGCTCTCCTGAAAAATTTTAATTTTTGAGTTGTGTCACTTTTTCACGCAAAGATCGATTTAAATTGATCATTTGTTGTTGGTAGCTTTCAATATTTGCGGTTTCGAGAGGTTTTAGCAGCTTAAAATAAATTACACCCTTCTGATCTCACCAAATACAGAGCATTGTCTTCCGTCGAGGCTATACTTGGCCTTGCAGTCGATGTCGATGGTTGTCCTGGATCAACCCAAGACATTTTGCTCTTTGGATTCTCAAAATAGATCCATAGAGAGAAATAACTTTCTTTTGTATCTGGCGAGCAACATTTCGCAAGTGTTTTTTCTATTTTCCTCTGGCCTTTCATTCAGTTTATGAGGAAGCCATTTTCCCAGCTTTTGGATTTTTCACATGGCTTTTAAACGTATGGAGACGGCTTCTCGTGGCACATTCAAATGATCTGCGAGTTGTTTTTGCGTTTTAGCGTCATTCTCATGCATAATGCCTTCAAATTTTTTTGGTGGTCTTCCACGTTCTTCGTTTCTCACGTCAAAACCACCACGATTGAATTTATTAAACCTAGAGCATGCTCACCGTAAGTTTTGACAAGCATTCTATTTCTAATTTTCTTCAAATGATAAGAAAAAATCAATGATGTCCCCAAATCGGAATATGTAGGCAAATAACTCGACATTTTTAACACATAAAAAACATGCGTAATTGTATGAAACTTGTAAGCGAATAAATTGGATGTTGGGGACAGATGTCAAAAGAAAATATTGACACCGATGACGTGGTTTGTCGAAAGCTACATTGACAGGTGGCGCCATTTATGGGTAAATTCCGGTTTCATATTTCCACACCTGATATTATAGATAATTTAACAAATATAAATTATTATTAAAAAAATGGGGGCCACAAAAAAATTATGAATTATTTGGTGGGCCGTTAGTAAAAAAAGGTTAAGAACCACTGGTATAGCAGACCATCGCAGACATACTTTTGTTTTATATAATAACTAGCAGAACCCAGCCCACGTTGCCGGCCCTATCGGTGCTTTTGACTATATTTGATTTCTTAACAATTTAGGTGTAAGTGTGTGAATGTGCTTCGGAAAGAGATTCGGATTTCTAATATATTCTAATTTATTTAAATTTTCCGGGACTATTTAAAGTTAAAATTTTTATATAATATTATTGCAATGCTTTCTGATAAACAATATTTTTTGTTTGCCGTATTCTGCGAAAATCCAACGTAGAGCTGTCAGTAATTGTGTTTTGAATGTCAATGTTAATTTCAGTGACATCTTTATTTTTGGCGGCTAATATTGCCCGATCGCTTAACCCATTGATGATTTGTAACATTATTTGTAATATCGGGTATACACTGAAAATTAAATTGTCTTTGGATTCAACGATTGTACAAAAATCTGAGGGAAATGTTATTAATCCCGTTGTATTGTTGGCATCAATTTTTCCATTTCCAACATCCAATAATTGTTTAGAAAATAAAAGGGCCGGTGAATCGTTATGTTTTCTGAAAGTGTTATTTTTTAAAATTTTGTCACAAATATGATGCTTTAAAACACGCATTTAATTCATCTGCTGTTTGTCTGAAATCACCTGTCAATAATATAAGAGCACTACCAAATGGTTGTCGTTTGCTGCGTAAATCTTTCAATGCTCGATCCAAACCTTCCAATGATTTTTTGTGACCTATTGTACACTCATCCCATACAATAATCTTGCAATGTTGAAGTATCTTTACCATTCCTAGCTGTTTTGGAAATAATTCATGTTGGTGCTTCTGTTAGTTGTATAGTATACGAGTATTTAAAGGTAACTTCAATGCTGAATGTGCCGTGCTTCCACCATCTAACAAAGTGGCTGCAACTCCACAGGAGTCAATGGCCAACGCAATAAATTTTTCTTTTCGTATGGAAGCTAAAACTAACGAAATTAAAAAATTTTGGCCGCATCTCCGGGAGCATCCAGAAAATATAACAAAAATATTTAATGCATCAGTATTGTAGTTCTTTTCACGTAATTGCTCGATTTGGTGATGCCATTCCTAATTGATTCAACTCTTTATTTACAATCACTAAACAAATGTCCTCTATGTGGATTAATGTTTGGTTATACATATCTTCAGTGTAATGTAAATCAGGATTTGTATAGGATTTTACACAGCCTTATTCCGACAAATTTATATTTTTGACGTGCTAAATTTAAATTTAATTTTTATTCAAAAACGAGTTGTATGGATATATCTGGCCCAGGGCCTAATTTCACAAAGTTGCCACTGAACGATTTTTTCTAACTTTTTTAAAGTAAGAATAAGTGTGACAATCTCAGAACCACATAGCCTTAATCCGACAAATTTATCCTTTTAACCTGCTAAGTACCTTTATCAAGTCTAATGTAATTTTATTTCTTACAAATACATGTTCTATTGATATAACGCTTAACTGGCTAGAATTCTCATAATTTAAAAGTAACGAACTTTATTTTTGTTTCTAACGTGATTTTTAAAAAAATCGGGGCTGGGCTCTTCACACAAGAGCAAATGGGGTTTTTATTGATTAGTATTGCCTGATGATTTTTTTTATTTTCTGGGATAGAATCGTGGGATAAATTCACATACATGGTAAATGATCTTGTATACAAATTTATAAATAAATCATAAATATTGTTTAACCCTTTGCAATCGTATGCCACGAGTGTGATAATATAAATTTACTCTAAAACTCGTATATCAGTCTGTAGACCAAAAATATGCGGGGTTCTATTTGGTGGAATAAATTTAAAAATACGTCCTTTGAACCCAGAAAGATTCCATAAATCTTATATAAAACATGTACACAGGAAAACCTCCAAGAACACGATTAATTCGTTCCATGTTCTTTAAAACCGTGTTGTTCGAGACTACAAAAAAGAAAAAAAACGTTAAGTTTAATTTTTTATTTTTTGTTATGATATACAAAAAACAAATTAAAAGAGGTTATACGAAATACCGTGTTCTTGGAGGGCTACCTGTATATGTAATTAATAAATTTGGTGGGTTATTTAAACTTAAAAATACTGCACTAATATTAATCATTTTATTTAAAATTAATTTATAAATTTAATACTAAAGACATATTCGATTCGACTATCATTTTCGATAGCATCGAAAGTGATGTTACAAAATCCCGCCCCAGCAGGGCCGGCCCTCCCATAGAACAGTATGAACAGCTTGCCGGGCGCAAACATTTCAAGGCGCCAATATATTTTTAAAAAAAATTATTTATTAGAAAATATTTAATTTTAAATTACATTTTACTATACTGCACAACTCTATTAAAATTTGCAGAATAGCTTTACAGTCATTACATTACCATATACACAAAAATATTTTCATTTTCAGCACAGAATTTTAACGTTGTTCATAGTTCATATGTAAAGGAAAAATATCAATAAAAATTCCCCACCATCTATAATATAAAAATAAGTCGATTTTTCCTTCCTGACGCTATAACTCCAGAACGCACGAACCGATTTCCACGGTTTTGCATTCGTTGGAAAGGTCTCGGGCTCCGTGAGGTTTATAGCAAACAAAATTCAAGAAAAATTTCAACAGAAAAGCAGGAAAACAGGGAAAATCATTTTTCACATACAGCGCCATCTCTGATACATAGCATGTACTACAAACCAATATGGTTTTGCATGGAGGTGGAGCAGATGGCGCCAGTACGTGGTGTGTAAGTACTTTTCATTTTAAGTAGATGGCGCCGGTGCGTGATACATTGTTTGACAGCTACTCATTGTACTCTGCTCAGTTAATTTCATGTGACATTTATTATGCGCACGTTCTTTCAAACGCTAACTTAAAACCGGTATTGTGTTCACTGTGAAATTGTGAAATTGAGGTTAAAGTTATTCGTTTCCTAACAGTTCAATTGGTAACCATCAAACCAATCACGCGGATTGTGCAAATTTTTATTCAATTTCAACAGCAGGCATTTGTTCTTAAGGTGGTAAGTTGAACTGTGTAAATTATGTGGATCGTGCATTTAATTTAAATAAATAGTCTGTCCGTAGTCCAAAATGCCTAGAGTACGACGTGCGAACATCGGCCGCCTCACAAGACTTGCAAGCCAGCAAAAAGTGTATTCACAGAACTTAAGCGAAGAAAGACAAAATATAATAAGAGAAAATGCCCGATTGAGACAACGCGTGAGCACACGAAGATCATTGGCATCATACAATCGCTTGGCATTCCAATATGATCCCACTGCGAACTACAATGATGATGACAATTTAGATATTGGACCAATGACGACTGTATGCCGATATTGCAATGCGTTAAAGTTCAAAAGAGAAACGGATGGATTGTGCTGCGCAAGTGGAAAAGTCAAACTGGATCCATTACTTACACCACCACAGCCACTGAAACCATTGTTCGATGGAAGTGATCCCGATTCCAACCATTTTCTTCAACGCATCCTTGAATACAATAACTGCTTTCGCATGACTTCCTTTGGAGCTAATATCATTCGAGAAGGCGGCTTCATGCCGACTTGCAAGGTAAAAGATACAACACACACAACCAATCACTCACACCAATCAATCACACCAACACAATCAATTGCAACACATAACAACTACACATACACCACACACTACACCATCACACGATCAGAAGTCACACCGTATTCTTTAACTAATGATTGTTTGCAATTACAGATACAAGGACAAATATATCATTTGCATGGTTCAATGGTGCCAATACCAGATGAGCCGCATCAATTTCTGCAAATATATTTCATTTCGTCGATGGTGGATCAGCTGAATGTGCGGTGCAATATACAGGGAACACAACAGTTAAAGAGACGAATTATTCAACAGTTGCAAGCATTTTTTCACGCTAATAACGCTGTGGTTAATATGTTCAAAACAGCATTGGAACGAATGCCATCGGATATGCACAAATTTGTCATAAAATTGGATCGTACCCCAACAGGTGAACATGTGCGAAGATTCAATGCACCCACCGTTGATGATGTTGCTGCAATTATTGTTAGCGATCCAACTAAATCACGAGACATTGTCGCTCAGCGAAGAAGCAATATCATGCATCGTGTAAACGAGACACATCGTTTGTACGATGCGTTACAATATCCAATCATTTATTGGCAAGGGCAAGACGGATACGACATCACGTTGAAAATGGTCGATCGAATTACAGGTACAATATTCACACACTAATTATTGCTATTATTGGTTTCCATTAGCAATCCATTTAATTTTGCATTTTCAGGCGTATCAACGAACAAAAATCTAAGCGCAATGAATTACTATGCGTATCGTATGATGATTCGTACATATGAGGAGAATGTCATTCTGAAGTGCCGTCGGCTATTCCAGCAATTTGCTGTCGACATGTATGTCAAAATCGAGACCGAACGTTTAGCGTTCATCCGATTCAATCAGGCAAACCTACGATCTGAGGACTATATACACTTGCGTGATGCTATTCATTCAGATGGTAATGTTCAGAATATTGGACGCCTGACGATTCTCCCATCATCTTATATCGGAAGCCCACGATACATGCACGAATACGCTCAAGACGCTATGACGTACGTGCGAAATAATGGAACTCCGGATTTATTCATTACCGTCACATGTAATCCGAAGTGGACGGAAATTGAACGTGAGTTGGACCCGGGCCAAAAACCGCTAGATTGCCATGACATAATCGCCAGAGTATTTCAGCAAAAACTCAAGGTTATGATGGATGTGCTTACTAAGTATCGAGTTTTTGGTGACACACGTTGTTATATGTACTTCGTGGAATGGCAGAAGCGTGGACTACCGCATGCTCATATCCTAATTTGGTTGCTGAACAAATTACATTCAAATGAAGTGGATGACATCATATCAGCTGAAATTCCTGATCCAGTCACTGATCCCCATCTACACGACATTGTGAAGACACAGATGGTGCATGGACCGTGCGGTGCATTAAATCAATTATCGCCTTGCATGGCTGATGGAAAGTGCACAAAACGATATCCGCGACCGTTAGTTGCTGAAACAGTCACAGGGAACGATGGATATCCAGTTTATCGTCTGCGTTCAAAAGAAGATAATGGTCGAACTATCAAAGTTAAAGTTCGAAATCAAGAGATTGAGATCGGAAATGAATTCATTGTACCATATTGTCCGCTGCTATCACGAATTTTCGAAACACATGCGAACGTTGAGAGTTGTCATTCGGCCAAATCAGTCAAATATTTGTGCAAGTACGTCACAAAAGGCACCGACATGGCTGTGTTTGGTATTGCGTCGGAAAATGCGAATGACGAAATCAGCAACTTCCAAATGGGAAGATACGTCAGTACTAATGAAGCACTGTGGCGATTATTGTCATTTCAAATTCATGAAAGATATCCCACAGTTGTACATTTAGCAGTGCATTTGGAAAATGGACAAAGAGTTTACTTCACTGAGGCTAATGCGGCACAACGAGCTGAGAGACCACCATCGACAACATTGACTAGCTTCTTTGCAATGTGTGAAGCAGATCCATTCGCAGTGACGCTGATGTACGTTGAAATGCCCAAGTATTACACTTGGAATCAATCAACAAAGAAATTCCAACGTCGCAAACAAGGAAGCCCAGTTCCAGATTGGCCACAGGTGTTTTCCACTAATACGCTAGGTCGCATGTATATTATTCATCCTAGAAATGATGAATGTTTTTATTTGCGACTGCTGTTGGTAAATGTACATGGACAAAAATCATTTGCGCATTTGAAAACTGTGAATGGCCACCAATGCCAAACATATCGAAAAGCATGTCAACTATTGGGTTTGCTGGAGAACGATTCTCATTGGGATTTAACACTTGCGGATTCAGTTGTTTCATCAAATGCGTACCAAATACGAACGCTGTTCGCAATTATCATCACCACATGTTTCCCTTCACAACCAATTCAGTTATGGAACAAATACAAAGACGACATATGTGATGATTTCTTGCATCGCTTGCGCACTAGAACGAATAATCCCTACATGCAAATAACCGATGAAATCTACAATGAAGGATTGATTCTGATTGAGGATCAATGCTTGACTATTGCAAACAAGCTACTGATTGAAGTAGGAATGATTGTGCCAAATCGATCGATGCACGATGCATTCAACCAAGAATTAAATCGAGAGCTGCAATACAATGTTGATACATTGCAGGAATTCGTTCGAAATAATGTGCCGTTGCTGAATGAACAGCAAAAACAAGTATACGAAACATTAATGCAAGCGGTGGACAATAATACTGGTGGTCTATTCTTCCTGGACGCACCTGGAGGAACAGGGAAAACATTTGTCGTTTCATTGATTTTGGCCACTATTCGATCAAGATGTGACATAGCTTTGGCGTTAGCAGCATGTGGAATTGCGGCGACTCTTCTAGATGGCGGTCGTACTGCACATTCTGCGCTTAAGTTGCCACTCAATTTAAACACAATTGATACTCCAACATGCAATATTTCCCGATCCAGTGCAATGGGAAAATTGTTGATGCAATGCAAGCTCATTGTTTGGGATGAGTGCACAATGGCACATAAGAAATCACTTGAAGCACTTAACTTCACACTGAAGGATCTTCGGCGAAATAACAACATCTTTGGCGGCTTGATGATATTGTTGGCAGGTGATTTCAAGCAGACGTTGCCAGTAATTCCCCGTGAAACGCCTGCAGATGAATTGATTCTTGCCTGAATGCATCACCTTTGTGGAATAACGTAAAAACATTATCGCTAACCACTAATATGAGAGTTCAACTTCAAAATGATCAAAGTGCTGCACAATTTTCCAAACAATTGTTAACTGTTGGAAATGGAAAAGTCCCAGTTGATGCGACAACTGGATTAATTGCTCTTACCAACGACTTTTGCCGATTTGTAGACTCTCCATTAGCTCTTATTGAAAATGTTTTCCCAAACATTAGTGAGAATTATCAGAATTATGCTTGGTTAAGTCAACGAGCAATTCTCGCCGCAAAGAATAATGATGTACACGCACTGAATTTCACCATTCAATCAAAAATCGCTGGCGATTTGGTGACATACAAATCCGTTGATTCCATAACAAATCCCGATGATGTAGTAAATTATCCAACGGAGTTTTTGAACTCTCTGGAGTTACCAGGGTTTCCCACACATAACTTGCAACTCAAAGTTTGTTCAGTTTTTATCATATTGCGTAATTTGAATCCACCGCGACTTTGCAACGGTACTCGACTTGCGGTGAAAAGACTTATGCCGAATTTGATTGAGGCAACCATTATTAACGGAAAGTACGCAGGTGAAACTGTATGTATTCCTCGAATACCAATGATTCCGACTGATCTTCCGTTTGACTTCAAACGATTGCAATTTCCGGTTCGCCTTGCGTTCGCAATGACAATTAACAAGTCGCAAGGCCAATCGCTTAGTGTTTGCGGGATAAATTTAGAAAATCATTGTTTTTCACATGGGCAGCTATACGTTGCGTGTTCACGAGTTGGGAAACCATCCGCTTTGTTTGTGTTAACGTCAGACCAAAAAACAAAAAATGTGGTGTACCAAAGTGCACTTCAATGAAACGGATAATTTGCGGACACGTATAACGCTTCGATTCAGTATTTACTTTGGATTCACTTTCATTTTTTACTTAGAGAAGTTCAACTAAATTACACTTCATTTTTGTAATCGAAATGAATTCATTACTGTTGTGAAATGAAATAAAATTTTTCCTTTTCAAATATAAAACAAAAAAAATAATTTTTCTTCATATTTTAATCCCCAAACGAAATGGTACAAAAAACGAAGCCATCTGGTGGCGAAACGGAGTTCGCCGGGTCAGCTAGTTCCTTATATAAAAGTAACTCGCTCATGAACAGTATTTTTATTCTGTGCGCAAGTGCAACGGCTTGTATTTATACACTTGCGTGGATTTTGAATGAACATAATTTTACGCATACATAGATAATTAAAAAATAATATGCCTAATAATGGAGAGCGAATAAAGAGTATTCAATATAGAAAAAGGGGAATAGAAAAAACAGCAAGTCATTTTTTCCACGTCGGTTTCTCTCAATTTTGTGTTTACACTTTCCGTTTGCACAATCAATGCCTTCTAAACTACAGGCCTTTTACTACTCTCATTTTTCGCACATGACGTCAATTTAAGTCTAAACCGAGACTGCGCAATAATAATTTTAAGATATTTACACTAACAAAGCAACTAGAGAAAGCAACAACAACGTCGACTTAGCGTGTCGTCATCATTTGGTGTAAGCGGCCTGTAGTTTAGAAGCGAAGCCGCTCACTATGGCACATTTCAAAACAGGATGTAATAAAACAGGACATCACAAAACAGTACATGGTACGGAACAGGACCGATAAAAACAGTACATCACAAAACAGTACATGGTACACTAAAGTACGTGGTACGAAACAGGACCGATGAAAACAGCGAGGACATCCGTCCGTCACGCCTTTCATCGTTCTTGTGGAATCACGTTCTCATTCATTCTGTGGCTTCTTTTCAAGAAAATGTCCATCCATCTTTGTTAATAGCTTCACACTGGACTGATTAGCACTATCTTAGTAGGTTTTCATCTGATTATTATATGCCGTTGCAAGTACGCAGGTGAGTATTTTCACAAACGTAACGCACATGCGTTATATTCTAATAAATTTTATTTTAGTTTTCAAATGTTTGTGATTTTTTTTTCGAATATAAGTCCCCTTTAAATATGACCCCAAGCGTTTTATATTAATTTTAATTAACTCAAAATATTTTTCTCATCTGATTAACTGTATTGTATAATATACCGGAAAAGCTCGATCTGTTTATTTGTTTTCCGCATTGTTAAGTCGGTCGCGAAATTTAACCAAAATAAACACAAGCGTTGAAATTATGAAAATGCAACCTTGCAACCTCGGAAAATGTACATTTGTTTTCCGTGGCGCTTATAGATATAACATTTTCATTTAATCTAAATCTTAGTATACACGAGTAACGAAGGTGATGGCCTCTTCATTTAATGAAAATCTCTGTCCTCATAGCAAACTTTCAGCTAAAAGGGGGGGAAAAGCAGTGAGTAGAGGGGGTCAAGGGTAGGAGGGTAGTCAAGCAGTTCATCGAGTAGTAATTCGTAGATTTTCGCAATGCCAACCGCTAAAGTGTGAGACGGCGCATTATCTTGGTGAAGCTAGATTTTTTCTGCAAACGTAGGATGCTCCCGGTTTCGTTTTTGAAGATAATCGACTAACATAACTCCATGACTGACCCAGAAAATAGTCACTATCACTTTTCTAGCCGAAGGAACAGCCCTTACTTTTTTGAAGCCAATTCCTAATTGGCGGCATCCCACTGTTTTGACTTTTTTTTTATTCTGCCAACTGAGAGTTGGAAATGTTCATTGGAACACGATTCTGGTCTGAAGTGAGCAAATGCACGTCCAAATCTTTATCATGCCCAAATCTTGATTCAATATGCGAAAAGCACATTCTTTGAACACATTCTTACCTTCTTCAATCTCTCTAACTTTAGTTCGACGGCCGTCTAGCACCGTTTGGTGAACTTCAGCGATATTATCGTCATAGTGGTTACAGTTTTTGAGCGTCCCGAGATGTATGAACCAAATTATAATTGATAAATCGTATCCGAATTTACAATGTATAGAATAAATATGAACTTGGCTACTAGAGAAATATTCGAAGTATTGGTTACTCGATATATCGCGACAAAAACGCAAGGGAATTCTAAACGGTAGATCCGCGATTTCCAATACCGAATCACACTAACATTGCATACCAAATTTTTAAATTATTTCCAAAGAAGTGGACGAATAGAACCCATATCACAGAATTTAGGACTTCTAATAGAATATGAATTCAAACTTACGTGCTGATAACCAATTTTAATTTTATAGTTAGAAACGATCCCTTGTTTCTTACAAAATACACCTCAAGAGTAAAAAAAATTGAAAGATATGAATTTCAGGATCATTACATAGTTAAGAAAAAGCCGAGTTGCGCCTTGGCTAGTCAGATTCCAGAATTGTATCTAAAATACTAGTTTGAATTTAAATCAAACGTTCCTTCCAGCATGTATACAAATTCCAGAATCAGTCTTAAACTTAGTTTAGAATTACCCCGCTAGACCATGTTTCTCGACCTCTCAGGTCAACCAAAAATTTCAGCACTGTCCTACTCGCCAAGTACAGATCCACTAAACTTTTTTTCAGGCTCAATAATCACTCTGGGTTTGTGGATCAAATTTTTTGATGGTGTTCTAAATATCAGGTTTTTATTAATTATAGATTTTAATGAAACAAATTAATTGTTTGTTTATTTATGATAAAGGTTAGTCGTTTTTGCTAAACATAGAGATCAAAGTGTGTAAACCTCATTATGTACATATGTGTATATTTTTGTTGATAATTTAAATGCCAATACATTATAGTACATTTGCATTGTAACTATACTCTGGTATACTTGTAGTGAACATAGATGTAAGAATTGAATATTAAACAATAATTGATTGAAGTGCAATTTATATGAATCCATTTTTGAGAATCTGTTCCCATTACTATTTTACAAAAAATAATGTAATAAGTTTGCGGCCGCTCAATATTTTTAATTTTTTATAACTATTAGCAAGCCGCTTCGAGGCCGCCCTTTTAGTCGGCCGCCTATGTGCCGGTGCACACACTGCACATATGGTAGGCGCGGCTCTGCCGTTTATTTGTTACAGTTGGTCATAATTAATAATATGACGTAGACAGTCCTAAATCGAGTCCGTACGGTTAAAGGTCCGATTTACGTAACCATCTGCAGCATCGCATCGCTCTACGCGAGCCTATAGTACTGGCATGGAAGGTGGGTTGGCCCATGAGTTCTGCAATCCGACAGGGGGTCATAGTTGTGTTCATTTTCATCGCCGATCGTAATCAGATGATGAAAAATCCCTTTTGCATCATGTCTCTATCGAGGCTCGATCTCGATTCGAATTTCTTAAAGGTACACGTTATCTCTGTTGCCATATACCATTTAGAACATGCTTAACTTTCTAATTTCCATTTAAAGTACTCTTATTGAAATTTTTTTCTCTGCAAACAAGTGAAAATCAATAAATCGAACCAAAAAAACCGCAATGTTGATATTTACTTTACTTTGCATATCAGTATATGAGGATTTTCATAAATTTCCATAAACCAAAAAAAAATGCTACAATAAATATTTTTCGAATATAAATAAGACATAAAACAATATCAAATTATGTAATCTAATCAATTTATGCTTCTCTGTATATTAAACATGTTACAAAAATTCCTTATTATATGAGCGCGCACAATCAAGATAAATTTGTCGCGGCTCGTACCGCGTACAAAAAAAAATTCACAAACTCATATGGTTGATTTTGTATTCAAATTCAATAAAATAATTACGACGATTATTGTTGGTGTGTTTGGTTGTCAACCGTACGAATAAAAGACATTTCAATTATATGCAAAACAAGGCATACAACTATTTATGTCAATTTATTTCGTATAGCTAGCCGGTGTGACATTTCTAGACGCACAATAGAAAATATTTGTGATGTTAACGATTGCAAATTGTTTTTTGTTTGTAATTGGCCGCACACTTTAGGTGCCTGCAACAAACACCGACAACGATGGCTATAATAATTTGAGAAAGTGACGGAAATTTATTTTCATATATGTATGTATGCGGTGGTATATAATAATGAATAATGACGGAAAATTATTTGCGTATTATGTTAGATCCCATGTACGACTGCGGGCGTTGGTACGTTTCTTCAAAATTTTACCACAAAAAAATTAATTAAAATTAAATCCCTTTTATACAGACTAATGTTCCGTGTTCTAGAATCTTTACTCTGTACGCTATTTTAAGCCTATATTTATCTAGTGTTCATGTTGCCATTTATTATATCGGTGCGTATAGTCGGGTAAACAAACAAATTACACCCCCAAGCTCAAACCTACATCCGCCCATCCGCACCGTCTCCTTCTGATACATTTTCAAATTTAGATATTTAACAAAAATAACAAACTTTTGATTAAGTTTCAAGTTTTTGTATTTTGATTATACGCAGAGTATGTAGAAATATGTAGAATGGAAAATGGAACGCCGAGGGAAAGGTTGGAATATTTTCGAGAACATTTCGATTAAAAAAAGTTTGAGGTGATATGTATAATGGATCGAAAATATATACTTAACTTTAAGAGGGTGGTTTCTGTGAAATTGATATAAAAAAGAAAGTGTCGTATAATTATTTTAACAGATTTAACTTTAATGTTACGTATATAATGAGTGATTAAGTGTTCGATACATATTTGATTCTGCCTTTCTTTATATACAAATTTCACACCAAAGAGGTGTAATTATTTAAATCAAAATTTAAACTTCTTGAAATTTTGTCACCAAATTTATACAAACCAGTTTCTTTGCACTAACATTTAATCAAATCTATTTTTTACAGCAATTCTTAGTATTTTTTGACGATATTTAATCTAACGGCTGAAGGTGATCGAATTCGGGAATTTTGACGTCATTCGTATGTTGACGTCATTCTTCTGAATTTATTTACATCTATTCGCCTGTTATTTCTATGCCAACTTCATTTAAAGTTTTAAATTCCTATATTACATCCGTGATACCATACACGATCTCCATTCCATATTGATACACTAATTTTAGCCTAAACCAGGAATAACGTATATAAAAAAAATCGAACAAAACTTACATACATTGAGGCGAAGAATTAGATATGGTAGATATGATTAGTAGATTAGAAGAAACTAGAAATATAGAAGATGTACAAAAATATCTTGTTAAACACGGTTAGTTGTTTATATAATGCAGTTATTCAACCAAAGACCAGCAACACTTTAGTAACCAACACTTTCAGTTGTTTTTCTAGTAGCTTAGGTCATACTGAGAATATATGGAAAATTTGGGGAAAATTAATAGACCAGAATTTTCAGTATAATTTTTTGATTTTCTGCGGCCAAATAAGAGATTTTCAGTTTTTGACCAATATCTCAAAAACTTCTACTAGTAACCAATACTTTCGGTTGTTTTTCTAGTAGCCTAGGTCATACTGAGTCTATATGGAAAATTTGGGGCAAATTCATAGACCAGAATTTTTAGTATAATTTTTTGATTTTCTGCGGCCAAATAAGAAATTTTCAGTTTTTGACCAACATCTCAAAAAACTTCCACTAGTAACCAATACTTTCGGTTGTTTTTCTAGTAGCTTAGGTCATACTGAGACTATATGGAAAATTTGGGGAAAATTCATAGACCAGAATTTTCACTAGAATTTTTTGATTTTCTGCGGCCATATGTGATTTTCAATTTTTGACCAATATCTCAAAAAACTTCCTCTAGTAACCAATACTTTCGGTTGTTTTTCTAGTAGCCTAGGTCATTTTACGGAAAATTTAAGACCTATTCCTGCCATTTTATAATTAAGAAAACAAGGCCGATGCATATGCATTAGTTTTAAGTGGACATTATCTTAGTCCATGGCTCTTAAATGTTACAAAAGAGATAAAGAGCTGTGATATTCAATTTGCAGAAAATCAAAAATTCTAGTCCATTAATTTCCTCCAAATTTTCTATATAGTCTCAGTATGACCTAAGCTACTAGAAAAACAACCGAAAGTATTGGTTACTAGTGGAAGTTTTTTGAGATATTGGTCAAAAACTGAAAATCACATATGGCCGCAGAAAATCAAAAAATTCTACTGAAAATTCTGGTCTATGAATTTTCCCCAAATTTTCCATATAGTCTCAGTATGACCTAAGCTACTAGAAAAACAACCGAAAGTATTGGTTACTAGTGTAAGTTTTTTGAGATATTGGTCAAAAACTGAAAATCTCTTATTTGGCAGCAGAAAATCAAAAAATTCTACTGAAAATTCTGGTCTATGAATTTTCGCCAAATTTTTCATATAGTCTCAGTATGACCTAAGCTACTAGAAAAACAACTGAAAGTATTGGTTACTAGTGAAAGTTTTTGAGATATTGGTCAAAAACTGAAAATCACATATGGCCGCAGAAAATCAAAAAATTCTAGTGAAAATTCTGGTCTATGAATTTTCCCCAAATTTTTCATATAATCTCAGTATGACCTAGGCTACTAGAAAAACAACCGAAAATATTGGGTACTAGTGGAAGTTTTTTGAGATATTGGTCAAAAACTGAAAATCTCTTATTTGGCAGCAGAAAATCAAAACATTCTACTGAAAATTCTGGTCTATGAATTTTCCCCAAATTTTCCATGTAGTCTCAGTATGACCTAAGCTACTAGAAAAACAACTGAAACTATTGGTTACTAACGGCAGTTTTTTGAGATATTGGTCAAAAACTGAAAATCTTTTATTTGGCCGCAGAAAATCAAAAAATTCTACTGAAAATTTTGGTCTATGAATTTTCCCCAAATTTTCCATATAGTCTCAGTATGACCTAAGCTACTAGAAAAACAACCGAAAGTATTGGCTACTAGTGGAAGTTTTTTGAGATATTGGTCAAAAACTGAAAATCTCTTATTTGGCAGCAGAAAATCAAAAAATTCTACTGAAAATTCTGGTCTATGAATTTTCCCCAAATTTTTCATATAGTCTCAGTATGACCTAAGCTACTAGAAAAACAACCGAAAGTATTGGTTACTAGTGGAAGTTTTTTGAGATATTGATCAAAAACTGAAAATCACATATGGCCGCAGAAAATCAAAAAATTCTAGTTAAAATTCTGGTCTATGAATTTTCCCCAAATTTTCCGTATAGTCTCAGTATGACCTAAGCTACTAGAAAAACAACCGAAAGTATTGGTTACTAGTGTAAGTTTTTTGAGATATTGGTCAAAAACTGAAAATCTCGTATTTGGCCGCAGAAAATCAAAAAATTCTACTGAAAATTCTATGAATCTATGAATTTTCCCCAAATTTTTCATATAGTCTCAGTATAACCTAGGCTATTAGAAAAACAACCGAAAGTACTGGTTACTATTGGAAGAAATGGCGGATAGACGGATTGTTGTTAAATTTCAAGATTTCATATACCGAGTTTCTTTACTTCGGATATCAATTAATTTGCAATTTTAAGGTTCACTTTTAATATTTTATTCCGCTGGAATATTTTATTTAGTGAAAAAAGTGGTACATAATGAATGAAAAATTTCCTCTGGTAATCACATAACAAAATTATTTCTCTTTAGTGATAGTGCTGCCACTTGCGGCGAGTAGCGCAATCTCTTATTTTCCGCTGTCAAAATTCCGGTATCTTATACAGCATAATATATTATATATATTTATATATATGTACTACATATACGTGTATTTAAAAAAGAAAAAAAATTATAAAATACGGGGTGTGTACATCTATAAAAAGTTTATTGTTAGATCAGTAAAAAGAAAATGGACATTTCACTAAAAATTCGCTTTATATCCGGGTTTTACAATTTTTATAAAATCGTAATTGTCGTTTTAGGGTCTTATCAGCGGATTGTAGGAGATGGTTTTTTACTCTCAGTTAGCCAAACATCTGTTAGTCGATGCATTAAGCTTTAATTCCATGGATAACATTTGCTGACAGCAGTTTTTTTGCTGATAATACGCAAAAAAAAATTTTTTTTTTAATTTCATGAGAGTGACAAAGAACAGAAATATTTTTTATTTCATTTTATAGTAAAATTTTATGGTTTTACATTTTGGAATAACATAAAAATTTCATAAAATATTTAATTTGTACATTTTCGTACAATTCGAATTTTAATATATACACCACAAAAAACCACTAACGTTAATAAATTTCAGCCCAAAAAAAAAAAAATAAATCGACATTTGAGTATAAAAATGGCGAACAACTTATTTTATATGAGTGTGAGAAAAATTTCTTAACTTTACACACATGTTTTGTAGATGTGTGAAAAATGCTGCCATAAAAAATACTCCAATTTACATTTTTTATGGCAGCATTATAGCAGCAAACTTCCCCTATCACACTTCCCCTCTCAGCAAAATTTTACTGACAATATGTTTTGTTTCGTACACAACCACTAATATCTATATTTTTTTCTCGCTTTTATTTTTTGCTGACAGCAGATTATTTCCATGGAATAGAGGCATTAAAGAGGTTAGCAATGCAATAAACAAAAATCTGTTGCAAAAATATATATATCGTTTCCCCAAACCACTGCTCAATTTAACGAAAAAAAGTCTAAGTATGTATTAATATTATATGGATTTATACAATTAAACATTATACAGTTTATTTGTATAATAATAATAATTTGTATTATATGTTTTTTAGATTTTATCAACAAGGCTTTCCAGGAGTTATAGGATGCATCGATGGAACCCATGTACTTATTAAAAACCAGAAAAAAACATCGAACATGTGTACGTGTGTCGAAAAGGTGGTCATTCTAAAAGCATCCAAATAGTAAATTAATTTGTGTATTAGTAAAGATGGGATAATTACAAAAGTTTCTATTATAGATATGCGATGCCGATTTATTGATTCTATCTGTAAATCCAAAATTTGGTGGAACCGCCCATGATGCTTTTGTTTGGAAATCATCTATACTACAAATACATTTATTTCAATTATACCAAAAAGGCGAAAGGAATTTTGGGTTGCTAGGTAAATTTGTTAAAAACATTAAATGTTAAATTATGCATTATGAATCTCTGGTTTTCATTTTAGGAGACAGCGGTTACCCTCAGCAACCATGGCTAATGACACCAATACTGAGTTCAGCGAACGAAAAGGAAGACCATTACAATGTGGTTCATAAATCAACGCGAAATTGTGTTGAACGATGCATTGGTGTCTTGAAGGGACGATTTCGTTGCCTTTCACGGGAACGATTTTTATGTTACTCACCGTCAGAACGTGGGGTCATTATAAACGCATGCAGTGTTCTACACAACATGTTTGTTAAAAACAGAATAGCTTTAGATGAAGACGAAATTGTTTTTATTGAAAATATATGTAAACCGCTGGATGATGAAGAATATACCACACAACAATCTCATCATTTAACTGAAGGCAGAAGAATCCGCCAAGAATTAGTGGAAGAATATTTTTAAAACAAAATAAAATTTGTACTCCGTCGAGCTGCGACCTTTAATCGTTCTACAGCTATCTTCTCCCTATGTATTTCCAGCTGCTTTTCTAATAAGTTATTTCTCCTTTTTTCTTGAATGGGGGAACATGTTTGGTGTTAATATTTTTGAAAACAAAGTTAAATGGGAAAATATGTGTCCCAATAAAAATTTTGTGGAACAAAAGTTTCCCAATTCACTTTGTTTTGAAATTTTTTACAATAAACTTATTCTTTCAGTAGGCCAGAAAAATACAATTTAGACAAAAATGCTATGAAAATATTTTTCCCAATTCCCTATTCCCAGGGAAAAACAGAATGGGGCCACAGTGGCACTATTCTGGTAATTCCCCGGGAATAAGGAACTGGGGAAAGAATTTATATGCAATTTCTGTTCAAATATTTTTTTGCCGGCCTACTGATAAGAAAAGTTAGATGTAAATATTTATAAATCTTGAATAATTTTTCCATTTCTAAATTTGCAGGGAAAATTATTCCAAATTTAATTTTGTTTTCAAAAACTTTACCACTAACTTTTTACCTCAGTATGCCGGAAAAAAAATATATTACATACGGAAAATTACATATAAATTCCTTCCCCCAGTGGCACTATTCTGGTTTTCCCTGAGAATAGGGAAATGGGAAAAATATTTTCATAGCATTTTTATGTAAATTGTATTTTTCTGGCCTACTGAGAAAATAAGTTTGGTGTAAATATTTTCAAAACAAAGTTGATTGGGAAACTTTTGTTCCACAAAAATTTTATAGGGAAAAATATTTTCCCATTTAACTTTGTTTCAAAAATATTTACACCAAACTTATTTCCTCAGTAGGCTGGAAAAATACAATTTACATAAAATGCTTGAAAATATTTTTTCCATTTCCCTATTCCCAGGGAAAACCAGAATAGTGCCACAGTTCCCTATTCCCGGGGAATGACCAGAATCGTACAGGGATCCCTAAATAAATTTTCCCGAAATTCAAACCGATTGCAATTACTTCCTGTGTCACTCTTCTGGTTTTCCTTGGGATTAGGGAATTGCAAAAAATATGATAATTTGAGGAACAAAAGTTTTCCAATTAACTTTGTTTTGAAAATTTTTGCACTAAGCTTATTCCTTCAGTAGGCCAGAAACAATTTTGACAAAAATGATATGAGGAAAATTTTTCCAATTCCCTATTCCCAGGGAAAGCCAGAATAGTGCCACTGGCAGCCGAAAAGACAAAAAAGAAATTATAAATGAAAAACCTCTACCGAAAAATTTCCTAATGCAATTTTCACGAAATCTGGGTTCACCGAGAGTGATTCCTGGCACTCGAAACCCTTCTCCTCCGCCTTACCAATTTCTTTCAAAATTGTTTGAGTTAAAAATAATTTAAAGCGGGCCCGTATCTCACCAGATGACTCCTTCAATGAATTTTGTTCAAAGGTATAAACCTATTCCTTCTTAAAATTTAATTATTGCATGTCTATACAATGTTCCAATAACAGAGTGCCTCCAATTCATCTGAAACACCTAAGAACGTACACCTAGGGGCAAATTCTACAACCAAAAATCAATATTTAAGGCAAAAATTATATATAAAGGGTTTACATCTTTAAGTTGGCAACACTGTTTTGTTTGACATCCAATTTGACAGCTGACATTTGCTTTGTCATTAGTTTGATTTGCCATTTCATAATGAATAGACTCACGCCAGAGCAATGATGATTTTGATCAGCGATAGAGCTCACTTTTGTTGAATGCGTACGTTAATAAACAGAATTGTCGGATTTGGAGTGAAAATGATTTTTTTGGTCTATTTTAATTTAAAATGGTAAAACACTAAAAAAACACCCTTTACCATGTAGCGGTTAGAATACTAAAATCTACAAAGTATTATAATCGTATATATCGCAAATCTATCATTTCGCAATCGCATCGCCAACTCATCACTTATCGCTCTGTGCAAACGGAGTAAATGCATCAACAGATGAACATAGAGACTTAAGAGGAAACAACACGACGACGTTAAAAACAAAAATATAAAGCGGCACGACGAAACAAGGCGGTATACAATTAAAATTTATCAATCAACCAGCAAGTGGTTGAAATCGGTACGCTAAGCAATATTCATCCATACCTTGGCGAACGCCAGGAAATAAAGCGATGCTTTATAAAGCTCAAAGGCGATCGAAGTTATCCATAACCTTCAAAAACTAACCTAATGCGGAACAAGTCCTACGATTCTTGACAAACCAACGAGAATAAGTCCGAATCATCGCAGTTTCATTAGTATAAGATCTTAATAATGGTCAGAAAATTCTCCCGCACCCTTTACAGCAGACATCGAGTTCTTATAATTACGAGAGTAAGCGAAACTAAACAAGTTATAGCATCCTCATTGAAGTCGAGGATGAATATTAACACAAATATGTGGTCTAAGTTTACTATGAAACCTTACAAGACAAGGTAGAGTTATAGTCTAACTGTCAACAATTGGAAATAACTACAAAGCAAAGGAGAACGGGGAATTTTATAGGCTAAAAAATACATATCAGCCGCTAGCACTAGGATTCTATACGACACGTTAAAATGTTGCACAACTTCAACAATCTGCAGATATGGACAACCCATTTGAATTACTAATTAAACTCCGAATATGGGGCAGTACGAATACAGCCTCACCTGATACAAGCATTAGATAATTGCCTAGAATCCATACTGATAAGATTTCAGTCACAAGAAGTTTATGGAAATTACAAAGAAACTATATAACTAATCCGGAAGGCAACATCCTGTGGGAAGTATACAATTAAATACTGAACGCACGGGCATCTGCTCAGCCGGTACCACCATGTCTGTAATATTGCGACAAAATTTGGATTCGTTATGTCAAAAACACCAGAAAAAATATTATGTATAACCAACTTGGAAGGCAACGAAACCACTGGCAACCACCATCGTAAAGATCAACTCTCTTCGTTAAATCAACTCCTTACAGGTACAACTCACTGCAGTGAAAAATTCGGGAATAGAGGCCAATAATACAAATACGACAAATTCTTCTCTAAAAATTTGCCTTGAACACCATTTTCTCACAACATACAAATTAAAGATGAATGCTTATACGTGCTACCAAGGATCTGAAGAGATGTATCCCAGAAACTTATTGCATGAAAAGTTAGATTACGTTAGTCTTGGCGGTCTCGAAATTTAAATGACCAGCTCCGTTTGATCTGATGCTGAGAGGAGATGTATACGACTTCATTGGCACTTGAAGAATCAAGAGAAAACAAACTGCAATAAAAATCAAGTTCGGCTAAATAGTTTCCGGCTTAAACCAAAACAATTTAGAGCAACGAGCAACTGTAGGACAAAATAAATCCAAGAAATTAATCAAGGATGTACGGTATAAAACACAAATCGCATGAAAGTAAAACATTTGTGTGTTACCGTTATTTGGTGATGTATGGAACAAAGGCAATGCATTCTCTCACTATTTGGACATTACATCAACTCGCTGCAGATGAATGTCCTAAGCTATCTAAGACAAACTACATTCTTAAACGAGATTTTTATTAAGATTACCCTAACCTGCGTTAACAATATTGAGGAAACTCAACAAACACAATCTCGGCTATCATCATGCTCCCGCAACCATCAAGCTCTTTTAACAGGACTCTTAGAGAAAAGATAAATAAATCATTAGGAATTAACTGTAGATCACGTTATCATACATGTACAACCCAACAACAACAAATTCACTAAAAGGTAGTATTTACTGGAAATGTTATTGACGACATTTGATTAGATACCTTGGAATGGCTACATAGCATGTGGTTAACCATCAAATGCCAATTAATGAATCAAATACTATGAGGGGTAGACTTATGTATCGATGATCTCTTACTAGCCGATTTTGGGAAATGGTCGAGAAATGGGATTATCTGAAGAGGAACTAAAAGGACAGTCCATCCAGATACCTCGTTAACTTAATTATATTGCAAATAGTAACTGCGTATTAACAAATTTATCACCAACAACCAAATAACACTCTGCCTACTGGCAGTAAAAGCAAAGGGTGCTCAGAAAGTCCACTTGGCCAACCCTCGTTTGGAACTATGCGTAGCACTTTTGTTAAGCCGATTAGGACAAGAAGTAACTAAAGTACTAGAATTAAACATTATTAAAAGAACTAAGACTGACCAAATGACACAGTGGTTTAAGCTTTGGCGTTTGATCCATATTACGATCTGTGGTGAAATATAACACATCTATGACCCCCTGTGGGTGTGCAAAACCCATGGGCTGACCCATCTTCCATGCCAGTATAGGCTGGAATGGAGCTTGCAATGTGCAGATGGTCTTAAATCTGTCCTATAGCCGTACTGTCCGTGAGCCTTGAGCCCCAAAACAGATCGCATATTTAACAATAACAAAAAAAAAAGAACTAAGGACCGGCTACGTTATAACTTAAAATCCATCGATAACAGACAGTCGTCTGATAAAAAAGGGAGAGGTATCTGCGAGACAACAGAAGAAGATTTCTATATCACCGCGCTTCTACAAATATAAGAAAAGCGCCGATTTTCAGTTACGTTTTAGTTGAAGCAGTCATGGTAAATCATAGTAAACCCGCTCGAGTCAATATAGCTGGACCATTTGACGCATACTAGAGAAGATTACGCAAACACTATCAACAAACGGAAGAGCAAAGACCGTAATAAATTCTACAAATTTTGTTCGTCTAACAAACTATTCCAGGCAATAAATTCCATTTTCATTCCGCCTTCACCATTTCGGAATCCATCGTTCCATCGACCAAGTTCTAAACTAGATAAAAGCGTGTGATTATCCGATATAATTTGAGCATGTATTGATAAGAAATTTGCAAGGTGGACAAATGGCTAAAAATATTTAAAATAGCTTGTACAAACATAATTACCATCAAATGCGAGCTCATTATCCAACCATTACAGTGGCAATTCCAAAACATCAAACAGGACCATGAACTCTTCCATTCGAGCAATGCGAGAACCAGTTTAACCTAACATGTAGGTTATACTGATCCTTTTGCAATTAGGGCTGTCCTTGAAGCATGTCCAGGACCCCAAAAAGGTGCACAAATTGCTTACCTGGTCTAAGAACCATATTATTCACCCCAATCTATTAACTCCTTATCACTATAGAGCAAAAACTGTACATCGTACTGAAGCACGTACCAAAATCAACTATTATTCCTGGACACGGATTCTTGGAATTACAAGACTTACATATACCAATTGATGACAATACCAGTTCATTCGAATGCGATAATCGCTATAGAACTCGTGCCATAAATTCGTGTTTTGTTATTTTATTTGCTCGCTTTTTTAGATAAAATTTTAGATTCTGGATTCGGTCTTATAAATAAAACAAATTTCAATTCTTCGATTAAGAATACATGATAACGTATCCCCCTTCCGGTACTCGAAAACCGCCTTCCAGAAATTTTCATCAAAGTCGTTTGAGGTGAACAAATAAACAAATTGTTATTAGAATAAAAAATATTTACCCATTGGCCCCACCGGAGGACCCTCTAAATGATTTTTTCGAAATCAAGGGCCCTATTCTTGAAATCGGTGGAAATTTTCGTAATTGGAATAAAATTTGTTATGCAATTCTTTATACATATTATTACTAAAATTTTTAGCCGGCTACTTTAATCATTTTTTTAAATTTTTTATCTTTTATTAAATCAAGAAACATAATTTTTCCCCCTACTAAGGGAAAAATTCCGACTGGGTAAATCCATACGGAATTAGTCGCGTAGTAGGTAAATAAATAATATAAAACTTGCATACAAATTTGAAAAAGTGATTAAAGTAGCCGGTGAAAATTTTTAGTAATATGTATAAAGAATTGCATAACAAATTTTATTCCGATTACCAAAAATTTCCACCGATTTCAAGAATAGGGTCCCAGGTACAATTGCAATCGATTGTTTGAATTCATGAAAAGGATTTAAGCCATCTCCGTATGTAAATTATTTTCTCGCTTTTCCATCATGGCAAAAGTGTTGAACTATATCTTCTGAACAACTCGCTGCACCTCACATTATTCGATTCTGGAAATAATGTAATCGGATAACCAATTTGGAATTGGTCAAGGCTTAGTGGATCTAATTCGTCTGAATAAATTTCAGTTCCGATTTGACTAAGTAAGGTACATTCTGCATAACTTGATTGCAATCAAGTTAATGCTGTTTCAAACGTTACTTGTTTTAAATTCGATATGCCCCCACCCCCCCCCCCCCCCCCCCCCCCACAAACATCTAAAATTGGGAGCGCTTTAAAGTACAAATTGTCACTTAATATTGATGTTGCTTAAATTTCTTAAAATTACGTCATCTTCGACGATTCATCTTTTACAAATCACGGTACGGTTAATCGACAACATTCACTATTAGGACCTGGATACGATTTTTAGTTCGAACCGCGACTTCAGAGTTGGGAGTGTTTCTGTTGTTTCTTCAGCGCACCAGATGTAAATATAAAAATTAATTATTTATTAAATCAATCAACAATAATACTAATTTTATGCATCTAGTATAAGTAAGTGAAACAGCAGTAAAACTTTTAACTCCCAAGTCGCGATTTTCGAACAAAATATGTACTCTACGTTACTTGGGAGTAGGGAATAGAGAAAAATACCAGTGCTCCATCGCTTGTTATACATTTTTCCCACCTTTCGGGCAATTTGTGAATACCACGCCAGTACAAATCTTCCTTTTTACTGCGAACCAGTCATTGAGCCATATTTTTAAATCTTCATACGAAACAAAGCGCTGTTCAGCTTAACCCATCGATGCAAACAAGTGGTAATCGGAAGGAGCAAAGTCTGGTGAGTAAGCAACATCAGGTAAAACCTATAGCTGAGTGATTCCAACGTATCGCGAACCGGTTTTGTCGTATGTATGATGGAGAAGTGTCATGAAAAAACATAACTTTGTATTGCTTCTTTCGGTATTCTGGCCTTTTCAAACAGCGACGGTTCAAATCGGTCAATTGTTGTTGGTAACGTTTAGTATTAACCGTTTTCCTAGATTTTAGCAGCTCATAATAGACCACGCCCCTCTAGTCCCACCGAACAAAGAGCATCCACCCAAATTCTCAAAATAAATCCACTTTTGATCACTTGTAACTATCCGATGCAAAAACGCCTTCCTTTTGTACAGAGCGGGCAAAATATATCACCTGTGTTTTTGTGCTTTTCCATTTGCCTGTCTTTCAACTCATTTAGTACTCATCCAACGGTCTTCTAAATCTTTCACATCTCTCGTAGCCGATAGGAAACAGCTTCTTGACTAACACCCAATAGCTCGGCGAGTTGTTTTTGTGTTTGTGAATCATCTTCGTCCAATATATGCTTGCAAATCCGCAACTTCGTAATTTTTTGGAGGTTTTCTACGTTCCTTGTCTGCAACATCGAAATCACCACTTTTGAAACGCCAAAACCATCGTTCACACGTATCTTGCGCTAGAGTTGTTCACCATAGTATGTTCACCATAAGCTTCTCTATGTAATCGGCATGATTCAGCAGTATTTTTCAATTGAAAACAAAAAATTAATGCAGTCCGCGAATGCTCTTTGTTCGGTATAAATTTCGACAAACTGAACACAACAATATCCACACCCTTTTTCAATTTAACACTCGTGCGCATCTGACATTTGTCGATGTCACAACAAAATGGCGCAGTGTCAAATTTTTATACCACAAAGTGCATTGATGCGCTATCTGTTGTCTGAAATCCGCATTTCATACTTGTACACCTGGTATTTTCATACATTTTTGTCAAAATTGTATTTTTGTAGCCTACTGATAGAATTAGTTTAGTAAAAATATTTTCGAAACATAGATAAATGGGGAATTATTTTTCTCTATAAAATGTTTGTGGAAGAAAAGATGCCCAATCGACTTTGGTGCGTAAATGCTTACATCAAGCTAATTTCATCGATAAACCAGGGAATAAAATTTTGAAAATACTGCTATACAAAATTTTTTAACAATTTCCGATTCCCAGAGGAAGCCAGAATAGTGTCACTGTAGTTTTGAAAAATCCCACTCGCTTAGTCAAGTAGAACTACAGCGTTCTTGGATGGGGGATCTCAGAAACGTTTTATCCAAAATCGGTAAACCGGAAGAGGCATCTCTGCAGCCCAGGCGGATTGATTTATCAAGAAGAAACTTCATACTTAAGTTTTTTCATAAATTTAGTGCATTTGTACAACATTTTTAATGTTTTTGCATAAGACAGTTTTATCCATTCGTGGTAAAAAGCAATAGGCCGCTTTTTTTAGTTGTTTAGTTTTTTTAGTACTGAACTAGGAGGTCCTGATAATTTTTCTAATTGACATGGTTTCCAACTAACGCTCCGTATACCTGAGATTGCCTTTTGAAACTAAATTAGGAGAAGTTCCCTGCCAATGGAACTTTTTTTTTTTTTAACAATTATCTTTATTTATTGAATCTTTCAAAACATGAAAATAACAATAAGTTCTCAAATCTTAAAAACTAAGGTAATTATGTAAATCTGTGGGAACAGAATCTACTTTTGTTCAATAAGTAAACTTAATAATTTATTAATTTATGCTATTACAGCCATCGTTTTCTTCTTTAATCGCGAAGACGTAGGTATATCTTGTAGGTTTCGCGCCAGCAAATTCGGATGAGATACCAGTTTCCCTGCGTAGCTGATCCGCATCTTTTTCAGTTCATCTTTGACAGTTAGGATGCTAAGGTCCTTATGTATACTTTTGTTTTTTACGAACCAGGGTGCTCCTGTAATCATTCTCAGAATTTTTGACTGTGTGACTGTGTTCGTTGGACAATGTCGATATTCGAATTTGAGGTTGATTGCCATAATTGACAACCATACGACCAAATTGGTTTAATCATTGTATTATACAGAAGAAGTTTGTATTCTAGGTCAATAGTTGAATATTTCCCCATCAACCAATGCATTTTATCAATTTTTAATTTGATATGGTCTCGTTTCATTTCAATATGTTTTCGCCAAGTTAACCATCGATCTAGATGGATGCCTAGATATTTTGCTCCATTTGGTTGAGCGATTGGTATTCCGTTCATTGTGACAGGCGGACAAGTAAGCTTATTTAAAGTGAATGTTACGTGGGTCGATTTCTCTTCATTGACCTTTATCTTCCATTTCATTAGCCATAATTCGATATCATAAATATGTTGTTGCAGAATTTCGGACGCTGTTTTTGAATTTTTATGGCTACACACGATTGCCGTATCATCTGCGAAAGTATAGACGTCAGAATTTGCGAGGACGTTGGTAGATCTGAAGTGAAAATTAAATATAACGTTGGGTCAAGCACACTACCTTGAGGTACTCCAGCCAGAATGTTTTTCTCGTTCGATTTAGAGGTGTTGTATTTGACATAATATCTGCGATTTGACAAATACGACTTCATAAGTTGGTACATTTCTGGCAATTTAAGATTTATTTTATGAAGCCGAGGGTCTGCTTCATAAAATAAATCTTAAATTGCCAACTTTATCGAATGCTTGGGCAACATCCAAGAATACGGCGGAGCAGTATTTTTTATCTTCGTATGCTGACCTTATTTCAGTAGCTATACTCGGTGAACTTGCTCAATGGTTCCATGCTCGGCTCTGAAACCAAATTGATGATTAGGGATGATATTTCGTAGTTCCGGTTTAATATTTTCGATAATAGTTTTTTCGAATACTTTCGAGACGATTGATAGGCTTATTAGTTTATATGATGAGACTTTGGTAGAATCCTCGCCAGGTTTCGGTATCATTTTTATATGTGATAATTTCCAGCACTCAGGTATATATCCTGATTCGTAAATTGAATTGAATATTTGAGCCAGTCGTCCAAAGGCACACTCAGGCAGTTGTTTAAGCATTTCACCTGTAATTTGATGATACCCAGGGGCTTTCTTTAATTGAATTTGATGTGCAATAATAAACTTTACCAGTGGTTTCTTTATCTTAAATTTCCTCACAGTTCTGATTGCTATATTTTCTGTTTGAAACACCGATAATCCAAGGTTTGGAGTGAATACACTTTCAAGATGATCAGCAAAGGCTTTAGCTTTTTCTTCATCACTTCTAGCCCATTCACTGTTTGAAAGACGAATTGGCGGATTTGGTTGCTGAGGCCGTTTAAGGTATTTAGTGGCCTTCCATAATGAATAGTTTGTGTCCGAATGGGGAGATAATTCTTTAAGATAATTTTGCATATAATCCATCTCTAGTAGATCATTAAAGTTTTCCATAGCAATGTTTATATCGTTCGTCGTCTGCAGTTTAGACGTTAGGTCGATATGTGAACTGATGTACATCTTGAATTTCAACCAGTTAGTGAAGGTGTTCGTTAGATAATTATTTGAAGAACATGGCTTTTGGTCGGCCCAATAATGTATTAAGACCGGAGAGTGGTCAGAAGATAATTCTAAAAGTGGTTTAGCTTGGATTATTTCTCGCTTTATTTTACTTGTGACTGCAAAATCTAGGACGTCAGGAATTTTTCGACGATCAGTAGGCCAATAAGTTGGATGGCCACACGACGCAACATCGTAGTGATTTTCTTGAATAACATTCATTAATTGACGTCCCCTTGGAGTAGTCAATCTTGAACCCCAGTAGGTATGTTTGGCATTAAAGTCGCTGGCGACCATAAAACGTTGACCCAGAATTGAAGCGATGACTAAGCTTTCTTTGTCGAGGTCAACACACACAGAGGTTGCTTGAATTTTCTCAGTGCTATATTCATTTAGAACATAATGGCAAATCCGCTTTTTTATAATTATAGCAGTTCCTCCTCGACTTCTGCCCAAGGGATGTTTTGTATCATAAACTTCGTAACCATTAATTCTGAAATTGTGTTTATCCGTTAAGTGGGTTTCAGAAACTAACATAAGATCAATTTCGTGTTTAGCTAGGAAATGTTCTAATTCAAGTTTGTGTTGGCTTATACCGTTTGCGTTCCAGTAGCATATCTTTAGATAGTTTATCGGAGACATTCTACTTTCTGGATCATAGTGGTTTGATTTTGTAGCATTGCTTGTAGCATATTTTGCATTGTTGTCATTAATTGCATCATCATGCGGAGGTATATTGTTCTGCGCATCTGCTGTAGTTTTATACTGCCTCCTGGGACGTGACAATTGACTAATATTTCGGTAGTTTGCAGTGTAGTTTCCACTGCAATTGCTGCATTTCCTTTCAGTTGAAGAGTTCTTTGGTTTTGGGCAACTTTTGGTTTTGTGTAGTTCGCCTTATACGACGCACACTGATATCAACTTGCAATATGTCCTTGAGTGACCGTATTCTTGACAGTTTAAACACTGTATTGGTACGGACCTTTTCTTTGGTTCTTCAACAGTTATACGTCTGTGTATGAGGTATTTTAGTTTATATATTGGATGAACTTCTCCCTTTTTCAAAATGCTTTCGGATGGATCCAGTTCAACTTTGACCATTGGTTGTGGTTGTTTCAAGTGGTTCATGATTCTATATACGTTCTGTATCATAAATCCATCTTCAACAAGCGCAGCCGGGGTTTCGGTTGTTTCAACTTGAACATCGATGCCTTTAATAACGACTGAGAGACCCTTTGAAGACTTCAATCGGTATGTATAATAATTTCTGTTGTGAGCATCGTAAAAATTAATGACCTCTCTATAGTCGTTGACATCATGTGTTTGAATTTTTACTTCGTGTATATTGCCTCGAAGTAAATTTGTTACGTGAAATGTTTTTCCATTTGTTAACACGCTTGATTTGAGTTCTTGCACTACCTTGTGTGTATCGATTTCGCGTAAGTAGATTGGAGGTGGCTTGTAGTTTCGATTTGCCTGTTCTTGAGTATTTGCATTTACAATTTGCCTCTCTTCCGCATCCGCATCCTTTTCGATGAACGTTTCAAATCGGTTGTTTAGCGGTAGTTTGAATTTTTCGACGTTCGATTTCTTACTTATCAGTAGTTTATCTGCTTTTGGACTATCCCTTTTCCGTTTTACTGTAATATAGCGATCGATTCTAGTTTGTGTCAATCGAACATTGCGTTTAGTGCTCCCTTTAAGGCTTGTGTCGCTGCTGTGTATTTCTGGGAGTTTATTTATCGGGTCGTCTACCACTTTTGGTTCCATATTCAACATTGAAGTTGAAAATGATCGTTTAACAGAACTTGCGGTAGACGGTTTTATAGGTGATCTTGTCTCCATACCTCTTTTTAAGAAAGGATTGTTCAATTCCATAAAGATCACTTTACTTCCGTCAGCCGTACTGGATGAACCACCCGCCAGACTGATAACTTCAGTGGTATTGCTTGTAGCTGTATATGATGTAGTAACCAAGCTTTGAATAACTACATCATTGCGGTCGCTAGACCTCGACGACTGGGAGCCCGCTTGCTCACTCTCGAGAGTCGCCGGTACTGGGCTACCGATTCCCTGCACCGTATTTTTGTTTTGGTTGGTTAACTCCATTGAATATATAGATTCTGGGTTCCTTCTCTTAGCATTTTATACCTACTGCCAGGTTTTTTACAGCCGCCCCTATAACATGGAGAACAGACGCTTTAAGATTTGCCATGGGTATTTCCCCTCAAGGCAAGTAGCTTGGGTTTTACCGCGCCCGTACCCGCAGGGTTATACTTTTAGCGTTACCCAGGGTGCAGCGCGAGCAGCTTGTATAACCAGCGCACCCCCCAATGTTCCAATGGAACTTGATATTATTTTTTCAATTCTTTCTATATTACACCAACCACTTTACGCGAGGTTGAATTAATCCTAATGTAGTTCAAATGATTTACTAATCTGAATAACTGAAGTGAATAATTTAAAATATGTTAAAAATTGAAAGTTACATTAAATTCCGCTTTATACAGGTATTGCATTCCCAATTTATAAAGGTATCATTTTGATTCGCACTAATACTGCCTCAAGCATGTGACGTTTTTGTTAAATTGTGTACTAGTAAAACTTTAGCAGAATCTTCACATCAAATTGAAAAACAATAAGGGAATATTTTTACCATCCAACGGAAATGAAATTCATACAGAAAAACTTAAAATATACTACTTTTACGGAATGTAGAGGAAAAAGTAATCGGAGCAGAACAGGTTGTCGCTCGGTTATTTTTATACGAACGTGCCGTACTAATTTGGATAGACGGCAAAGCTCTGAGATTTTAATAAATAGTTTTTCATTGATGGTTCTTCATTGAGTAAAGTAAAACCTTTATTACTTGAAATGTTGGGTATGGTACCTTTGCTATATGAGCAAACTTCGGTGGGATCCGTGTCTATAAGGTGTCTTAAATCATTGATACAACTTTTTGATGCCATTATAAAAATATACCGTGATGTAACTTTAAATCATGAACAATGTTTAATTTGGCTGTTCTACTATGCGGCATCACGGATAATATCATATCTGAAATCCGTTACAAGAATTACTAATTTTATTTCCAAAATCCCGAAATAATCATAATCCCATATAATTCCCAAAGCAAATACATTGCTTGGTGCGGCTTTAGTCTATACATATTTTTGGAGTGTTATTGTGATACAGCATTCCCGAAATAGATCCTAAAATGAAATCGTTCTCCAATTAAATTTCTTATCACTGTTATCTGTGTTCTGTCTTGTAATTTTAATTTTTTTTTTATGTTTCTGTATTTCACTATCCCAAAACCAAATCAAATTGATTTTCCTACGAATTCTATATAAATGTATGAGTCGAGTGAGTTTATATTTAGAAGCAAAGATTTTTCTTAAAAATAACAAAATAAAAATAATAAAGAAAATACCAAGGATCTCATACAAAAGCGTATAATTTCCTAAGATTCCACAGGGAATCTGTCGTCGTCGATAATGATAATCAGGAATTTTGTACATAAAACATTTATGTTATCTCTATAACAAAAATTTCACTTTCGTACCCGAGTAGACTAGGAAAAATCTAACGGGAACATACACGATTACGTATACCAAGGTAAGAAAACGGGAACAGTATACAAAAAAAATATATAACAGGAGAGAGTAGCACACGTAAAAAAATTAAAGGTATTTGCCCCATTTATTGCTGCAAGGTATGATTTTATATGGCCACGGTACGTTATATAACAGAAAAATATTGGGTGGTTTCAGATCTGTAATATAGTCACGTACGAATAGATTCAGTGACTTCTCTTTGTATACGCTGTGATATAAGCAATATATATTCATTCTCATTTTCCGATTTTACACATATCTCGACACACTCGTATAATGTATGCTGTCACGTCAATTTAATTTACCCAGAAAACTTAAAGTATGTTGAAATCAGATAAGCTCCCCCTTAACAAGTGTTTCATGTAACCGCGAGGCGAACAACGAACAAGCAATTCGAAATAAGGGAGTAAATACACGTATAATTGGAACCGATTCGAAATAATTTCGATTTGCGATTGGTACATAAAATCGCGGCAATTATTAAATCAAATTGTTAAAGGTAAACATGAAAACATAATAATTTTTTGTTTAATGGTACACCCCGATATAAACTTACCACCAGAACACTTCACACCTCGCTATATTTACTAACAAATTGCCCCTAATTATTAACGCATAAATCATTCCGTGTACAAAAATTGTTTTCATTTGTAAATTTCATCGGAATTTTTTCAAATATTAGACAGAAGTAGGTAACCCTCTTTATGTTATTTTATGAACAAATATTTTCAATTATATAGCACGGTGTTGGCATTTCATTTATCATTCATCACTTTATGGAAATGGAAAAGAATTTATGTAGGTTAAATTTACATTGGTTATCTATATAAGCGCGAAATTTTTAACTGAAGCGCAGTAAAGTATTTTACATATATATAGACGCGTTTTTGGTTCAATCGGACAAGAATTCTTAATAAGGCATTAATTATTAAAAGAGCAGATACGTCAAATGTCAAGAAATGTCATGATGGAAGTGAAGAAATTTTCAGTTGTCTAAAGTTGTGTGTATGTTGGATGTCGTGATACATAAGAGGTCTTTGGAAAAAACGGCGTGAGAACTCCTTATGATTCTGGCTGATAAAACTGGTCCTGGCTGGCATTGAACGGTTCCGACTGGCTTAATATTGGTTCCGGCTGAATAATCAGATATAGTGCATAATGCATGTTGCATAATGAATTGTGCTCCAGGTTGACATGGTTCCGGCTAAACATGTGCTTTTGTGCCATAGTTGCTTAGGTTCTATAGGGTCCGGCTAACTTTATTTGGTTCCAGCCGCTGTTGAAGAGGTTCCCGCCGACCCGTTTGGTCCCGGCTGAAAGCGTTGTAACGGTTAGAATATTGCAAACCAATATTTTAATCGCACATATTGCAAACTTAACACCTCGCAAACTCATCGCTAACTCATCATCACTCTGAACGTCTAAACAGAGTAAATGCATCAACAGATGCGCATATACATGCAAGACGGAAACAACACGACGAGCATTCCAAACGAAAGCAAAAGCAACACGACGAAGACGAAACCAACGCAGAACGAACAAAATAAATTTTTGGTAATCATTCAGTTTGTCTCCAACCACAGCCGCGCTAGCAACACGCTGCACAAGCAGCAAGCACAACAATAATCGATCGCCGCACACCACGATGCCACAACGCTCCGCCATTGCATAAGGCGGATTTTAATTAAATAATTAAATTAATAATTTTTAAATAATAATATCAAATAATAAATTTAGAATATTTTAATTAAATATTAATTTAATAAATAATAATAAAATATATAAAATAATAGTTTATGTTAATAATAATAAATAAATAATAAAAGTAACAATAACTTCTATAGCGTATATGTCTCACAACCATTTAACACTTCCCGTAATGGTTCCGCTTATAAAATACTGGTTTGGGGTAGCTTTTAATGGTTCCGGCTGCAAAATGAAAGAGTGCACAATGATGGTCAAGGCATTGTGCCATAGTGGGTTTGGTTCCGGCTGGTATGGGTCCGGCTAGTATTATTTCAGCTGGAACTATATGGTTCCGCCTGAAAAATCTCATCGTGCACAATGATGCACAATACATTGTGCTTCTTGTGTCATAGTTAGTTTGGTTCTAAAGGGTACAGTTCCGTATCCAGCTGCTATGACAGTGGCTCCGCCGGACCTTGTTATGATTCAGGTTGAAAGTTTATACGTTTCACAACCATTTAAGTGCAATAAAATTTGGACCAGGTTCATCAATCATTGTCATGACTTGCGACGCAAGCAAGAGACAACAGAGGAAGCGCAGTCACGGCGAGTCGCCATTGATCCTAGCCAGCAATTACCTCAACAATGTCGTGCAGATATAATTTGCAACGAAGGTGGTCACTTTTTGAACGAACGCATGAATGCTCACGACGGCGGACCATTCGACATTCTCTGTCAGTTCTTCGCTTCTCTGAACTTCATCGCCAACCGGCCACCTGATAAAAGGTTCTTGCATTGCTGTCAGAAGGGCAAAGTCAAACGACACAACCAACTCTGTTTCGTTTGGCATGTATATGGGGCTAAAATTGTAGAGCTACCTGGACGTGGACGTTACGTGTTCAAGATTCATTACCACAGAACATCTCATAGAACGCCACAAGAGCTCCACAATTCAGCAAATGAGCAAATGAAGGATGTTTAAGTTGAATTTTTTATCAAATCAACCGCCGGTTCAGACAACACAACTGATTGCTCAAACTTATCGTTGTATGCGTGAAGTTGAAGCAAAAGCACAGGAAGCAGCTGCCGCGGCAAATGAAGCGGTTCCAGTTGTCAACATGTTTTTCCATCGGGAACGACAGTCGAATCAACGTCATTTCAATACTCCAACGTTGAATGAAGTTGCAATGGTGTTTGTGAATGAAAATGGAAAACCACCCTTCGCATGTATCAGCAAAATCCGTTTGATCCAGCTCAGCTGTTTGTTAACATAAATCTGTTAAGCACTATTCTGGATCTAAAATCTAATGTACTCTTCTTCCCATACGGAGAACCAGAATGTCAGGCAAAATGGTTGTGTGAAGCATATCAAGGAGCACAAATGAAACAAGAATGCATCATATCGATTCTCCAAAATATCTTCACCCCAATTATGAGAGCTGGCAAGTTTATGCAGCAATTGTTGGTGGACTCATACTTTCAGATTGAAGCCACCAGATTAAACTACATTAGAGTAAACCAAGAGCCTGCGTGCAAAACCGTATAAATGACTCGCACTCTTTCTCCCATCCAGCTTTGAAGGATCACTCCGTATTATGTGCGGACGGTGCAATGATGCAATGTCGATCTCTGCTAAATTGGGTTCGCCTGATCACATTCACAGCAAATCCAAATTGGCATAAAAATAAGAACAACTTGGCTTCAACCGAGAGGCCAGCTGGTCAACCAGACTTGGTAGTGTGAGTATTCAATAGACGATCTGAGCAAGAAGGAAATCTTTAGCATTTCCAAAGCTACTCGATTGTGTTTCCAAACCGCGGCCTCCCAGAATGCCTAAACTAATACGTATTCGCTGGATTCCGGACGCAAACGAGAGTCATTATAAATTTGGTAACTTAAATCGCTGAGTGTTTTATTTGCAAAGCCAAATATGAATCCGTATCAAACGCTCGAAATTCGTAACATTTGGTTGAGAGAAAAGCAGCAGAGCATTGGGCTTTCAACCGAAGACAGTAAGAGCGAGCTACTTTCGAGACTGAGAGCGCCGTGAAGTGGGATGTTGAAAGTTCGAAGATCGCTACAATCATCACTGACGCCAGGACCATGTATTCCGCCAATTACCCCAAACGATGAGCAGAAAATCCAGCTTTGCAAATTAAAAGTTAAAAATGAAGCAACCGAGGCGATGGAGCAAAATGGAATACCCATTTAGTATAGCCGCCTACTCCCAAAGAACAGAAAACCTTCTTGGACATGGAAGACATGATGCAATTTTGCTTCAATTAAAGGAAATAGATGAAAAATTCGATCAACTCCGCACAGAGCAAGGCAACATTTTAGATCACCAAGGTGGAAAAATCGTCCAGCAAGGTGGGCAGCATAGTGCATAATTGGCAGAATTACAGCTTTCGGATCCACGTAAACAGAGCGTCAAAATGAAAAAGGTCTTCAAATTAAAGAGCTTAGAGGAGAAATAAAGACTTGAAAGCATTCAAAAAAAAATTCTGATTTTTTTGTTAAAGAAAAGTGACTGGGACTACGACCACAACTATTCCGTACTCAACAAGATGCACGAATTACAAAATAATGTAATATGCACGCTTGAAAATAGACGACTTCTCATAGGCGCGGCTTTTATTGGTAACGTTTTGCTTGGTCACACTGATTCAGCTTACATCTTGGGAAACATATCAATTCATGTGCCATGCAGAACATTTCGAAACCATGAGTTTTTAGCGCTAGAGCACCATTCTACCAACTATGGAGAAAATAAGCCCATTAATAGGATGTCTAAATCATTCAACATCATCAACGACCTATTCGACTTTAATTTAAAGGATAACTTCAAAAATATCCTGAAGAATTATCTTTTAAATTTTTAAATGTTAAATCAAAATTTGATTTATATTCTTTATTTGTTTCAAGTTTTTTCGTTAAATTTTTTAATTTTTTTTTTATTTTAATAAATTTGTGTTTTAAACTAAATAATTTGAAATCATACATGTATCACAGAATAGATTTCTTTGAATAAATAAAAATAAATTCCCAACACAACCAAGAGATCCTCCTCCAACAATGCTTGGACTACAGAGGAACAGCACAATGCACTGATTTTGACTCTTCGTGGGAAAGGAGCTATGAGCGGGTCATGACTGAGTTGGAAGTTAGATACGGGCAATCACACATCAGAACACTATGCAAGATTCAACTCCAAAGCAAATAAAATCTACGTGGGGAGAGTCTGCAAGATATATAGAAAGAGATGACAAAATTGGCGCGTGAAGCAGAAAGCAATGCACCTTCGTATGTGTTGAACAGACTAATAGTGTTCGCGATTATTAGTGCTGTCAAGAACGAGCATACGAAACTTCATTTAAGAAGAATAGCGTTAGAATATGAGGCAGGTAACATCAAAAATCAAAGAAGATGCTTCAAATGCGGGAAGTGAAGTCACTACATATGCGAGAGTGCACGCAACGGGAACAGACAACTGGAATAAAGAAAACCATAGAGGGTTCAAGAAACAAGCAAGACATTACGCAAACGTTTGGTTCTAGCCCGGTAGTACAAGTTTGCTTAAGGAGAGTTTAAGCAGACAGAGAGAAAAAGGGGGACGAATTGGATTAAAATCAAAAAAATCAAAGATGCTTGTTACAGAATGGTTCAGAAACCATTCCGCAGATTCGTCAAAGTTTGAAGGGGCCACTCTCATGATGATTTTGCATTTAAGCTTGCATACTCCTAGCATTCACCGTGGATATCAAAACAGAATATCAAAATAAAAGTAAGTACTGAATTACAACAAAATTATGTCGGTCGAAATTTGGGAAAAGAGGATAAAGAAAATTAAAACCGGGGAGAAACAGCTCACTCAGAAACGACCGAGCTCCCCGAACGACACGTACTGAATAAAATTAAAATTACAAGCAAACTAAAGAGAAAGGAAGAAAACGTTGAATTTAATTTAAAAACGAATAACTTTTTGAAAACGAAATCTTTTCTGATTTTTCTTTTGTATTTTTCACATATCAGAACATATAACCCCAAAATTTCACCACCCCCACCATCCGCAAATTTTCTGTACGTGTGTTTGTAATTGAACTCCTCCTAAACGGCGGACCGATTTTTAATGAAATTTTGGGTGTAATTGCGTGGGTCTTTGGATGGTTTAGATTCACATGTGGACCTAGTAGGTGGTACTGCGATCGGGTTCTAGGAAATTTTTTGTTTATTTTAGGCCGAAATTTTTTTTTTTTTTATTTTTGCATATCAGAACATATAACCCCAAAATCACACTTCTTCTCCAATATTTTATAAAAAGAAAAAATCATAGTGAATAATTGACATTCTGAAATTAATTCATAGTTATGTTTGTGTACCATAGGTGGCGCTGTAGTCGAATTTTTATGTGTTTAACGTACGCATCAGTAGATGCTCAAGCCACTTGCGTCGTAGCTGTGCATTGTTTTGATATTTCAATTTCTGTTTGCGTGCATATTGAATGTATTATTCGTCGGCAAAACATACATATTATAATAAAGCTTTTAGATCATAAATGAAATGTACTTAAACACTTACATTGAAAAAAATATGTAAGATGCAATATATCGTATATGATCTTCTATGAATTTCAAATATATACATGTGCATTCAACGACAATCAATCTTATGCTATAGACACATTACTGGTTTCGTAACTATGGTTTCGAGTTAACCATGGTTTCGTTGTAATTTGTCACCCCTAACAATGGTTTGCAACTCGGTTTAAACATAGTTTCGGAATGAGATATTTTATCTCATCCCGATGCATTTTTGTGCTCCCAACGCATACATCAAAAATGGAGATTCCGAAGACTAATAGCATAGAAAAATAAGTTTACCATAGATTTCTCATTTTAATAAATCGAACGATAAAAATGAATTGAGTAAAAAAGTTCTAACAATTCCAATGTCATCATTGTATTTGTGACATTACATTGCAAGTCACAAATACAATCATGACATTGGAATTATCAGAACTTTTTTACTCAACTCATTTTTGTTTCTTGATTTATAAAAATGAGAAATCTATGGTAAACTGATTTTTCTATGCTAATAGTTTACCAAGCAAATCTAGTTTCCTTTGAGTTTTCTATTTGCCATTGAGATATTTGGTTGGCGGGCACAAATTTTATTCTGTTCTGCCAACAGAAAAGTGATTAATGACAATTTAAAAGTCAATTAAATGTCAATCTTGGCATTTTTGTCAATGCCTACTGCATTACTATTTAAAACCAAACGAGAAGACAAAAGAAATTGTAGTGTGTCTTGAGTTTTCATCTCGCAAACCATAGTTTCATAATCCTAGTTACGAAACCAGATATGTGTCTATGGTATTACCTACTCTTCTGCAATGCAATGCGCATTTAGATCGCTGTTCAAGATCCCAATATCGATTTTTCGCCACAAATATATAACAACGCATTAATAAAGATTGAAAATATTTCGATTGTCATTTCGAATATGCCACTCATTCATTTCGGTACTATTATCTTTTAACTATTTTTGTTGCAAATAATGAACAAGTGCTCACTGCTGAACAAAAGGCGGATTCTTTTTTTGGACGCACTAGGCGACACTGGCAAAACATTCCTCATCTCACTGATACTTGCATTTGATCACAAAATCATATTTCGTTGGCAATTGCTTCATCTGGCATTTGCTTGATGGTGAAAGGACTGCACATTCAGCTCTCAAGTTGCCATTGAACGTTCACACTAATCCAGACGCAATGTACAACAAAAAAACATAAAGAAGCATTTCGTCATGGCTAAAGTTTTCAAAAATGCAAAATTATTATCTGGGATGAATGCACTATGGCTCACAAGTATTCACTTAAAACTCTCGATAAACCGATGAAAGATCTCAACGATAATACCAGACTTTTCAGTGTCGCTCTACTGTTGCTGTCCTGTCCGGTGATTTCAGACAGATATTGCCGATCATTCTACGCGTCACATGTGTGGACGAAATTAAAGCGCATGTTTGAAACAATGATATGATGAAACGATCCATCGGCACTATCGTTCTCCGAAAAATTGCTCAATATTGGCAATAGAAAAATTCGATTTCATGGAAATACCCAATGTACCAAATTGCCAGAAAATTTTTGCAACATGGTAGCCACGAAAGATGATTTAATTGAAAGCATATATTCCCAGATGCGCTACGTGAACGAGGTGTTTCGGCCACAAAATTCAATTTAAACCGTTCATTGGTCAGCTCGCATTAAGATAAAAACAAAACAAACATTATTTCTTTTAGTTTTAAGATTCAACATTAATTTCAATATTTTACTTTTTTTACATTAATACGAATATGATTGTCATGGAAATGATTTGAGTTTTTCTTTGTTTGCTATTATTTAATCAAAATGAAAATCGTCCCAATTTGTACATAAGTTTACATATGGGTCAGTGGATCCACAGCGTAGAAACGTCCATTTTCATGTTTCGCCACATCTTCAGTCGTTTGTGGATCCATTATTAGCTCACCGACCATCTGAGTTCCACACGCAGCTAACACATATGAAAAACAGAACCACCAGACATTTACACACATGCAATATCTTTTTTGCAATCAGATTATTATATATTTACCACTAATCTTACGAAAAGTACCCCCTCTCTAGCGAGCACCAAATATCGTCCGGCCGTGACACGGTAATTGAACGGCGCAGAATAACGAGAAATTGCACTCGCTTTTTAGTGCAATTGCTCTTTTGAGCTAGACATCTCAATGTCAAATGTCATTTAGTATTTAGTTTATCGAAAATTCGAATAACGACGAAACGTTGGCTGAACTCGCTTATAGCAGGCAAACCGACGTTCGGGCAGGTCTGTCGGTCCGCTAGTTTTTATATAATTTCTTGTTGTGCAAAACACTTTATAACACTTTTAACTTGTATATAGGGAATAATGAACAACAAAACGAAACATTTTTTATTACGATCCAACTTCTATGCAATTGGAGCTAGACGAAAGTATATAAATCCAATGAATTCATATGGTGTAGTGGTGTATGAATATGGAGCCAGACAAAATATTAAGGCTAGTTTAGTTTAGTAACACTACTTTAAGACAGATGGAAATGCCATCAGTAAAAGTGCTTTAATCATAAGATTTTAACGACATTAAAAATTTTAAAAAAATGCGGATTGAGCGCAATGTTATGACCCCAAATGAGTCATAACAAGCTTGGGAGAGGCCCAGCTAAAGATTCCAGTACGGTTGTTGAGGGTGAAATCGGCAGTGGAGTTGATTGCTAAAGAGAGAGCGTTAAAGAAGGGCGCGAAGGAAAGCAGTGCAAAGGTGGCGCTCATTGCGGAGTTGAGAAGGTGGTAAAGAGCAGGGATATGATGAGCCAATAGCGAAAACCATCCAGAAAGTCGAAAAACGACCGATTTGTCGAACAGTAAGAAGCCGCAACAATAACGTAACTGACCAACGACAACGAATGGACAAAGAGCGATCCGCAGTAGAGAGCAACACCACGAACGTCAGAAATAATGTGGGGGTAGTGTTAAGAATTTTTCTCTACACAGGTATATCAGTTGGTGGTCAGGTGGTTAAGGAGTAGACCACCAAGAGTTATCAACGCAAAGGTCGAGACTTCGAACCCAGGTTAAGATGGAGATAACGAAAGCAATTGTAAACGGCGGCGATAATCATCATGGAAAATACTGAAATTAAACAACTGCGTTAATTATCAAGATAGGGAATTGATGACGTGAATGTTCGCAAATACAACCACATGAAAATTATTTACAATAAAGTTTGAAGCTTAAATTTCTGAGTATTTTATTTGCAAAGTCGCGTACGAATCCTTATCGAATGCTTGAAATTCGTAACTTTGTTAATGTATGTGAAGTTGGCCCAAATGTCAGCCCAAAAAAACGCAGTGGCAACACGAAAACTATAATTTCTGTCACGTATGAACTGTCAGCCCAAAAAATCGTATATCGCGACATTTCAATGATGTCAGCCCAAAAAGTAAAATTATTTTTCATTATAGATTTTTGAATTTAGCCCAAATTTTTTTTTTTACCACGACAGTATCAACTGTCATGACAGTTATATCGGATACACTCAGCCCAAAATTCAATTTTTTATAGTTAAAGGAACCTTTGTGATCGTGTATAATAAATGTAAAACTGCCAAGAAACAATTCTTATTATTTTCAATTGGTTCACGAAAATATTATTTTTAATATGTGGCCTCGAATTTTAAAGACGGACATATGCCAGATTTAAACGGAATTTTGGAATTTTTTACTTTTGTTTATTATCTTCTAAATATGTAAACTTCTTTTAAGAAAGTGGGAGTTTCTGGAATTTTTCAAAATTAAAAAATGTATGACGTATATCAGCCTTTGTTAATAAACGCCTCATATATAAATACGAGTAGTCGATCCGTTCATTAAGTTTTATTTTAATATGCATATATAATACCTATACACCTTCATTTTGAACAACCATAATATTTAATGGAAGTTGAGATTTTCGGTGTTGGTCATCGGTCTCCCTATGATTTTCGGGCAGATCTGGTTCTAGCCTTTACGAGTAAGAAGTTTCAGGAGGTTGTGATGGGGTCCTCATACCAAGAATGGCCTATATTCGGGCGCTTTACGAACAACCATAATATTTAATGGAACTTGAGATTTTTGGTGTTGGTCATCGGTCTCCGTATGATTTTCGGGCAGATCTGGTTCTAGCCTTTACGAGTAAGAAGTTTCAGGAGGTTGTGAAAGGGTCCTCATACCAAGAATGGCCCATATTCGGCCACTTTACGAATAACCATAATATTTAATGGAAGTTGAGATTTTTGGTGTTGGTCATCGGTCTCCCTATGATTTTCGGGCAGATCTGGTTCTAGCCTTTACGAGTAAGAAGTTTCAGGAGGTTGTGATGGGGTCCTCATACCAAGAATGGCCTATATTCGGCCACTTTACGAATAACCATAATATTTAATGGAAGTTGAGATTTTCGGTGTTGGTCATCGGTCTCACTATGATTTTGGAACAGATCTGGTTCTAGCCTTTACGAGTAAGAAGTTTCAGGAGGTTGTGATGGGGTCCTCATACCAAGAATGGCCCATATTCGGCCACTTTACGAATAACCATAATATTTAATGGAAGTTGAGATTTTTGGTGTTGGTCATCGGTCTCCCTATGATTTTCGGGCAGATCTGGTTCTAGCCTTTACGAGTAAGAAGTTTCAGGAGGTTGTGATGGGGTCCTCATACCAAGAATGGCCTATATTCGGCCACTTTACGAATAACCATAATATTTAATGGAAGTTGAGATTTTCGGTGTTGGTCATCGGTCTCACTATGATTTTGGAACAGATCTGGTTCTAGCCTTTACGAGTAAGAAGTTTCAGGAGGTTGTGATGGGGTCCTCATACCAAGAATGGCCTATATTCGGCCACTTTACGAATAACCATAATATTTAATGGAAGTTGAGATTTTCGGTGTTGGTCATCGGTCTCACTATGGTATTCGGACAGATTTGGTTCTAGCCTTTACGAGTAAGAAGTTTCAGGAGGTTGTGATGGGGTCCTCATACCAAGAAAGGCCTATATTCGGCCACTTTACGAATAACCATAATATTTAATGGAAGTTGAGATTTTTGGTGTTGGTCATCGGTCTCACTATGGTATTCGGACAGATCTGGTTCTAGCCTTTACGAGTAAGAAGTTTCAGGAGGTTATGATGGGGTCCTCATACCAAGAATGGCCTATATTCGGCCACTTTACGAATAACCATAATATTTAATGGAAGTTGAGATTTTCGGTGTTGGTCATCGGTCTCACTATGGTATTCGGACAGATTTGGTTCTAGCCTTTACGAGTAAGAAGTTTCAGGAGGTTGTGATGGGGTCCTCATACCAAGAATGGCCTTTATTTGGGCGCTTTACGAACAACCATAATATTTAATGGAAGTTGAGATTTACGGTGTTGCGGTCATCGGTCTCACTATGATTTTCGGACAGATTAGAACAAGATCTAAGCCAAAGAGCAGATCTGGTTACGGGCCAAAGGCGGAACGTGATATTTCTGCATGATAACACTCGTCCACATACAGTAAAGTCAACCCAGAAACTCATTTTCTCCTTTGGGTGGAAAGTTTTACAGCAAACGGCGAACCTCTAGACATGCTCGCTCTAACCACTTATTCAGATCGATGTCATCATATTTGAAAAACTAGTGGTTCACGAAAGTTGAAGATGGGCAAAAACAGCTCGATGACTATTTATATTCGAAACCACTAAGTTTCTTTCGCGAAGGTATTATGCTCTATATGATAAATGACAAAACCATAGATAATAATGGCGAATATTTCGATAATTAATATTTGTAAGAATTATATTTTCTATAAAGTTGAATTTGATCGAAAAACCCAGAGTTTCTACTTTTAAACCTAATATATAAAAAACAGCGCCCGACTTTGTTTTAAAACGAATGTACATATTGTAAATCTCGAATACATCATACTTGATTTCTAAAGTGTAAAATACAACTTACCAAGACTTTGGTAAAAACTTTTGTTAGGCCAAAAATCTTCATTCCTACTCTTCGACTACTCTTCTGGCACACTTAATCTATACATTTATTAGAATCTTATAGTTATTAGTCGGGTTTCGTAAATTGGTATACCTTTCAACATTGCTAAAGTTAATAAACAGTCACAAATGTGTCCACTCCTAGAACACCGTTTCAGCCAAATTTTGGAAAAGACTGACAAAGTTTAATACCGATCAATCAATCTGTATGAAAAACATCTTCGCTTAAATTTTAGACCGATTTCATAGCAAATTATAATTAGAAGAAAGAAGTTGAAATACCCCAACCGGTATCGATTGTATGATATATTTTGAAGCAGATTGCTGAAACACACTGCACGAGAATTTAACGATCGGCCAATTGACAAGTAGCGCATCATATGCTAAATGTCGTTTAAAAGTAGATATCTCTATATACTTGAAAAATGTTGTTGCTGTGTGAATTTGAAGAAAGGTAATATTGCGTTTGTCCTTGCTGTTTATCACACAATGTCTATATGCATGTCGATCGTGCATATTTGGTGCAATTCAGAGCAACTGAAAACTTTTGAAGACGATAATTAATGGAGCTATGAATTACATCCATTTTATAATTGAGCTTGTAAATTGCACACTAAACTTTTGGAGCAAACTAGAACTGCATCCTCGTTGTGAATGAGTTTTGATGCTCAAAATGGGGTGTGTGGTTTTGCAAAATTGTAAATTGTATAAAAATAAATAAATAAATAAATAGAATAATTTTGGTTATAATGATTTTTTGAAATATTTGGGAAAAAATATAAAAATCAAGAGTTTTAATTAGGAGTTGCTACCAATAACGTTTCATAGATTTCCTCTACATTCGACTCAATATTATGGTTGTTTGTAAATCTCCTGAAAACAGGCCATTCTAAGAATGAGGACCACATCACGCAACCTCCTCAGAATGAGGACCCCATCATAATCTCAACTTCCATTAACTCATCGCCACACACTTTTTAATTGCCGGCCGTGCTCAGAAACACACTTTTTGTTTTTCAATTGTTTATGACTGCTATATGAAATTGAGCATCATTTATATGTTTGGAAGTGAAAATTATCACATTTTCTCACAGTTTTCCCATGAAAACTCTCGACGGATATAGCCGTCATTTGCTCATCACATCATTTTTTCTATATATTTCCGCCTACAGAAACAAATGACGGCAATAGCCGTCCGATTTTTTTGTGATATATAGACAAATGACGGCTATAGCCGTCATTTGCGCGAACATAATAGGACGGCTATAGCCGTCATTTGTTTCTGTAGGCGGAAATATATCGAATTGCTAATCATGAAAAATCGCACAAAAAAACAATTGATATGTTATCTGGAATGTTACATTTTTTTTTCTTTGATGTATTACTGAATAATTAACAAAATAATGCATTAGTACAGTTTGTGCGAATGATGTTCCTTTTTTTATTAATTAAAATATGCAGGACGGCTATAGCCGTCATTTGCCTATATATCACCAAAAATATAACGGCCATAGCCGTCATTTGCGGGAATAATGTAGTTAAATATTATGGTTGTTCGTAAAAGCGGCTGAATATAGGCCATTCTTGGTATGAGGAAACCCCATCACAACCTCCTGAAACTTCTTACTCGTAAAGGCTAGAACCAGATCTGTCCGAAAATCACAAACGTACTTTGTTATGGTAAGCCAACTTCACAAACGTACTTTGTTATGGTAAGTTTGTCGAAATTTACTTCATGTACTTTAATTAGATTAAATTAAATTAAATTTACTATAATTGTGTAAATTTTATTGGATGGTTTTTGAAATGTATACTGTAAATTGAACAACTCCATATACGTTCGGGCACAGGTTTCACTGTATATAAATATAACCATACCCGTAACGGATCGAACCCAAAAAATGATTCGTCCAAAAACAGAACGAAACTACTATCAAAGGTACCATAAAATGATTTGAGTGTTGCTATACTTCCTTATAGTTTCTAATATCTAAAGTCTTGCATAAAGAATTACTTACTAGAAAATTAAAACCATATGCTCGCATTATGTTGAAAGCTAAATTATTTACTACGATTTGTATGCGGGTGAAAAATATTTTCTAAAAACTAATTTTTCAAACTATTTTTCGTTTACAATTAGAGTAATTGTAATTGAAACAAGTGGACATAGTTCAAACAAAATGTGAACAAAGATAAAACATTTGATTTAGAAATTAATTATATAATTCAATTAGATAGCTTCGAGTTTAATTAAAGTAAAAGGAAATGCATTAAACTAACTTTATTATCAGCATTAAATATTTTCTTTCCATTTCTTTATAATAAATATATAATTAATGTCGGATCGCCGCAAATTTTGAATGTTTTTATAAGTACCATAATGTTTTTATCAAGTACCAGTCAAATACATTTTTCTTACATAAAATATACCAACGCGAAATTTGTATGTCGCTATTGAGTTTTCATTGAAAATTCGTAAAAATTATTTGCTTTAATTATAATTAGATATCTAGTAATCCATCTACTTTTGTCCCTAGGGAATAAAATACATCGTTATTTACTTTGCTGTGTTCTATGATATAATGATGAATTTTACTTTCCAATTTTAAACAAATAAAGCACGACTTTGGTCGCAGGAGTAGGAAAAATGTTTTATTTTAACAAAGTATTGCATCGATGAGTGTAAGCCAAGCAGATTAAGGTGTGAAACTATCGTAATAAATCACAATACAAATAGTTCGTTATTCTATAATCTAGATAAACTGTTAGAGTGTGATCTAGGGATTAGAGCGCGCGAAAAATTTAACAATATTTATAAACAATTACTAGACTGATTTATTTGTTTACCTTAACTGTCATAAATAATATATTATTTAAATGATTTGGTTTAGTTTATGGGTAAGATTTAGTTGTAATTATTCAACACAATCACTCAGTAAATTTGATTAAGTTATGTGTTATAGAATTATGCAAATGACTGTAAAATTCTGTGTTCAATATCACCTTCATATTTTGTATTTATTATCTGGTTACCTAGTTTCTGTCGAACATGTTTAAGTTGTCATCCAGTTCATGAAATATCTGTTATATAATTGATCGCGTTGTGATTAGACAGACAGACAGAAGAGAAGGATAAAAATAAAGTTTTAGGATTTTCATCAGCTAAAATACACCTATCCCACTGATCTCTGACGCAGCATCGTCAATTATTGGACACAACTTAACCGAAGTGTTATATTACCTAAAAAAAAAAAATCCTGAGTAAAAATTGTGTGTTTGCGAGGTTTCACTAAAAAAAGAAAACATTTAGTCAAAACTACGTTTAAAATGTGAAAAACAAATTAAAAATATTCGTTATTTTAAATATTTATTATTAATCAATAATCAAAGAACATTAATGAATTGTAATTATAAATTGGTAATATAATTTAAATATAATGTACATGCGTTTTCAAATTAAAATATGGTTTAAAAAATATTTTCGACTTAACCGGAATACTATTCGAGATTTTACGAGATGATCATCGATCTCACTATGTTTTTTATGTTTTTGTGTTGAATCTATTAAATACCCATATCGTCGATGATTTTCAGAATTTTTTCATAGTTGTGGAAAGTGTAACGATCGCACTAATTTGAAAAGCTGACTACAATTAAAATGATTCCCTTTACACAATAGGTTTTTTTCTTATTACTATCACCTACAAAAATAATTCCAAATACTTATATATCTGTGGAAATTTAATATAATCACTTAAGGCGAAATAAGTGGTTATGTTGAACTATATTCTAATCAACAGTACTTCCCGTTTTTTCTTTCCTTTCTATTTTTCATCAAAATCCGACCATTTTTGACCGAGATATAAGCAAAAAACAAAACCACTTATGTTTGTTATAGGTGTTTGGTAATAATTTTTGATATTGTGGCATGAAACAAGTGATATTTATAACAGTATTTTTATTTCTAAAATCGGCAATAAATTTAGAATAAACACTTATCTTGAAATAAGTTTTTATTTTGAAATTAATTTTGCGTTTGATTACTTAAATCGATATATATACTAAAGTGTTTTTTTCTAAATGCTAATGAAAAATTTTGGGAATTTCCGGTGGTCCCAGGCATGTAACAAGTGCTTAATGGTGCCAATAAACGCAGTTTAAAAAACCACAGATAGTTTAGTTATGTCCCATAATTAATTTTTCACAAATTATTTTAAAATTTAAATTTGGCCCCCTGAAAAGTAGCGAAAAAATAGATAAGTGGTTGTGTTGAATTGTCACAGATATACTAATCAAATAATCTGCTGTTTTCTTTTGATCTGGTGTATACGAATATGAGTTAGTATTGGTATTTTGTTTGGAAGGTAGGGAAAAAGCGCGGGAATCGATGTGAAATGAAAGAAATCAACAAGTTGGAAGGGAGTTCAAGTTTGAAATTCGGGACAATTAGATTCAAATCAACCAAAAAAATATAAATATATTTTGTTTTGATATTAACACGTTCACCACTCCACGTCTCTTATACGAGTATGTAGCACGCTAGTTTATAGATGAAGTATGGATGCCTGAAAACGATAATACTGTTTTTACGGATGCTGAAGAAATATTAATAGATCTGTCATCCAATGCAGAACCACTTCAGTAGTTTGCAAATTTGTTGATGATGAGTTAGTGACAAAAATAGTAATGTCAACTAATACACGCGCTTAATTTATTTTTTCTCGTAAGTGACTACGAGCGAAATCTAATTTTAACCAGTGGATAGACACAACATCTCTTGAGGTTAAGCGCAGGTGCTTCCTTTATGCATTCTTATGCCACTTTATAAAAACCCCACCTTACAAAATTATTGAACCAAAAGCGAGCTGTATGTCTGTATCTGTATATTTAAAAATGTGTGTGTGTGTTATGATGAACCAAGTGACGACTATTCTCCTCGATTATATAAGATTCAAAATATCATAAATCATATTTTAAATAATAGAAAAAACATTTATAGACCACCATAAAATTTGTCTTTGGGTGAAGTTCTGGTGGGAAATACTCACATTCCGACAGTATATCCCAAACAAAACGCACAAGTATGGCATAAAGTTTTACGAGTTTTATACTCCAGTGGCCCTATTCTGGCTTTCCCTGGGAATAGGGAATTGGGAAAAATATTTTAATAGCATTCTTGTCTAAATTGTATTTTTCTGGCCTACTGAGGGAACATGATTGGTGTTAATATTTTCGAAACAAAGTTAAATGGGAAAATATTTTTCCCTACAAAAATTTTGTGGAACAAAAGTTTCCCAAATCACTTTGTTTTGAAAATTTTGTACTAAACTTATTCTTTCAGTAGGCTAGAAAAGTATAATTTTAACAAAAGTGTTATGAAAATATTTTTCCCAATTCCCTATTCCCAGGGAAAGCCAGAATAGGGCCACAGATGGATTTTTGCCTAATATGCTAATTTATACTGAAGAAAGAGCGTTATCAAACGAATACGGTTCAAAAAGAATTCATCTTCATTTAGTCAAAGAATGTATGAAGAGGTGATGGGTAAGAGCCATGCACTCTGCAAGGATAACTATTATTGCAGTATCGACTTGGGAGAATTTTAAGTCAGTCATCAAACAAATGGCCCAGAGTTCTTAGACTTTCACGGAATAGTATTATCGATTTACGAGGTGATCAACGATCTCTCTATGTATTGTGTTAGACCTATCAAGTGCTCATATCCATTACAATTTTCAGAATTTCTCATAGTTGCGCAATAGCCAAACGTGGCCCAGAAGCATATCCTTACTGCCTATAGAGTTTTTTCGACTTCAACAGAATGCTAATCGAGACTTTGCGAGGTGATCATCGACCTCTATGTTTTTATGTGATAAATGCTAATATACATCACAATTTTTAAAGTTTCAGGGGTTTCTCTATAAACACCTAATTGTTTTGGTGTACAAATGACGAGTAGCCCGCAGCATGGACTCATTTCTGAACCTCGTTCAAAATACATATTAGAATTACAATTTAGACCTACAATCCACATTTAACAATTATTGAATGAGAATTATTCGAGTTCTATCCAGTGTTGCGAAATTTAAGAACTTTCTTTCAAATGAATCTTAAAATACACTTTAATCGACAAACATGGACAGATACCAGACCAGACACCAATCCTAGATACCCTATTTCATAATGATTCATTAGTAGCAAATACTACAAAAGCATATAACATCATAATTTGTTAAGAAATGGCCAATATCGACTTTCTTGATTTCAAAGGTCATCCAATTTGCCAATTAAAAGGACATTTATAAGGTTTTATTCCTCTCATATGTTTTCTTTTATACAAAAATGAAGTACAAAATGCATTTAAAATTTCCGATGCTTAGCAAAATCATATCTCTTTTATGATAGTGCTGCCTCTTGTGGCGAGAAAAGTAACTTCTTATTTCCCGCAGGCAAATTTCCGCTATCTTTTAGGCCCGTAAGTTTGAACGAAGATTAATCCACAACCGAGGATTTACCCTCGGTTTGGTAAGTTTAAACGAGGATTATTTTATCCATGGTTATTTTAAAAATCCACCGATTTCGATGTATTATTTTTATTTTTCTATGATTTCATTGTCAAATCGACGATGTAATTTTTTAATATTAAATAATAACTTTACATTATCTATTTAATTAGATAAATAAATAAAAATATTAGAAAAAATGGCTTCTTCGTCTTCATCATCATTATCTGAATCATCCAACGATTCAGATTATCTGCTTAATGAGAAAAGAAGAAAAATCAGAACATTTCAAAGGAACAATTAAATTGTCGAATACGATGTTGAATCGGAATCCGATGAAGAAACTGCAAGCAAGCATCCCGGTAATACTCGTATACTTGTTTAATCTGTCATGAAGTGAAAACTACCGAAGAAATTCTAATATGTAGAGCACTTCAAATTACATTTAAGATTTCCTTGTGATAAATGTGATAAGCGGTTTATTAAGGAAAGTTTGTTAAGGAAACGTAAGTCAAACTCTCATTTAGAAAGTAAAAATATCGAATATCCTATATCAAATGCGTGTTTCGGGCTGTTTACAATTTGAAACATTTGTTTACACATTCACAGGAGAGGATATTTCAATGTACGTTTGAAGGGTGCCATCTGAATTTTCGACAAATTAGTTCCCTTTAAACACACAAAAAATTCATAAGAATCGGCACCGAAAGAAGTGTCCAATATGCGATCAAATGGTCACTAAATTGGGTGAGTTGACAAAGTCTATGTAATTTTTTTCATTCAGTAATATGACAAATCATTTACAGATACACATATGGGGTCTCATTCGGATGACAAACCATACAAATGTACAGAACGCACTTGATCATTTGCGTCTAAAACCCAGTTGGATATACATTTTTATTCACATGAAAGTGACCGTGATCCCTCGTTTAAGTTTCGTAGTAGCTATCTTAAGCATCAAAGTACAATACATACACGAACTAATTATCCTTGTCCCGTTTGTAATAGAAATTTTAATCGAAAGGATAACATGAGTAAGCATAAGGTTTGTCCATCCGTTACTCGAATAAAATAAAGTTTAATCGAAAAACTAGCAAAAATTTTATTAATAATTTTCTTTACTACGGATCTGAATCTTCAGCCGAATTTCGCAGGCTCCGGGAATTTTTTAGGTCTGAAATTTTGGCTCAAAACATTGTCGGAATATAAATTTTATTCTTGTACGGAACTTCGTATTTTTCGTTGAAACTCTTCTCGCCTGATTCGGCCCCTTGTTTTTCCGTATCCCTTGTGTCCTCATTAAATATGATTTCAATATCTTCTGTATCAAGATTTATTGAAATTTCCGAGTTCTCTTGAATGGGTGTGTTTCTTAATGTTGGAGAAGATTGAGTTCCTAAATTAGAAACTGTTGACGCCGTATTTTGTGGGGCACAACTGGAATAGATTTGTTTATCCGGTTCCGCATTTGATTAATTGTCGAGTTGTTGTGATCTGCAACTGAAAAAATTTTCTGTCATTTTACTCTGCGGAAATTTAATGCTGGTTGCGTTACGCAATATTGATTGAGCACCGTTTATATTTTTCGTATTAGATATTGACATTCTGAATCGGTTTCGGCTTTTGTTGTAGACAGTACCAAATACACGTTAAACGTATCCATCCAATCTAATATGAAAATAATTGGCTTGCCATCAGTTTCAAAATTCATCGAAATATCTAATCTTAAGGCTTCAGATAAGTTTAACAAGACTCAAAATTCTCGCAGGCAAAATGTTACTGGAATATTTTCTTCAATTTTATATTTATCAAACCCTTAAGCACTCATATTCAACTGAGATCGTAACGCTCGTGGATTTATTGGTGCATTTCATTCGGCAAAATTGATGTACTTTGAAAATATTTGATTTGGATACGCATTGGCTAAATAGAAAGCTAGTAATGAATCGAACTCTAGAATTCTAGGTGAATGAGTTTTACTCGTATCCATACCACAGGTTAGTTAAACCACTAGTTTCGAAAGCGCAACATCGAGGCAGAAGCTACATTCCTTTATTTGTTTTAAATTCCGCAGTACAGCAAGGAAAGATTTTACAGACACTTTACATTAACTTACTCGTAGTTTCCTCACTCTCACTGTCATATATAGTATCGTCGAACAGGCTGAATGAAATGTAATAATACCAAAGGAAGATTTTGTGGAATTTGTTATGCGAATTGTTAATGGCAAAATGACATAAGAAATTTAGTAACATTTTCTTTTTTCGAAATTTGTTGGTAACTCTGTGTGCGATGGTCGAAAAAAACATCGCCGATTAATCGTCGTTTAAACTTACCAATTTAAACCATGGAAAAATTCATGGATTATTTTACCCACGGATTTTTTGAAAATTTTTCCTTGTTCAAACTTACGGGCCTTACGGGCTTTGAAACAATTAGCAGACAAAGAAATTTATAATTTACACAAAAAATCAATTTCCAGAGCTACATTACACTTTGTACAAATCATGTTCATATACATTGCGCAAAATTAATAATAATATTGTACGATTGATTGATCGCTTGGGCTGATTGATTCAGTGTAAATTGGTTTAGAACGTTTTTTGTGAGATTAGTGCCACCTAAGTTTAAGTAGTATCATTAAAAGTAGTTGTATAGCAGTTTAGTGCTAATGCAGAGCTGGGATGTTCTAACATCACCATTTTGCGATATTTTATCGAAGTCTACGTCTCTTTCTGCTAGAATTAATTTGACTTCTGTTTCGTTTATCAATTATTTCTTCTCTATTGCTATCACAACCTACTAGAATATATTTGAACAATATCTATTTCAATTATTTTCATTCTACAATCGAAAAAAAATTATTTGGTGATAGAAATACAGTATAAACATAACAATATTGCAATCTAGCAGGCTGGTAAACGATAAAAAAATTGAAACAGAGATAAATTTTATTCTACAGAAACGAGAAATAAACTTCGATAAATTATCGAAACATGGTGATGTTAGAACATCCCAGCCCAGATTGTAGCAGATTATTTGCGATTGTTTGAGGACAATCTGGAATGCTCAGCGCGGTATATAAAATTATATAATAAAAATATCAGTTAAGACGCGATACGCGATAGTCTAAAACCAATATTCAGTTTCACGGAAAAAATGTAACTGGTGTTAAAGTGAAATTGGTGGTGTGATTAAATTTAACTGTAAATTGTAATTGATGAACGAATAAATAATTGTGGAAATTATTTCATGCGGTTATTTTTGGAATATTTCAGTGGTGTAAGTATTACGGTAGTGGTGTAAGTGTGTGATAGATTATTTCCGCTAATTTCGAGAATATTTCGGAAGTGGTGTAAATTACAGGATTTGTTGTTGTAGCCGTCAAATTTATAACTGTATTCACAATTCAGTGATACGAAGCGGACTTGACACGACAAATGAGAAAAAATATGTGGCAGATTATATGTGAAGATTTGACAAATACGGAGCTAAAATTCCAATTAAAGCAGCGTAATTTATCAATGGGTGGTTGCAAAGGACAATTACGAATTTGATGAATTTGTAACACACTCAACGAAAATATCAAGAATAAGGTGGAACCGGATGGTGAAGATCATAGAGTATGTGCCATTTTACTTGGCAGGAGCCACTGGAATTTATGTGAAATAGAGTGATGGCGAGGAGACAGAAGATAAAGATAATCAGCTGAGGCTGCTCGAAAATGATTCAAAATTCATCCGGAATATTGCCACAGATCAAGAAGACAGAAACAAACTGCTCCGGATTTTTCATGCTCAACCGAGTTCTTGTGAGCTAATTGTTAGACAGCGGGAGCCAGGAGAGGCGATGTTCATGGGATAATTTCGTCGATTTTGGTGCAAAGATTGTTTATGTAACGGAGAACGCTAGTAACCTATAGGGTTGTGCAACAAACTTGTTGAAAGTGATAATGCTGATGCTGGAGGTGGTGAGGTGAATGAGAAAACACGAACTCATGATAATGTCAACAATTATGACTTAAAGATAAATTAGAAACTCGTTGCAGAAACAGCGATGCTCTTGGATGATGACAAAGAGAAATCGTATCGCCTACATTTGGACGGGATAAGAGAAATGGAGCGGTCATCTAAGGATCGAATAAGGTCCGATTCGATAGAACATTCAAATGTATGTGGAGGATATACTGAAGACTAGAGAAGATTGCAGATGGTGCACCAGTTGGGACGTCTAGGGCAGTAAGGATAATTGAAAAGGAACAAAATTCAGATCTTTCGGAACTTGTATAGCACTGTACCTCTCATATGCACGTGTTTTTGATAAAGTCAATTCGCCGTAAGCTTTCTGTAACATTTTCAGTAGTTCGGCAAACGAAATTCGATTTGCAATACAAAATTTGAGGCAAATTCTTTTTTCGATATTTTTAACAAACTAAATGGCTGATCACGCTCAACGTCACAAGGTTACAAAGTATTTTTTATTAAAACAAAACGTTGCCACTGACCTCATGTCATTCCAGCTGGTCTTTATTGGTATCGGCCGAAAATTTAACAAGTGCACAGCAACTAACAACGAATCACGCTCATTCAACTAACGATTCCCAATGATATTGCACGTTTCCGAGTGGTGCTATCTCTATGGTTCCGGATATGGTTTCGGATGGAACCTTATACACTGTCCTCCTTCTGCAATGGTTTCACAACCATTTAAGTGCATTGTACCCATTGTGCATGCTCCTAATCTACCTAATCGTTCCGGTTTCATCAGTCAGTCGGGCCAGAGTTTTATCAACTCTGATAGGGAACAAAGATACACTATCCAATGCGCTACTTGTGTCATAGTTGGCTTGGTTTCGGCTGATATGGTACCGGCTAGCTTTATATGGTTCCGCGACTGAAAATCACATAGTGCACAATGATGCATAATTCTTCGTGCTACTTGTTAAGAATATTGCATCTAAATTTTGATAAAGAAAATTCATTTCTATTTGATTATAATTATTTACCAACTATGGGCTACTCATTTTAAATATAATATCACCGATTGGGTTGGTTTATATGTGGTCATTCGATCAAATGTCTGTACCTAAATATTGTGTGTAATAAATTAAGTTTCACATAAAATCAAAGACAAAACCACCCACTAAATATAAATCAATTCTAAACAACTAAATCTTAATTTCAAGGTTTCATTCGTCTCCTGTACGTCTATCGCATTACAGCGATCAAAATTATCGAAAATAAATTATTTATTTACTTAATTCTGTGTCTTCTTCGTCGTCTATTGCTTTACGAGTAAATCTTATTACTAACAAATTGACGTAATTAGGTTTATAAATATAAGCAATTTGAAAATTTATTTAAAGTTTTTTGTTTGTTCTAATTTTAAACAAATCAAAACTATTTCGAAAATTGAGAATTGTTTGTGGTCATCATGTGGTCAGAAATTTAATTTAATTGAAGTGTATTATTAGAAAATGATATAATAAGGAAAATATTTAAGGTGAGAGTGATGATGATGCGACTCTATCGACATTCAATACTAAAATAAATATGCCAAATTCGAAAGTGTTTGCGGCTTGGATCGGTTTTAATATGATTTGCGATTAGATTTGTTTCGGCTGCCCAACGTACGTTTCTATAGAGTAAATCTCATTGATTTGGAAATTTATGATGTATTGAAACTAATATGGTTAAAAGATACTTTATATTATTACAATATTGAAAAGAAAAATGCAATAAACAACTTTAGAAAAAAAAACAGACCAACCGTAAACTGTAAATCTCTTATCAGTGTAACCGCCTTCATATTAGAAAAACTCAACAACAAAAATTTATATTTTTCCTATATTTCATAAACAACAATAAATATAATTCCAATAAACCATGACGATGATGATGATCATCATCAACGTAATCATTATGTCGTGATACTCTTATAAAATAAAGAAAAATGTCGAAAACCAGAAAATAAAAATAACAAAAAATTATTTCGAAAATTCCTCCAGGGCTCGAAAAAAATAAAAGAAATCTCCAAGTATTATATTGACTTATAGCTTAAGAAAAATATTCCATCTATATCCATCTATCAATCTATTCATCCATCCATCCATCCATCCATTCAATACCGTATGTATACGTTCTCCTTATACTCATGTATTTAGAGGAGTTAGATGTGACCTGATAGTCATGAAAATAATATAATCTGGGTTATGTATGGTTTGGAAGACATACTATATGAGATTGTAACCAATTTTTATAAGAAATTTGATCTTTCAGTTTTACTTTTACCAATACATTGTTTTGTTTTTTAAATCTAATTTCCGGATTTTTAAAAAATAAATTCTATAGTGTAAATAATGACCTCAACATGTGTGGTGTTATCGTAAAGTGTTTTGTTCCAGTTGAATACACGGCGGCGCCCACATATCACATATTTTCAATTACCTCTGTACAATAAGTTTCTAATTAATAAACAATTAGGTTAGTGTGTGCTGGAAAATTGCACAAATGAATCAGCGCTCTAAATTGCTCATTGTTATTGACCGTGATCGTAAAATTATATTGCTTCCATTATTACAGAAATTTTTGATTTAACCCTTGATCCCATATTTGTCGCGGAACTTCTTAAAAAATTTTTGTTGTAGTTTTCTCCTTTACCTGAAAATGGAAATTAGCATTTTAAAAATAGCCATTCAAGGATTTGATTTCCAGCGTCGAAATTTATTATGAAACATTAGGACCGCAATAAAGCGTAGTGAAAGTTTTTGTGCAAACTATTAGTGGAATATCTAAGTTCATTTACAGTTCAATTTTTCACGTGAAAAATTTCGTTTCCTAGAAAACAGCTTTTTCATAATTGCTGGGTGCCTTGTGAGTTTGTTCACCGATTAATTGCCCAAGATTGAGTTAATCGTCCGACAGTCCAAAATCGCCAGCCGGAACTGTATCAGCCTGGAAAAATCAACTATATGACACAAATAACACGAAGAATAGTTTATTATTTTGGTCTGTTAGTCGGTGTTGGTCTCTGCAAAAACTTTAGAGAATGTACAAAAGCCTACAATACGTAATGCTTATTTTACACTGATCCAGATAGTTCCCAGTGACTTATCTGGTTCCGGCTAGCATCGTATTGGTTGTGGGCCGACTTTATTATGATCCCAGGTGATAAGTTATAAGTTTCGCAACCTTCCGAAATACTTGCAAGTAAAAATTAAACTCTGATAGCCATTAGTTAGTCTAGCTTTGTACTGGGTCCGACTAATATTATACAAACATACATTGTGCAATGGATTTTGGGAAAAGTCACACCAAAATCCAGTTAGCAGTTGTAGCAGAGGAGATAGTCTGGTCAGTCCCAAACTTCACAAAACTAGTTTTCAGAATATTTTAAATTCATATTGTTGATCTGTCAATGTAATCCCTCTCACACTTTTACCATACTACCGAAATACTTACACCACTGAAATATTCTCACAATAATTATCCTGCTATTATCCACTAACACTAAAATACCACAACAACTAATTTCCACAATTATTTATCAATTCGCTATTTACCATTTTTAAAATCTCATCACTAATTTCACTTTCAAACCACTTATATTTTTCTTGATACTCATTTCCTTTAAGCTTTTTTCTTCTTTTACGCTTGATACTCATTCTCTTTAGTCCATCACACCTGTACTTATTTAGCGTATTGAACAATCGCAACCAATTTGCTGCCATCTGCAATACCACTAAACTGCCATAAAACTACTTCTATTGTTACTAATTAAACCTAGATGTCAGTAATCTCACAAAAACATGTTATAAACTAATTTACGCTGAATCAACCAGCCCAAGGGACCAATCAACGTTGAATTACGCCCTATAGCCGAAATCTTAATAATACACCAACCTAAGCCTGTTCGTTCCGAACATAATCCAAACTGCCGCCTCTGCAGTTTATTCCATACAGCTTCAACCAATTCAATTTTTCTTCTATTCTCGCCTCCTGACGCAATTCAACCTCGCAGTCATACTCTATGACAGATTCTATTTCGGCTTCATTCTCAATGTTAATCCACTTCATAATTGACCTTTGATATGACTCGGGTCGTTACAATATACCTACCACCCACGCGGAACACCCTTTCTGTGAATTATCAATGGCCAATTTCCGCTTACGAGTCAATTCCAACCCCACATTAATAAAACGCATTATAACTGGTGATGAGACGTAGGATTACCATTTTGACATTCATGCCGGTCAAAACCACGTCAACTTCGAACAAAAGTCAAGGTAATGTTGACTGTTATTTTTTATTATCACAGAGTAAGCACTCAGGATTCTTGTCAAAAGGTCAGTCGGCAAATAAAAAATATTATCTGGGCGTTATGCCAGGTTTGTGGAAAAAACTCATGGATTTTGCACCACGACAACGCACCATCTCACAACGAATTTCTGGCCAAAAACTCACCAAATATTATCGTACACCCACCGTATTCACCTGGTATGGCTCCGAATGGCTTTATTCTCTTTCCAAAACTCAAATTACCACTTCGAGGCACCCGTTTTCAGTCAATAGAAGACATAAAAGAGAATTCGTGGCGAGAACTGAAGTTGATTCCGGAAAATGCGTTTGAAAAATTGTTGATGATTGGATTATTCGTTGGCATAAGTGTATTATTTCAGACTTTGAAGGCGATACAATAAATTTGAATGAAAAATAAATATTTTATATATTTTATTGACCATTCCTTGTTACTTTTTTGACGTAGCAATATGTTAAGTGGCATTCCCAGAAACTGCAAGGAGTTGTTCCTTGGACCCCTATCCTAATTTAAGACATATTTGTTCGTATGTGCCTCGATCAGGACATCTGAAAGTTGGTTGTTTCTTACTGGGCATCATCCACTCTGTTTAGTCGTATATATTTTAGATGTTCTAAAAAGCGTTCCAATTTGGCGCATTTTGATTGCCCTTATATGTACAAACTGTAACAATCGGAACACTGCACTTTATAAAAATCCAGATTTCGTTTGACATTCAGTATTTTGCAAACCTTTCACAAATGACATTTTTACTCTAATATTGGGTTCTGCCATGTTGTTGAGAGTTGTTGCTTTCTTTGAACATTTTTTCAAAGTAGCACATAACATTTGGTCTATCATCAAAGCCTTATAACCATTATTCCTTTCTACTTGTATTATTTTTTTTAATCCCTGCCATCTGGTCTGGGCTTTCGCGGTTCATTTTCCCGTCTTACTTAACACAATTACTGATAAATCGAAGAAGTACGGCTGGCTATAGGACCGATTTAAGCTACCACCATGTATACGCATTGCATAGATCCATGCCAGCCTATAGTACTGGACATGGAAGATGGGTCGGCCCATAAGTTTTGCATGCTGATAGGGATCGTGGTTATGTTCCTTTTAATCACAGATCGTAATCTGTTGTTGAAAATTTCATTTTGCAGTTTGGCCCTATCAGGATTCGAACTCGGTACCTCCCGATCCAAACGCCAAAGCTTTAACTACTGTGCCATTTAGTCGGTGACAGTAAGACTTGTTTTGACAGTTATGTTGAATAAACTCAGCTCAAAATGTAAATTTTCATAGTTAAAGGAACCTTTGTACTGTGTATAATAAATGTAAAACAACCAAGAACCAATTGTTAATTTTTTTTCAAATGGTTCACGAAAATATTATTTCTAAGGAACAATAATACACTTGGGTGCAAAAAAATCGCTTATTGCTCAATTTTCCCCAAAAGTTCAAAAATATCAAAAAATATCCAATATTTGTTTAATTTTTTTTAATGCAGATTCAAAGTCTATATCAATTCCTATCCAGTGGTACCAATTTTGTACCTTTACCATGCCAACAAAGTGATTTTTCGTCAAATGCATACAGCAGGCTTTCGAAATAAATTCTAAAAATAATTATTTTTAAAAAGATTATTTTTTAAAAAGATCAATACAATAGCATGCCATGAAATATCCCGCTCGGAATTGTGATCATTCGCATATCGACGCTTACCCTGAACGATCCTCTATTGTTACGTCTTCAACCGGAGCAAAGAAATGGATACCACACCAGAGGTAGCCGCACAAGGGGTTGCAGTAATTTATGCGGGGCAGCACCAAAGTGAAGTGGCTCTACAACTAAATTTGAGCCGATTCTCCGTTCGTCGAGTGTGGCACAGATATCAGGAAACTAGTGGCTTCAGATGGCGACAAGCATCTGGCCGATCTTGTGCTACAGCACAGCGTGAAGACCGCTTTCTTGTAACAACTTCGTTGCGAAAACGCCGTATAAATGCGGTTTAACTGCGACGGCGGCTCCAAGAATTTCTTAAAGTCGAAGTCAATCGGTGGACAGTTAGAAGACGCCCGTCATGAGTTCACTCGAGAGCATTTGAAATGGACAGAAGAAGAATGGAAAACAGCCCTGTTCTCTGACGAGCGCAGGATGTGTTTATATGACACCAATGGGCGCGGAAGAGTATACCGAAGACAAGGAGAGCGAGTGTCTCGTATGACGGTGGATTGTGCATGTTCTGAGAAGGAATATCATTAGAGACGAAGATAGATCTTGTATTCATCACACGAGCCAATACTGGCTGTCAATCAAGAGGAATGAATTCTCAACGGTACATTGAGGAAGTACTCGAAGAGTACGTGGTACCTTTTGCCGGGTTTATTGGTGAAAATTTTCTGTTTATGCTGGAATTCTGGATAATGCGAGACCGCATACGGCTGGTGTAGTATACCAATACCTTCAAGAGAGGAGCTCGAAGCCCGGACCCCAATCCCATCGAACATTTATGGGACGACTTAAAAATAAGGGTTCGAGACAGAGATGTTGCTCCAACGAGTCTCCAGGAGCTGCAACAGGCGATCGTAGAGGAATGGGAGGCGATACCTCAAGTTTTGTGAAACCTTGGTGAAATCAATGCAGCATCGAATGGAAGCTGTCATTCGGGCTGGGGAGGGGGAATACTTCTTAATAATAAAACTGTTTTTTTTTTGTTTATTTTCATGTTTTAATTCGATTTTTAACCTCTAATTTTCATGCTGACAAATTCACAAAAACGTATACCTCAGATATTAACCCCAAAAATCAGTTTGATGGCACGTATAAATTCAAAAAGATACCACTGGATAGATATTGAGATAGACTTTGAATCTGCATTAAAAAAAATTAAACAAATATTGGATTTTTTTGATATTTTTGAACTTTTGTGGAAAATTGAGCAATGTGCGATATTTTTGCACCCAAGTGTAAATAAAATATGATTAGTCATTCCGTTTAATAAGTGTTTTTATGATTACATAATATACAAATAATACCAGAGCCATCTTTTATTGAATTACTATAAGAAACCGATGGTAATTGAAAAATTTTTGAACATAAATGTATGAATTAAAAATTAAACAAATCATTTAAATTTTAATTTTATATTTTTAACAAAATATTCAACAGACACATATTTGAAAATCAGCCATCATAGTGTTGTATTTAATTACTAAATTTAAACTAAAACGGAGCATAAATTTATTAATTTTCTATAAAAATGAGGTTTCTTTTAGTTTTGTAGGTTAGTAAAGTATGTTAATAAAGAGGGATGCCACAAATTTCTGTTACATCCAATTTAAAATTTAGTTTTATAAAAATTTGACTTCTTTAGTAAATTCTGGTCCCATGCACATCAGAATTTTTGAGGTGAACGATGGATTCAATAGTAATCTATAAACGAAGCAATTATGTTTTTATACACAAAAAAGCTTCTAAAAAAATATTATAATACACTGGTTGGTTTGATAAATAACAAAAAGTTTCCCCTCCATGGAAAGCTCACGAAGAAAATGGTTGAATCTTATGACTCTTATATTTAGGAGGCTCTGATAATGCTCGTACTAGGTATATACGTAAATACATTGATCCGCAAAAACTAATAGGTTCGACAAAGAATTTAAGTTTTTGGCTATTGGCCTCACTCCAATTTTTGGATAGATCTGGTTTCAGTCTTTATGATTAAAAAGTATTAGGAAGCCTCCTGACCAACAATTTATTTGTCCAAAACAGTAATTTTCGCTTAAATTTTTTAAATTAATGTAGACCGATCTTGTTTCAAATTTAATTTAGAATTTTTAGGTTCATATAGTTGTTTCACTAAATTTAGAAACCCAAAATTTCAATTTACACCAAATATTATGACGGATGTGAAGTTTTCAACAAAATGAAAAATTAACAAAAACTAGAATTTGTTAAATTAACAAAAATAAACAGTCGGTAAAAGCAATGTTAGCAATGGAAACCTGACAACAGACAAATTTCATTTAATTAAAAACTATTAACAAAACTTAATTTTGATTGAAATAAAAAAACTAAAATTACAATTTAAAAATATGTAATTACATAAGAAAGACAAAACATTTAATGTAATTAAATAATGTTAATAAATTGGAGTCTTCACTACTAAATAATCAGCTACATATGTATATTGCCACAGCACGGATATCAAATGATAGCATAAGAGGTGCCCTTTGAAATAAAATTGGTCTCATCAAAAAACTACGAGCTTTTCTCATTTGTTAATGCGTTGGAATATCGAATCGCATTGAATATTTTGGTGATTTTTGGGTTTCAGTGTATTTATTATAGGCCAGATCACAGAGATACTACCGAGAAGTGACTAGTATCAAATGATGGCATAAGAAGCGCCCTTTGAAATTAAAATGGCCTCATCAAAAAACTACGAGCGATTCGATTTTCCGACGCATTAACAAATGAGAAAAGCTCGTAGTTTTTTGATGAGACCAATTTTATTTCAAAGGGCACCTCTTATGCCATCATTTGATATTAGTCACTTTTCGGTAGTATCTCTGTGATCTGGCCTATAATAAATACACTGAAACCCAAAAATCACCAAAATATTCAATGCGATTCGATATTCCAACGCATTAACAAATGAGAAAAGCTCGTAGTTTTTTGATGAGACCAATTTTATTTCAAAGGGCACCTCTTATGCCATCATTTGATACTAGTCACTTTTCGGTAGTATCTCTGTGATCTGGCCTATAATAAATACACTGAAACCCAAAAATCACCAAAATATTCAATGCGATTCGATATTCCAACGCATTAACAAATGAGAAAAGCTCGTAGTTTTTTGATGAGACCAATTTTATTTCAAAAGGCACCTCTTATGCCATCATTTGATACTAGTCACTTTTCGGTAGTATCTCTGTGATCTGGCCTATAATAAATACACTGAAACCCAAAAATCACCAAAATATTCAATGCGATTCGATATTCCAACGCATTAACAAATGAGAAAAGCTCGTAGTTTTTTGATGAGACCAATTTTATTTCAAAGGGCACCTCTTATGCCATCATTTGATACTAGTCACTTTTCGGTAGTATCTCTGTGATCTGGCCTATAATAAATACACTGAAACCCAAAAATCACCAAAATATTCAATGCGATTCGATATTCCAACGCATTAACAAATGAGAAAAGCTCGTAGTTTTTTGATGAGACCAATTTTATTTCAAAGGGCACCTCTTATGCCATCATTTGATACTAGTCACTTTTCGGTAGTATCTCTGTGATCTGGCCTATAATAAATACACTGAAACCCAAAAATCACCAAAATATTCAATGCGATTCGATATTCCAACGCATTAACAAATGAGAAAAGCTCGTAGTTTTTTGATGAGACCAATTTTATTTCAAAGGGCACCTCTTATGCCATCATTTGATACTAGTCACTTTTCGGTAGTATCTCTGTGATCTGGCCTATAATAAATACACTGAAACCCAAAAATCACCAAAATATTCAATGCGATTCGATATTCCAACGCATTAACAAATGAGAAAAGCTCGTAGTTTTTTGATGAGACCAATTTTATTTCAAAGGGCACCTCTTATGCCATCATTTGATATTAGTCACTTTTCGGTAGTATCTCTGTGATCTGGCCTATAATAAATACACTGAAACCCAAAAATCACCAAAATATTCAATGCGATTCGATATTCCAACGCATTAACAAATGAGAAAAGCTCGTAGTTTTTTGATGAGACCAATTTTATTTCAAAGGGCACCTCTTATGCCATCATTTGATACTAGTCACTTTTCGGTAGTATCTCTGTGATCTGGCCTATAATAAATACACTGAAACCCAAAAATCACCAAAATATTCAATGCGATTCGATATTCCAACGCATTAACAAATGAGAAAAGCTCGTAGTTTTTTGATGAGACCAATTTTATTTCAAAAGGCACCTCTTATGCCATCATTTGATACTAGTCACTTTTCGGTAGTATCTCTGTGATCTGGCCTATAATAAATACACTGAAACCCAAAAATCACCAAAATATTCAATGCGATTCGATATTCCAACGCATTAACAAATGAGAAAAGCTCGTAGTTTTTTGATGAGACCAATTTTATTTCAAAGGGCACCTCTTATGCCATCATTTGATACTAGTCACTTTTCGGTAGTATCTCTGTGATCTGGCCTATAATAAATACACTGAAACCCAAAAATCACCAAAATATTCAATGCGATTCGATATTCCAACGCATTAACAAATGAGAAAAGCTCGTAGTTTTTTGATGAGACCAATTTTATTTCAAAGGGCACCTCTTATGCCATCATTTGATACTAGTCACTTTTCGGTAGTATCTCTGTGATCTGGCCTATAATAAATACACTGAAACCCAAAAATCACCAAAATATTCAATGCGATTCGATATTCCAACGCATTAACAAATGAGAAAAGCTCGTAGTTTTTTGATGAGACCAATTTTATTTCAAAGGGCACCTCTTATGCCATCATTTGATACTAGTCACTTTTCGGTAGTATCTCTGTGATCTGGCCTATAATAAATACACTGAAACCCAAAAATCACCAAAATATTCAATGCGATTCGATATTCCAACGCATTAACAAATGAGAAAAGCTCGTAGTTTTTTGATGAGACCAATTTTATTTCAAAGGGCACCTCTTATGCCATTATTTGATACTAGACATTTTTCGGTAGTATCTCTGTGATCTGGCCTATAATAAATACACTGAAACCCAAAAATCACCAAAATATTCAATGCGATTCGATATTCCAACGCATTAACAAATGAGAAAAGCTCGTAGTTTTTTGATGAGACCAATTTTATTTCAAAGGGCACCTCTTATGCCATCATTTGATACTAGTCACTTTTCGGTAGTATCTCTGTGATCTGGCCTATAATAAATACACTGAAACCCAAAAATCACCAAAATATTCAATGCGATTCGATATTCCAACGCATTAACAAATGAGAAAAGCTCGTAGTTTTTTGATGAGACCAATTTTATTTCAAAGGGCACCTCTTATGCCATCATTTGATACTAGTCACTTTTCGGTAGTATCTCTGTGATCTGGCCTATAATAAATACACTGAAACCCAAAAATCACCAAAATATTCAATGCGATTCGATATTCCAACGCATTAACAAATGAGAAAAGTTCGTAGTTTTTTGATGAGACCAATTTTATTTCAAAGGGCACCTCTTATGCTATCATTTGATATCCGTGCTGTGGCAATATACATATGTAGCTGATTATTTAGTAGTTAAGACTCCAATTTATTAACATTATTTAATTACATTAAATGTTTTGTCTTTCTTATGTAATTACATATTTTTAAATTGTAATTTTAGTTTTTTTATTTCAATCAAAATTAAGTTTTGATAATAGTTTTTAATTAAATGTAATTTGTCTGTTGTCAGGTTTCCATTGCTAACATTGCTTTTACCGACTCTTTATTTTTGTTAATTTAACAAATTTTAGTTTTTGTTAATTTTTCATTTTGTTGAAAACTTCACATCCGTATATTATGATTGTTCTTAAAGCGGCTGAATATTTTTGAAAAAACGATTAAAATAAAAGGTTTGTAAATTAGATACAATTTAGAATATTTTAGTGCGTAGTCGATTTTCTCATAATTGAAATAAAAAAAAAATATTTCGAAAAAGCTCCTATGGAAGCTGCTACTTTCGATGGACCAATTTTGGCCAAAAGTCACTGGGATCTTTTCTCCAAATCTGTAGAAAAAGTATGAAGTTTCATCCCGATCAATCAATCCGTCTAGGTACTGGGCCGAATTTTTGTTGGAAAACAGTTTTTTGTCAAAGATCGTCATTTCCGGTAAAATTTTTGTAAAATAGTTTGGGCTGATATTTGTGCAAATAAAATTTAAAATCTTTTAGTACATACTCGTTTTTCTCGTAAATGCTATAATTTTCAAAATATTTAAAAAAAGTGTCCCTTCCGGTAGACCGATTCAATTTCGAAAAATCAATTAGAAATACCTATTTCATTCTTCGGCAGTTAATTATCACACTAAATTTTCAGTTATTGTGACAAATTGCCTCCAGACGACGGTGAAAGTCTATACATAATTCCCGCACTGAATATATAATGCCATCATTAATTTGCCGCATAAATATTATGAAATGTCAAAACATTCTAAACGTTTGATAAATGGACCACACAACCAAGCAAGATAAATACACGTGTTGTTGTAGAATATTTTCATATTTTCCCAACATGCAATCGAATATTGTTTGGCAACGAAACTGGTGATTTATCGATGGCATTATACTGTTTAAGAGGGCTGATAATTTATTTGTTTACAATACTTTTAGTCTTCATTCATAATTGAATATTGTGTACGAGTATGTATAGGAGCGATTCTGGCCGATATCCAAATATATTCGTCCCGATATTATTTCTCAATAAATTTCTTCTATTCTCGCGTACAGTTGAAGATTTCCAAAAGGCAAAAATTATATATTTTCCCATTTTATTTTAAACAATCAATAACAAATTAATAGCTCGTGCACCCACACGTAACTTTATTTACCAATAACAAAAAACCGGATAAAGGATCTCGTATATATATTTTCAGGATATAAATCCTATTAAAAAAAAAAACATTTTTTGCCAAACACTTTGAATTTATGAAGTAATAAATTTATTTAGTCAGCACTAATATTATTACGTCGTTTGTTCGTTGCTCTCCCCCTCATCAGTGTATGCTCACAAGTTCGTTCGGCACCCAAAATATTTATCCCGTAATTTTGGATTAAAATTCCTTTTGGTGGAGATAATAACATTTCGAGGGAAGCGCGATGGTACAGCAATTTTTACTGTGTACGTACTACCCGAGTCATGAAATGGGATATAAACGAAAATGGGAATATTGTTATCCGTTCGCTCCAGGAATATTATTTTATTATTAAAGGGGAGTAATGTTTAGTAGCATCATGATAATATAGAGTTTGTAAAAAAATGATGATTCCGCTTTTTATTGTTTGCCCCTTTTTCTCGCATTTGGATTTATGATTTTTGTTATTTCATGATGATTTGATACGCCAGATGGAATGAATTGTAACTCTTGACGAAAAATGACAGGTTATTTGTCTTAATACTCCTTTATACTTCCGTAAACACATCACATACACAAAGTTGCGGATATACAATTTTGATTAAAATTCTAGGAAGGGTACAAATCACTTCCGATTAATATTCCGGAAAACGAAAGAAATACGGGGGGAAAATATATTTCTGGAATGCTTTATTTAACAGCAAATTCGATTTGCAATTATATTTTGAACAATCTGAATTATTATTAAATTTATAATTTTGTTTCGAATAGAACACCTTCCAAAAATCCTTGCTTATTTTCCAATAAAAAGTCAGTTTACTGTTTGGAGTCGTTATTCCTTTCAAACTAGTTTGCCGGATCTAGATTTCTCAAAGGCTTCATGATGGTGTATTATTAAATAAGTTTTCTTACCAACAGTTAGTAAAAAATGGAGGGGTGTATACATAAGACAAAATTATTTTCATCATTGAAAGACGCGATATCAAAAATATGGAAGTTGACATATTTTTGATAACGCATCGTTTTCTTTATTATCTTAGCTATGGGGAAATAAGCCTTAAGCATTTGCAAAAACAGTTCTTATAAATAAAGGATTTTATCAAAATTTGTCATTTCCAATTTTTTTACAAAATCGTTCGAGTCGATCTGTTTTTTAAATGGGGATCGAATTTGGGAACCTCTAAACAAATATTTCCGAATTTAGAACTCATCACAATCGTTTCTTAGCACTCAAAAACGCATTTCATCTATTTTTATTAAAAGTCATTGAATCCGAAAAACCCTAAATGAATTTTCCCAAAATTAGGACTCATCATAATTCATTAATAACACATTAGAAAAACATTATCACCGCAATCGTTCGAGCCAAACAATTTTAAAAAATGGTTTCGGGCCCAATCGAATTCGATTCCTGGCTTTTTATTCCTTGACATTCCCCCATCACCAAATTTTATCAAAATCGTGCTAGCCGAAAAAAAATTAAATAAATAAACCGAGTGGTACCAGATTACATCAAAAACGTTTGAGGCGAAACAAAATGTGAAAAAGGGACTAAGATCAAAATATTAATTAGACAGCAAGTGATATAAATCAACGCAACCAACAAAACCGCGTCCCCCAATATAATGAAACATAACGCCAGATAAACGAAAAAACACACGACAAAACACGAAGCAAGTTGAAGCAAATCGTGCAACATGGTATAACTTGGTACACATGACGCAACATGGTGCAACATCTCGCAATATGATGCAATATCATACAACGTCGAACAACATGGTGTAACATCACACTCCCGAGGATTCCTAATTGAATTATCAAGACATCGGAAAATGTAATCATTTCCTTGTAACGTCATGCAATGTCAAACAACATGGTGCAACGTCCCACATCATGGTGCAACATAACGCAAGATTGTGCAACATCATGCAACTTAGTACCATATTATGCACCAAGTAGTAAAACATCTCACAACATGCTGCAACATAACGAACCATCGGGCAACATCATGCAACATGGTACATCATGCAACATCATGCAACACGACGCGGTCCATCATGACAACTTATCCCGAAAATCCTAAATGAATTATCTGGAAATCAGTAACACCAAATTTTATCAAAATCGTCCAAGCCAAATACAATGTTAAAATAAGGTCCCAAGCTTCATGGTCCCACCGGACGACCTCCTAAATGAATTTGAAAAACGTAAGAACCCATTAAAATAGATTTTTGGTATTTGAAAATGCTCCTCCATCAATTTTTATGAAAATCGTGCGAGCAGAAAAAATTAAGGTAGGGGACGCTGGCCCCACCGGACAACCCTCTGAAAGATTTTCTTTTCTATTCATGGCACTCGAAACCTTCATTATCAATTTTTATCAAATTCGAGCAAAAAAAATAAAGAATCGAACCAGGTGCAAACCGTTCGATCCTTTGAACGAAATTTTCCGAAATCTGGACCAATCGATATTGATTCCTGGCAATTAAAAACCCCCTTCACCAATTTTTCTCAAGATCGTACGAGTAAAAAACAGGATCCGGGTCACCGGATGACAAAAAGAGTCCAGAAAATTTTTTAAAAATCTTTCAAGCCTAGAAAAATTTAAGAAAGGGACTTGGGTTTCACTGGGTGACCATCTGAACGGATTTTCTAGAAATTACCGCCCATTCTACCCTCTAAATGAATTTTCCCGAAATCTGGACCGACCTAAATCGATTCCTAATTAATGAAAACTCCCCTCTTCACCATTTTTTAATAAAATCGTGCGAACCAGAAAATAAATTAAAAACGGGACCCGGACTCCGCCTGATGGCCCCCTAACCAATTCCTACAAAATCACGACCTCTGGTCCTCTAAAAATCCCTCTTAGGAATTTTCATCAAATTCATTTGAGCTGATTGCTAACTAAAATTATAACAAAACTAAACACAAAAAGGGTCTTTCGATAGGGAGGCTCGAAATTTGTTAGGTTATAGCAGCCATGTTGTTAAAGCAGTATCTGTCAAGGGAAGGTTATAAAATTCAACACCGTGTGCAATTCAACAAATTTTATTTTCAAAATCACTGCTTATTATCGCCACAATCGTCCTGCTGAATCGAATATAAGACGCTTGACGACTCCCCAATTCGAGCCAACCGGTTCTATAAATAATCAGTCAACACCCATACGGAATTCCAAAGTTTGTTCTTAATACGTTTTTGAAAAATGGCCAATTAGAATTCAACTAAACCGTTTCTCAAACCATTCTAATGGATCTAGGTTTGTATTATGAAAATGGGTTTCGACTGAGTTTACAATTTGGTACTGAACAATTTACAAAATAAGGATAAATTAAGACAGTTTTAACCGATTGGAATGAACCCATGTGATTTGAAATGCGATATTTGAATGGAGCAAAGCCATATCTTAATTGATTTGAATGAAACTGTACTGTTTTATGATATCCAAACCTTGTTAAAGTAGCCGAAAGTGAAAAAAATCGGTAATGCAGATAGTGTCTTGACTAGTTCAGCCGAAAGTGAAGAAAATCGGTAATGCATATAGTGTCTTGTCTACTTCAGCTGAAAATTAAACAAATTATATAATAAATTGAAATGTGCTAGCCGAAAGATACTGTTAAAGTTAGTCGAAAGTTTCCACCCGAAAAATGGTAGTGCAGATAAAATCTTTGATATCCCAACCGGAAGATGGTAATGCAGATATTACATTTGATATATCAGCCGAAAAATGGTAATACATATAATAAATAGTTTGAAATATAGATAATGCAGATTACATCGAATAGTTGTATCGATAAAGAAGAATTATCCAACCGAAAAATTCCGGCAATACAGATTTACAAGTCTAAATGAAAACATTTTTCATCGATAAAATCGTTTGTCATTCTAGATTTTGGCATAAAGACACGAATCTGATTATGCTGATTCAACAGCCCATGACCATAGGTAGATTCGGAGTATAGGTTATGGGTGGATCTGATGAGGATATAGTGGTAAAGTTTTGCTTTTCCCCATTTTTCATCGATGAAATTTACCTATGGTCATGGGGTATCGAATCGGCATAGTCAGATTGGTGAGCATCTGGCACAATCACGAATGACCAACGGTTTTATTGATGAAAAATGGGGAAAATCAAAATTTCATCCCTATAATCTTATCAGACGCACTCCTAACCTATAAACAAAATCTACCTATGATTATGGGCTATCGAATCGGCAGTCAGATTGGTGTCCACCTGGCAAAATCTCGAATGATAAATAGTTTTATCGTCGGAACAACGGAAATGGTTACATTTCACCAATATAACCTCATAAAACCCACTGCAAACATAAAATCAAATTCTACTTAGGGTCATGGTTCATCAAATTGGTACAGTCAGATCGTCGTTCATTCATCAGCTAATCGTGACTGCGTCTCATGGCTATTGTATAGATATCTGTTATTGACATTTTCTTTTAAGAAATTGATGATTCATTTGTAACTTTTAAATTTTTATTGCCGGCATTTTTCGGTTTGAAAAATTGAAGGTAATCTTCTTTATCGATACAAACTACATTATCGGCATTTTAAAATATATTCGGCTATGATAGCAAAATTAGTATCTACATTACCACCTTCCGACTATGGTAGCAAAGACACTATCTGCATTACCATCTTTCGGCTGGAACTTTTGGCTAACTTTAACAGTATGATATCCAAGTAGAAGAATTCGGAGACTAAAAGGTCAACAAAACATCTGAACAAAATGACTAACCAGTGCATTATTAACAAAAAGGAGCTCTCTCTCAAAACCTTATTGATCCAACTTAAAGGTTCTCTGAACATTAGAAGGCCATCAACAGTCGCTTGAGATGTCCCTAGAAAACAGTTGTTCAATTCAATTTCAAATCAGAGTAGGTAGATAGTAGTCAGTGTTGTGATGTTGTAACACGGGTGGGTTGTAACACGGGAATTGAACGGTTGCAATAATCATTCAATAAACAGATCAATCGAATACCGAAGTCTTATGAGTAAAGAGTATCCAAGAAAACAGAATCTAAAACAAGGAACCCTGGCTAATATGGTGGTCACATCCATGACCTACGGGTGTGCCGAATCAAAGGCTAACAAAGTGAACTATCACCACTGAATAACACTTATTAGAGCACAAAGGGCAATACCTCTCGGTATAACTAAAGTGTAAAGGACAGTTACAATTGCAACCCATACTGTAACTATTCTGGCTGGAGCTATCCCAATTGATATATGGCTAAATGATCAAACGGCATTTCAAATACTTAGAAATATTTTGAAATGTACCGAATGGTACAAACTGTCAGACCCTATTGAAAATCAAGTAACTGTCTAAAACAGTTTAGACGCGCTGCTTTAAAATTGATTTTTTGTAAGTGGATGTTCTTTTCTAGCATTTGGAATGCACAAAACCCAATTCTGTCACAAGAAATTGTTATGTGCTCAGATTGTAAATTTTGGAAAATATTATTGGTTATACAAATAAGTCTCCGCCGTTCTTATCAATAATTGGGTTTATGTTTTATTCAAAGTAATGTCCAACGCTAGCCACTACGTGTTCCCATCTTCCTATAGCAGCATACGAATACCACCAATTGAGGTTATATCCATGGATCAACGCAATTTTTGGTATCTTCAAGTTCACATGCAAGTTCTTCTTGCGTTTGGGACAAATCTTCATCCAATAATACCTCCAGTTCCGCGTTTTCGTACCCGCCTTCCGATATTTTATGTCCCTTCGTCATCAAATTCAACGTTCTTAAATTTTTGAAACCACTCTCGGTAACCTTTCTCACTTAAGGCAACCTCTGACCTCTAGCCAAACGAAAAAATATCATATAATTTTTTCTTATAAAATCACTAGTATTTTAAGATGATGTTGTTGACAGATGTCCAACCTTAGAATATGAGATATGACATTTTACATCGGGCAATTTTGTATACAAACTAACATTTCACAATCGTAGAAATTTGTCACGAGAAATTTGCCTGTTTTTGGATCAAATTTCGATAGCATTATATTTCATATATTCGCTGCGTAAAATGAAAACTATGTCGTAAAACATATTTTCTAGGTTAAGGTTAATTCCAGAAATAAATTTCACTTTAAAAATTATATTTTTATATCAATGCCAAGTACGCGAAGGTTATTGCATAACATGTGGTTACTTGTAAGGATTCCATAACATATAAAAAGGAAATTTAATCCGTTCGTTCGATTATAATTAATATCCCGCCGTCAAAAATATTTCCTTTCGCTTGTTTTTCATTTATTTACATTTCCGGTTCAAATTTCGCAAAAGCAAACTCACAGTAGTAGAAAGGAGTGTAGTGGGAGGGGAGTATTGAAGTTCTTCATAAACAATTTTCGTAGCGGAATTAATAATGAAAACGCAAAAGCAAATATATGCGAAGAAAACGGAAAATGAAATTTTCCTGTATATCAGATAATACTTTAATTTTCGGTTAATCAATATCGGTGCGGAAAATCTTGCAAAGATGATGATAATGAAGGAAATTTTATTGGCTACTCCACTAATATCTAAATATCGCCTTAAGTAATGCCTCTTCGAGTTGAGTACATATATATCTATTATTCAGAATTTAAATAGACCAAATCAATTTTCGGATAATCAGTGCAATCTATATCAATTTTGTGCCAACTACGTACAATTCGTTCGTGTAACTATAAAACCGAATGTGAAGGGTATGGTACGTTACGATACGATGTGATATAGTTATTACTTAATCACTGCAGAGACGGATATAAAAATAAGAAGGACCACTCAGAATTTTTCATAATTGTGTCATTTATTTATATAGTACAGAGAGGCCGGGGGGGGGGAGGGATTATCACATAGATTTTATATGCCTGTGATTAGAATTATATGGGTCGTATAAAAAAGTTATCACTTATGGAAGAGTATTTGGCAAGTCATATAGACAAATACATGTGATGTATAGAAAGTTTCGAAATAAAATTTAATCAAAGGGAACGTCGCACTTTATATATATGGATGGTGCACTACCGCCCACAATATATACGATAAAATTCCTTGTTCATATATCTCAGATGTATATATACGACGGTAGTTTTCGACTAATCCATAATATATGATATTTTTGATCCCTTTTGACCTAATTCCGAGTTTCGACTCGTTTCGAACCATTATCCTCATATTTTCTAATTTTCCTTATTTCATTTTCTTTGAGGTTATATTATATTTTATGTATGTATACGGACACCCCTAAACATCCATATCACGCAAACCGCAAGCATATACAACTGCATTTTATGTGTTATTAAACACAATATCTACCACCCAATCTAATTCTTATTTCTTCATTGTATCATTACTGTTATCATTGTTATATCATATGCGATACACATTCACACATCGAAAATACACCGTCTAAGAATATCAATGGCACGTCCCGTGCATATAAAATGATAAAGTTTTCGCCATTTTTATACGGCATGCCATTCTCACTTTTAATTCAGCTGTTTAGGGTGGGAAATTACGTATGATGTTTTCATAAAATATTATAGATTCTGCACAAAATCAGTTATTCTTAATCTATGCGATGCGGAGCAGTGAACCAGCCCGAGCAACTAACCGGTATACTATTGGCCACAGCGATGGCCAAAATAGAGAATGGAAAACCACAACAGAGATTAGTTGCTTAAACGATAGAGAGGCCACCGATAGAGTTTTAAATAATGAGACACCGATACGATTCCTTCCAAGCAGCAAGCTCTGGCTAGATTGATTCACCTAAAATGACATTTATCAGTAGCCAGTAAATTTTCCAAGGAATAACAAGAGTGTATGAAAGGCTGTGTCAGTCAAGCGCATCTAATTGAAAGTAATGTACATCAGCACAACAAATATTACATTCCTCATAATGCAGGCTTCAAAACAAGTGTATAATACTTCAATAAAATTAAGAGTAGTATTCGGCGCATCGACTAAGACATATTTAACTCAATACAAAATTTGTACATCTTGATGACCAACGATATCAAAAAGTATTGTGGAGGACATCACCAGACGAAGTTATAAGACACTGATGAAGTACCCAATTGTTGTCAATATAATAATGAGTATAACTTCTAAGTAGATAATTTATTATCAGCAGGTAGCAACCTAGAAGTATCTCAAGAAGCGCAAAACCTATTGATCAAAGCACTAAAACCCTAAGGATTCAATCTGATAAAATGGGCGCCCAATTATCCTGAACTCATAGAAGCTGTCGATTCAGATTCGAGAGCTTTTGACCCTATCTAAAATACTAGGATTGTTTTGGAACCCTATCACAGATACCCTTGAGTTTAAGGTGAATATTGTTACGGATGGCATGAAACCAACCCGCAGATTTCATCTAAACACGTGGGGAAATTGAGGCTTATGTGCTCTTGCCTACACCGTGGAACAGAATAAAAATAAAAGCAACCTAAAAACTGAAATTAAATTAAAGACACCAAAATCCCCCCAAAGTGAGAAACCCCCCAAATGACCCATCGACTCCCAGAGATCGATGCCCAGCCACAGCGAAGCAGCATAAGAGGGTAGGCACATTTCCCCAATAGACAAAGCCTCCCTTCATCCGGAGAGACTATCAGAGTGTCACGGTGAGACCACGTGGGTTTTACGTCGCCCTGTCGATGTCCTACCAAGGGGGTGATGGGGAGTGACAAGCAAAGTTTGCAAATATGGAACCGACACGAAATTAGAATCCCCCCTCCCATCATACCGACTCGAAAAGAAGTTAAGTACTTCATTTTATGGTTCAGAAAGGGAAACATAGAAATTAAGAGTAATGACGAAATCATAAAGGAAAGAAATAGACCGACCGAGGAGGAAAGAAATAAACTAAATGCCGGAAATAATACGCAGTGCTGCTGTTTATTTTAATAATTTATAACAAAGAGGAGAAGAGGAAAGAACAGAGCACAATACTGTGATACTCCTGCTGATAGTTTCTTTTTTCTCAAGCCATCTACACTGAAAAAAATAATCGGTGATATGTATTCACAAAAAAGCGGAGTAATATTTAATGAAAAATGATTAAAAATTCAGCCACACAAGCGCTTTGTATTTATTGTGATTTTAGCAAATCAATTATTACAACTTGCTGAGTAAATTTTATTATTTTTATTTCACGGTGGATAAGCAATATTTGCTATTTCTTTGATTTATTTACTCCGCAGTTTGTAAAATAATTTAGAAATTTTTTACAGAGTGCATGGTAAATAACGACAGCAAAGTGGATAATGGTTTACAATGCATTTTAACATTTGCGGGTTGAGAAAATTGCAGCGCCTTAATATTTACTCTGCACAGAAGCAAACACTCGAAAATTCTAGATGGGAGGAGACAGAATTTAATATTTAACATATTAAAAACCAATTTTAATGAAAAACATTCTTTGTAATTAATCTTTTTTATTCACTTTTCACAAAAGGCCAACGATTTTTCTTAAAATAAAGATGATAATTAATTACATCTCCGGATCGACAATAAACTTACGTCTGAATTTTAATCAAACATATTTTTCCTTTATGCAGCCTTAAAAGATATGGAATTGTTGTAATGTTGCTAATAATTAAATTCTCCTCATATGAGGAACCATTTAATGTTCAGGGAACTGAGTTGGTCCGGTCCTCTAAAGATGCTTTATAAAATCCTGAAATTAAAACAAGAAAGCAACAAATATAATTAAAGTCACATAAAGTATTGCAAATTTAATTTGGATTTACCATATATCGCTTCAGCACTTCTATGGTTTAATAGTGAAAGTTTAGCGGTCATTTCTTGCGACGCGAAGTAAGGTTACAAAAAATATGCAAATGACGGATAAAAATAAATATAATTTAAATTTTATTTTATTTTTAAATAATTACCATTTTTCGCAACAAATCTGGAAACTAGATGAACTGGCATTTTTGTGGCAATTTGTGTACTGCTTTAAATTCACTTCAAGACTAATTTTTGTTTGAAATTTTTTAATAAAATTTGGAGAACAAAATGCAAAGTCGGGTAGAATAAATGATTTGATTGGTTATAATCTCCCCGCAAAAAATTGTTTTACAAAGTAAATTTTGAAAAGTATTTGAACATTTTAAAAACACTTTGCAATTTATTTTCAACGAGAAAAACAAATTTTTTTCATTTTTAATATGTTTGCATTGAAAATGATATATTCAAATTGCGCAGCTCAAATTTTGCTTAGCAGCATTGCAATATCATTAATTTAATTTGTCATCAGACGGTGCTCAGCAATAATTTTAATATTTAAAAATGCACTGTAAATATTGCACTGCAAATTTTACAAGGCTCGTACTAAATTAAGACATTATTGGTAATAATTGCAAATTTGAGTTTAAACAGCAAAATGTGTAAATATCTCCGCGCTATTTTTTTCAGTGTAATAAAACTGTATTTCATAAAACTTTCTTGGTACGACTCTTTGTAATTTATATTCCAAAAGCCTTTATGCCATACTCTGTCAAAGGTCTGTGCTACATTCAAAAAGATACTTGAACATATTTTCTTATTTTCAACTTACTTGTTCTATTGTTGAATGGTTTTCTCTGAAGCCAAATTAATGTGGAGGTCTAAGATTTATATCTCCTATTATTGGTTTGATTCACTTTAGAGTAGAGTCTCGAATATAAGGTTGAGGAAAAGAAATCCATTTTTTTACGTTTATTTCGGGGGCTATTTAACATGGCTACAATCATTCGTTTTGGATGAAATATAAGCCGTTTTTCTCGATTGCCTGGTACGGACTATAAGGTGGATAACCTCCCAACAAAGCTGCAGGAGCTTCTGGCGGGTCATCATGGACGTGTGAGGCCTGGCGTCGTCCTAGTGGAACACGACGCCTCTCCTTTTGGCTAATTCTGGCCGCTTGTGGTTGATTGCTGCCTTCAGTCGGTCTAATTGGTAGCAGTAGAGATCCAAATTGAGTGTTTGACCTTTGGACATGGAAATACGGACCATCAAGTGTTTCCGCGCCAACTATTACGTTTTTTGACGATCTTCAGCTCCTAGGCGATGCTACGTCTAATTCGATAATTTTTAGGATTCTACGACATTTTCGACGATAGACTTTCCAGTGCATGGTGCATGTATGATATTGAAACTACCGGAACGGAATCGATGAAACTAAAATTGCGGGTGATTGGCAGTGACAGTATTGGGACCATTGAGTTCATCATTTTCAATCAAGGCGGATTCAGTGTTGCGTTCTATCGTTCGTTACTTCCTTCTGAATTTTTTTTAAACCAATTTCATTGGTCAAAAATTACGGTTTTTTCTTGTGAATTTTTTTTAGTAACATGAATTGATTTAAAAAAAATTCAGAAGGAAGGAAGGAACGAAAGAACGCAACACTGAATACACCTTCAGACTTGCGTTTTCGCCTTTATTGAAGGAAAATTGTAAAATATAGCGAATTTTCTCTTTGTTTACCTCCATCCTTGACACGCTCACTCACAACTGAATCAATCTATAAAACAATGGGCGCTTTCAGGGCACCCAACAGTTGGGAACATGTTGAGTAAAATGGACGCTAATGTTATGAAAATGCTTAGCACTATGACATTATTGAATCAAATTGGCGATGATTTCACTAATCATGATAGGAGACCTGAAAGCGCCCAATGACTAAAGAATTTTTTAGTACAGGAAAACCCCTTCCCAACGAGTATAAGTATGATCTACTGCGACAAATATAGTACATCACGAGATATCACTACAGCCGTCTAGCTAAAAATTAATGGATTTCTTTTTCCCCAACCCATTATTTTTGAATTTATTGGAAGTAAGAAAATCGGCCTATTTGAATTTTTGTCATTAAGTGGTTTGTTTGGTTTAGGTATTATGATTACATCTGCAACGTTCCATTGATTTGGGACGTGTTTAAGTTTGAATACAGCGTTAATTATTTGGAGGATCTTACGTAGTCCTTTTTCAGGAAGATCTTTTACTATTTGTCCTGTAATTAAGTCATATTCTGATGATTTCTTTGCATTCAGGTTAAGATTGATTTCCTTCCTCTTTTAATTCATGTAATGTGACAAAAGGTATATAATTGCAGTTATCCATTTTATTTACTGGTGGTATGTTTTCCTGGGCTGTTTTTCTACCTAGTATAAGCTGGAACGTGTTCTTAAGGTGGGTTGCAAACAACGAAGGTTTTTGCTTTGCACTTATAGTCCATGTCCCATCTTCATTTTTAACTGATGGAATTTGTAGTTTGGTCTTGCAGTAAGACCACTTAACTATAGTTTATTGGTCAAAAACTTTAGAGTTGTTTTATAATATGATGCTCGATTTCTTTGCCAGGCCCTTTTTGCTTTTCGTTTTGCTGTAACAAGTTCTCTAACTTCCAGAGGATAAGTAGCATTTCGGCGCATTTCCTTTGATCTTCAGGGTGTACTACTCGACGCTGCTTTTTGTACACTGTTTTTGAGGTGTTCTAGTTCTGCTTATATTCTTCCTAATATTATCCTCAACTAGTTTCTGGATTCATTCTCCCAGCAGGGAGAATCCACTCCCTTTTTTATTAGTTAGACAAGGTGGACTAGTTCATAATAACAGGCGGATTTATATGTACATTGCAATTTTCGTGTATATGATCTCTTCCTTTTTTAGAGGTTACTCTTGATCCCGTAGGTATTTTTTGCATTAAAATCCATTAAAATCACCTCCGATTATAAAACTTGATCCAGGTGATTTAAATAATGTGCAGTAGCCTACCTTAACTAAATTATATTTTATTGGGCTGGGGGGGGGGTGTTGGGGTAATATATTGATGATACACTATATTTTTCATTGTTATTTCAATTATTCCTCTTCAATTTTAAGAATTATAAAGTGTTTGATGATTTCTTTTATAACCACCGACGATCCTCCTCTTGCCACTCCTGCTGGACGAATGGCGTGGTAACAGTATTTTAACAGTATTTTCTGCATCCATATATTTTAAGATATGAGGTTGAAGTAAAATGGGTTTCCCAAACTAGGAAAATATCTATTTTTCAGTATCAGGGTAATATGCTTAATGTTAGCATGGACGTCATTTCATTTAGAGATTCTTGCTATCTAATCTGTTGCTTAGAGCTTCAAAGGGCATTTCTATCGGTTTGCTAGACTAATGTTAAGAGCTTCCATACTTTTTAGTATGTTTTCGAGCACAGTTGCTTCTTCGGCAGTGTCCTTCGAAATAAATGGTTTTGGCATTACCATACTTGTGAATATAGTTTTCGTTCTCCCGTGTTACTAACATGAGGTTTTGATTCCTCTTTGGTGAAAGCTTGATTAATTTTTTCCGGTATTCCTGGATTTTATTTTCTCGTTTTATTTCTTCAGATTTGACATATCGCTTATTTTGGCTCTGGCAACACTAATGTCATTATTTCTGAAACTCAGTATATTATTTCTAGTTAACGAAATGAGTCGCTTAACGCTTCAACAAAAGTAGGTTGGAAATTTACTTCCACAACAAAGACAATTGTCACACAAAATATGATCAAAACAAAGCACTCACACCCAACGGTATCAAGAAGTTTGTGCTCGTTGTGTTCGTTCAGCCGAAAATATGGCTGCGGTGGCCCAAAATGTGCACCAACGGTCGAGAACATCAATTCATCATCGTGCATCGGAAATGAACATCAGCCGGTCTTCCATACATCAAATTCTGCGTAATGATCTTGGTTTGTGGCCCTATAACGTTCAATTGGTCCAGCAATTGAAGCCCCGTGACCATCCTCGTGCGACAAACTCAAAATTGGCGGGGATTTTGCTCAAAAAATCATCTTTTCGGACGGGGCGCATTACCATCTCGGTGGGTTCGTCAACATACAAAATTGTCTCATTTGAGGATCGGAAAATCCACAAGGATATGTGGAAGGCCTCTTTCGTTGATTTATATAGCTACGATTTTTTCTTTCTTAATGATATGTTTACAGCATTTTCTATTTGATAATCCTTTTACTTGAGATCCTCAATAATTTCCTCTTTAACGCAGGTTGGGTGAAGACCTCTAGCCATAACTTTGATTGGGCGATCCTGATCATTCTTATCCGCATAGGTAAACAATTGATACCCCTTGGAATTAAGCTTTGTAGCCAAAGTTCTATTGGCTTCACAGTGTGCAACATTAATTGTCCACACGCCATTGTTTAGAGATCCGAGTTTATACTCGGCCACCGTAACTGATTTTATAATCCATTGTATAGTGGAGTGATTTCTCTTTTGATTTAACTGGTTTGTGTTCTAGAGCTAGTTGTTTCTTGCTGATTAACTGTTTTCTATAGAAACCTCGTTTGAAGTTGATGGTAAAGTGTCTGCCTTACTGGTGAGTGTTGAGCTTTCCTTTCCTTACTTGAACTTTTATTCAGGTTCAACACCCAATTTTTCTCTTTTCTAATTTTTCTTCGATTGCAGACTTGGATGTCGTCCCAAGCACGTGTTTCAATTGATTTTTTAGTTTTTCATTCTCTTCTTTTAATTTAGTTGTAAATTCCTTTATTTCTCTTAATTGTTCACACTGTTTAATTGTTCGGCATTTTCCTTCTCGAACTGTAAGATATGTCCAGTTGAAGATCTTGGTGATCTTGATAATTTGGAGCATCGTCCAAATGGGTTAAACAATGATTGATCCACCCCAAAAACCGTTGGGCCAGCCTCCGAACATTGTGCATTTGGTGCAGCATCTCTGCTGCTTCACCACCTGCAGCGTATTAAATTCCGTAGTTGTTGTACTCATTGTTTCTTTTTGCCAAGTTATACCACTGGCATTTGGTCCCCGGTTGCACTTTGCTACTGCCGAAGCAGTACCTGCCCCTTGCGACATGGACGCGGTTGTTGCCTAGGTGTACACAAAGACAGTTGAAACTGAGCACCCTAGACTGAGGGGCATCGAAAACAAAAGCCTCCAATATTATGTCTCCCTCCCCAAACTAGAGAAAATCAAAATTCCAAAGTGGATCAACTTCAATGCAACGTTTGCGATAGAATTGCTTCAGAAGTGGCTTACGCAAGCACCAATAGCAACCAAGGCAACGTTACCAAGACTACAGTTGAACTGGCCTCATTTTACTTGCGAATTTAATGAAGATAAGGAACAACGAGACATCAATTTGATAAAACACCAACATACTTTTGGACGGTTCCATGATAGTCCTAGGATAGTTGAAAAACAAGCCTCATAAATTTAAAAAAAATTTGACAAATCGAATTTCGGGAATCCAGAATTAGGCAAAATCAGGCACAATTTATGGTGAACGGTCTTCAACACTTCTTTGAGACAGCAATCTAACTAACACCAATGATATTAGAAGAAAACCCAGATCAATTGGAGCTGAAATAACACATTGTGGGGTCCACTACAATGACGACATCATGCAACACCATTGAAAATGTATGGCTTAGGCAACCCAATTTCAATACAATCAAAAATATTATGGTCTCGGACTGCAAGCAAACAAGAAGCACACACAGCAGGACAAATCAAATATTCCAATTTCGTACAAGGTGATGTTTTGCCCGTTGGTGGTCGAGTGCAAAACAATACCTCTTGGAGCTACCATGAGAAGCATACAACTATCATCCCTAAGACCAACCACCAACACAATTAACTTTGGCTCACCTCCACGCCAGGTACTAGATCATACACAGTCGAAATCTAACACAACATTTCATATCTAAATGTAAGATGTCATCGTTTCAATTCGATATCCGATAGCACAGCTTATGGTAAATTTACCAGCTGCACGTATCATGCGTAGCATAAAATGTTTGAGAACTCGACTCGATTATGCTGGAACTCTTCTGAATCGCACAAAAGAGTGAAGATGTCGCAACACATATGTTTAGAGTGCATTCATCGCAGCCTATGGAAGAGTCACGGCACGTAGAGGATTGGCTGTGATTTGTATAGTGATAATGGTACCAATTTTGTCGGTACCAAGAACCAAATTGAGCGCAAATTGGCTGCACTGATTGGTAAATCTAATATGAAAACTGCTCAACTATATTGGCAAATGATGGAACAACATAGCATTAATTACATAGAATGCCGGCTTCACACCATTTTGGAGTACTTTGGGAAGATGCAGTAATGTCAGTGGAAAGATGCTTAATAAGGGTTACTGGAGAAGCAACACAGACTTTGAACAACTAACCACCGACCCCAAACATGTCACCTTTTTAACTCCTGAACACTTTTTAATCGGTACACCGTTACTATCATTCCACAAAATACAATGACAGAAAGAAACATTCACGAAATAATACGATGGAAGTTGGTAGAAAAAATTAAACATGATTTCTGAATTAAATGGCATAGCAAGTACTAGTATCAAATTAAAGACCAAAATGCTCGGGTAGTTTCACCTCGTGGAAGGAGTACAAATAAAAAGACCAATTCAAAAGACTTTCGCCACTACCCATAGAATCTGAGAACGAGATTCACCGCACAAATACCGCTCATCGAAAAAAGAAGCAAAGTTGCGACTAAATCCACTAACAACAGATGCCGAACCGTGAACCTGATGGCATTACGGTGGAAAATCATTGTAAACTACAACTTATCAGGACGGCATCACCTCTATAGAATACTACATCATCATTTAAATTGTACTTGCTAAACTACGTGGAAGGCGGAGAAGAAACTAAAGTTTTGTGATGAATTTATACAACAGCTAAATGAACAAATACAGGAAATTACATCTCGTAAAATGCCAAACAACCTTGGTGATGCTTTTGGTATCATGAATCAAAGGGATGTCTTACACAAAGAAACTGGCTAGAAAAGGCAAAATCTAATGAAAAATATTTAAGATTATTGCGTTTTAAGATTTTCGCATTTTTTTTAATTATCACAGTTCCTAGATGGCGAACAATTATTTATAGATGGTCATCATTATGACAGAGTACAATTCATTACAACATATGCACATAGGAGGAGGAAGGCAACCGAATTCAAGACAATATTTCACCAAGCATTATAATTCCCAGAAAAGACAACGACAATAGTCTTGGGCACATTTGCGATCTGCTAACCGTGCAGACAAGAGCCACAAGAAATCAAATTTTATTTCCCATCCAGATACCTTTCCATATTCTGAGACATATCAATTATTTCACATAGTTCCAATCCCAAAATTCTTTAATGATCAATTACAAAAATACGAACCACAGAATATCTAGTAGCAAATGTGCATCGGGAACATTACGCTCTTCTTCTAGTTACGAATTTTTCGCCAATTTCGCCAACGTATAATCCAAACAACTACAATGTAAAATGAACCTGGAAATAGTTCTAGAACAACCATATTACACCAGACGAACTACTGGACATAAACCAATGGATGGTTTCGATAACAGCACCAAAAATAGTTGATTTAATATGTAATCATCGGCCACTCAGCCTAGCTCTGAAATGCATATTAGAAAACGAGGATTTATATCTCACATACACATCACTGCCTCAATCAGAATTCAGAGTGAATGCAGAAATTCATCATATTTATCTGAGCCACTGCGAAAAATAGAGACAGGCACCAACAATCCAGCTGATGAAACATTCAAACAAGAGTTTTGAAATCCAATATCGATTTGATCGTCCTTGAGTTCGATTGTATAGAACTGTGCCATAGTAAGTAATCCTAAAGAGCAAAGCAGCAATCAACATTGAATAAAAAAAACACTCAAACTCTTTCAACTTGAATGAGGGGAAATACCCCATGCGCAAATTAGTCAATATTTCAAAAATTACTCAAAGAGAGAAAATCGTGTACAATTATGAATGAAAATCCCATATATATTGCTTTTCCCCGTTACTCATAAAAATGTTCTCCCTCACAAACCCGGTCGTATTCACACACAAACTAACTATACACAACACCACGTGCCAAAAAATTGGGAAAATCATAAACAATAATAAAACCCATTCCACTTTCACCATTTCGGCGACACAAATTTTAAGAATACGGAAAAATCAACAGATCATCGTCTATCATCCATCATAAATCTTATTTTATATAACAAGTGCCTGCCTCAACCCAATTTAAATTCAAAATTTTGATTGACAACAATTTATGGAATAAATCGAATAACTTTTGAATTTATTAATTCGCTTCAATGAAAATCAAAATTTATAACCAAACTCATCATAAAAGGATACAAAAGGGGACAAAGATGAGATATATGAAGAATTGTTACACCAAACAAAAAAAAAGGATTTTCATCTTTTCTTATGTATTTATGTTTATTTGTATATAGCCGTACAAAAATAATACAAGGAATGAATTCTGGAATGAGGGAGGCATGAATGAAGAAGGATGCGTGGTGTAATGAGAAAAAATTTCGTCTAGACGATGAAGAGGTTAATTCTTGGCGTATTGTAAACGAAAAACAAATCACTCTTGTGTATCCCCAGAACACCACAAATGAGTGTAAAACATATATACATATTATTACACACATATAGACAAGATAAAGGATGGATGGATAATTATTTTGAATTCCTTACGTCTCCTATATCGAAATTCGAACGAAATACCACCCCCACACACTCCCGATACTCGTTTCGGAAAAATAATAAAACATTGATTACCAATTTGTTGTGCTTATCGCGATAGATTAACGTGCAAATGGGATAATACATTTTCTTTCGATATACGTGGATTGATTGCATTAGACGTATCAAATCATTATTTTTGAGGCTAGAGCATTCTCAACCAAGACCTGAACGGGTTAAAATTTAAATAACGACACAGATAGGTGTGTTATATCGCTCGTTTACATGTAAAGTAGCTTACAAAAATCTAATAACATCAGCAAAATTGTATAAATATTTTCGGGGGGAGGAGGAAAATAAACCTACCTCGATTTTCTTTTATTTTCTTATTTTTCTCGCAGACATAAGACAATCGCTGTTATTAAATTTTCCGTAATATCGCGTGCGTGTATTATCACACTTCGGCAGTTCAGTTGTTGTATATTGATTGCCATAATCAAATATGTTTTTGATTTCGAAGGGTGGGTGTCAAGTAAAATTATTTGAAACGTCAAGGTTATAGACAAAATTGTGCTGTCTGATAAGGTTATTGAATGCACGACTCATTTTTATTTCATTGTATGTGTAGAATTGGCATTGTAGTAATTATTTACTTACCCCGTATCGATCCCATTTTCGTTGGTACTAAGTCCAAGATTTTACATATGGTACCTTACGCTATTATTGTTCGATGGCCTGTGGCCATAAAACTTAACAGTCAACAATGTAAGACTTGCCACGTTATTAACCTGTGCTATGTCCTCGACTCTTATACTGTTCCCGCCCTCACTGGAGTCTGTCATCCTAGGCACGGCTTGCTCCGCTGAATGAACTTCAATTAGAAGTGTGAAATAGCACCGGAGATTTTAGACTTTCGGGGATTATTTGGAAAACATTGGTGGTTTAAGCGTACTTGGAGAGCAAGCTGAGAGAACGGATCCATGGCTTATATATACATCTTAGTGAACAAATTGAATGCAGACTCCCAATTTTTAAATAAAAGAAATCATGCATTGGAATGTATTACATCATCGCAAAACTCATAGTTAACATTACCTAAAAAGATTGGAGTCATGGTAACTCAAGGTGCAGTTATCAGTACGTGCCCTATGTGTTCATGGTGATCATTAATATCATTACTATTGGCCATTACTTATGGCCAATGCAATCAATTTCGTGAACTACTAAATATCGATCGCAAACAGTTTGTTGCGAATCAAAAAATTTGTTTTAATGTTTTTCGTCGGCACATTAATCGGTAATATGTCGACCGAAATACGTATGTTGTATTTGCAAGCGGAAACATCATGTTACATTACACCTCCATCAAAAATAAACCAGGAACGTTGGCCCTATCGACTAAAATGCGATAATAGTTCAACCAATTGAATTCAAGCAATTTTACCAACAATGGTCGTGTTAGTTGAAGATAAGTTCGGTCAAATGCGGAAATGTAGTGCCTTACTGGACTTTGGGTCCTTCATGTCCAAGAACTGTGCCCGGAGATAACAATTACAACAAGAAAAGGCAAACAGAAATATTACAGGGTTGACATCTGAGAATCTGATGGCAAATCAACTATTCTGCTGAGATCTATCTACGATGCCCACACAGTGCTTATTATTAAAAATGTACCCATTAAACTTCCAACAATGACGATTTGCATCGAAAATAATGAGTCCTCACTTTGACATATCCGCATCTATTGATTATAATTGGAGCTGACAACTTTTTTCAAATCTTAGAAAAAAATCAAAAGCGCTATAACACATTATCTACATATATTTTAGCCTAACCTGACTGCCTAGCTGCGTGCCTATGCTATATGAATTTGCCATGAGTTTGTTTTATTAAAACCCTGAATTTTTTATTGGCGATTTTTATCGAATGTATATAGCGCTGGTTTCTACGTCTACAACGGGGACGAGAATTGTGAAATTCATTGTTATGATAGTTTTAATCCACCTTGCTTCATAGCAAACTACGATTTACATTTTGTTCACCAGATGTCAACTACTTTGTTGCAAACCGCGAATGTATCAAATTATTTTTTATACCGAATATCACCTACCGAATCAACAAATAATTACATTCGAAGCAGATAATGAAGATGAAGCGTTGCTTGCAGCACAAACTGGCTGAACGAAGCGTGAGTTATGGTTTCATCTCAACTTCAACGATCAAAACGCACGTCATTTCCAATATACTGACATTTCCCACCATTACGTTTACGTACGCGATAAATGGCAACTTCGCCAAAGAGGTGGAGAAAAGGTTCACACACGAATGTATACAGTAAGCTTGAGAGATGAGGAGCGTATCTTCCTGCGGCTGCTTTTGCTACATATTCCAGGTACCACCAGCTTTGAATTTGTACGAGCATCCAATGGTATTATTTACAAAACCTTCAAAGAAGCTGCAGCTTCACGGGACCTACTGCTAAACGATGATGAATGGGATCACTGCGCTTAACAGAAGCAACAGTCTTTCAAATGCCAAGACAGCTTCGAGAGACTTTCGCTCATATTTGTTGCCTTTGTCAACCTTCAAATCCTCTTGAACTCTGGTTGAAGTATGCAGATGACATGACTGCAGGCTGAAGGGTGATCGAGCAGTTCACAGCGGATTTAACTGGTACCGCTGATTGACACTTCTTGTTTTGCGATGCGATTGACATCACCCGAAGCAAACATTTTACGAGAAGCTTCACTTATTATTGTCGATGAGATTTCATCCATTCAGCGGAAAGGTTTTCGTTGTTTATTTATTTATTTATTTATATAATTTAACTACAGGGTTACAATCGGTAATTATTACAGTTATTAAAAATAAGCGACATGACAAAATTGAAAAAGTTATTTAATTTCAGAACGGTTATTATAAAATTTAAATAGTTCGTTCCTACACGATAAGTTCAAGACTGGTTCAGATGAACAATAATTTGTGGCCACCGCTCTCGTAAATATGAATTCGTCCCGGCGACGCAAGCACCGTTCTGGAACATAAAAGCCGAAGCTGGTGAATATCTCGGCACAATCTAAACGTGAACATAATACGTCACGGACAAATATTGCGGATGAAATATCACGTCGGTGATCTAACCGTTGTAATCCTAAGAGAGCACAACGATCGCAATAAGGCGGAAGTACGTGCTCATGTGCCCGCATTGAAGGTAAACCTTTAAGCGCGTAGATAAGAAACTGTTTTTGAACACTCTCAATTCTCTCGGAATGGTATCGGTAAGAAGGTGACCAAATATGTGAGGCATACTCCAAAATTGATCGAACAAATGAGACAAACAGAGATTTCAAGGTTATCGGATCACAGAAATCCTTACAATTCCGTTTAATAAAACCAAGTATCATATATGCTCGGCTTATTATCGAATCAATATGCCTTGTAAATGTGAGATCTCGAGTGAAAATAACACCCAAATCGGATATAAACTTAACTCTAACGACTTCTTCATTATAAAGCGAATACTGATATACAATATAATCGGAAAGCGGGTACGCCAGAATGACATTGCCTTACATTTACTCACGTTCAGCAACAGTTTGTGCAGACTTCCGAGGAATGACTTGCAGAAGCATCTAGATACGTCATAGGTAAGGGGAACCCAACGGTCTTTCTTTTCATATTGATAAAATTCTAAAACTTTTTTGGAGGAGAAGTTAAATCTTCCTCGATCTGCAGAATATAATTATTATACAGGAACCAGTTTAATGTTTTAAACTCCTTCCGTGCGGTCTCAAATTCATGATAATACAGGGTTATCCAATTCGAGGTTGATAAAGTAGAAATCTGTATACCGACATCTGTCAAAGATAAACGTCAAGTACGCTGTCATTTATTTAGTTGACATTCTGCCATTTAAGAATATGGAGCATTTAACAATCGACCAACGCGTTAAAATTATTAAATCTGCTGATGCTGATTTTTCGAACAAAATTTTCTTCAGTGATGAAGCTCATTTTTCGCTTGGTGGATACGTTAATAAGCAAAACTGTAGAATTTGGGGCTCAGAAAATCCACAATTGATTGTAGAGAAGCCATTACACCCGGAAAAAGTCACTGTTTGGTGCGCATTGTGGTCTGGTGGTGTGATTGGGCCGTATTTTTTTGAGAACAACCATGGACGAACCGTTACCGTCAATTCTGAGCGCTATGGCCGCATGTTAACCGATTATTTTTTTACGAAAATCGAAGATTATGATCTTGACGATATGTGGTTCCAGCAGGATGGAGCAACCAGTCACGTAACACGAGCAAATCGAGATCTTTTGCAAGAGAAATTTCCTGGACGTTTGATTTCGCGATTGGCTGATGTCAATTGGCCTCCAAGATCCTGTGATTTAACGCCTTTGGATTTCTTTTTGTGGGGCTACGCGAAAGATCGTGTTTACGCAAACAATCCTCAAACTCTTGACGAATTGAAAACTAATATTCGTAAGGTAATGGCCGAGATACCGCCCGAAATGTGCCGAAAAGGCATTGCAAATTACCTCAAAAGAATCAAGGCCTGTAAGAAGTCCCGTGGAGGACATTTGAATGATATCTTGTTTAACTAAAAATGGCAAGGATCAATCTGTAAAATGAAATAAAAATTACAATACATTCCGAATATTTTGTGTTTTTTTTAAGTTTACTTTATCAAGCTTGAATTGGATAACCCTTTATTTCGAACAGTGTATTTTATATAGAGAGTGTAGTTTATTACGGCGTGTCTCTATGTCCTTTAATTGCTTGTTATACCACGGTTCACGGAAGCAAGGCTTAGTTTTTTTCCGCGGGATATGTTTTTCTACACCAGTGTTGACAAGTTTGTTAAAAGACAAAACTATTGTATTTAGATTTCCTCCGAACTGAAGAAATTCCCAATCCGAATTGAGCAGAAATTCATTTAAGGAAGCGTATAGTCGGCATTTCTAAAATCAAAAAAAAAATTATCAATAGGAAAACTAGTGTCGCATTTTTCATGAAAAATATTTAACATAACTGGAATGTGGTATACGCTGGTACAGCCTGTAAGGTCCTCGCACGGTGAGACCTCTGAGTACATGTTATCGGTTGAAAAAATTAAATCCAGATATTTACCCTGAGTATTGCTCGTTCGGTTAATTTGGGTTGTTGAGATGCTAGCGAAGTAGTCCACAGTAGTGATCCCTCTGATATCTGTGGAAGATGATGTGAAAATACCGTTGATATCAGAAAAGTTCACCTCAGGCAGATTGAAGTCACCGAAAATCATCAGCTGCTCATCAGTATGAACAAAAGGGACTATAGCAAGGTTGATGAAGTTGATGATCTCGATATAAGTATCCAGGCTTGACCCACATGTAACGTAAACGATCACGGCGAGAATTGACGAATCGGCTAGTTTAAACCGTACAGCAATGACATCATGAACTTGATGGGAAGCCACCTTCTCATTCGGAATTGAGTTTTTCACGGCGATCAAAACACCTCCACCTTTCATTGTCGTGACATGGTTGTATCGATCTTTTCGGTAGACGATATAATCCAATGGGAAGAATTCTTCGCTATTCATAGAATTAGTAAGCCAAGTCTCACAAATGATTATGACTGCATAGTTATTGTCTAGGACACCCAACCGAAACTCTTTAGACTTGCCTCGAATACTGAAAGCGTTATGGTAATAAATTGTCGAAGAGGCAGGTTTTCTGGAGACTTAGTGTTAGTGGAGACTTTCAACAGACACTTCCAGTTGTTGTGAGAGGAACCCAAGCTGACATCATCAAGTACTATATGAAATCAAGCAATCTGTGGAGAAACTTTCTTCAATTGTCTCATCATCCTCTTATCAAAGGTATCAACAATGACTGCACAGTTCAAATTCCTCAGCAAATGATCGAAACTGGAAATCTGGTTGAAAATATTTTTGGCACAAATATTTCTGAAATATCTGTGCAGGAGTTGACAAAACGCGTCATTGATGCACCGACGAATCAACACACTATTAGGATGAATCGTAAGATCATTAACATGATGCCAGGACAAGCTGAAATTTATGACAGCGCTGATTCGGTGATCTCAGAGAATCCAAATAATGTGTAAAATTATCCAGCAGAGTTTCTCCATGATCAAACGCCATCAGGAATGCCACCTTATATTTTACTTCTGAAGCCTGGAATAATGCTGCGCTGAGAAATTTAAACCCAAAAAAAGGAATGTGCAATGGCACTCGAATGGTTGCTAAGAAGCTACACCGAAACTTTATAACAGCTGAAATTTTAAGTGCAATCGTAGAGATATCGTCTTTATTCCGCGAATTGATTCGGCTCCAACAGACACCACATTGCCATTCATACTGAAGCGACAACAATTTCCGATCACTCCTGCATACGCCATCACAATCAACAAATCGCAAGGTCAAACTTTCGATCATGTCGGAATTGATCTACAGACAGCAGTTTTCTCGCATGGACATCTGTCTGTTGCAGTGTCACGCTGCAGAAATCTTGCACAAATGAAAGTCCGCATAATGGAAAATCCTCAACAAGGGAAGTTGCTGCTAGATGAACGTCATTTCACTCGAAACATCGTTTTCCGCGAATTCTTCCAAATGTAAAAATGTAAGCAATAAAAATTGATTTTAAATTTAGTCGAATAGTAGTTATTTAACTTTTTGTATATTTGACAGAATATTTCACACCCCCAGCTTCATTCATTGTCTTGCTGTGTAGTATGCTTGCTGGGCGTTTTCTATTATGCGAAATTTCACTTTTCGTCTGCGAGTTTTAAATTGGTGCGAAGGATTTATGACTTTATGACTTTACACTTACTTATCACTAACCCAGCACCCACCTCTCTAACCACAACCACCTACCACCAAATTAAAACTATCTACTTTCAACTATTCACTATTATTATTTTCCAAGAGTACTTTAATTTTGACGGGCGGCTTAGCCGCTCCCGAAACAGCTAGTTCTTAAATAAAACTGTGTTTGAATGGGTAATTTCAAGGAATCCGCGAACAATCCCTATACTGAATACTGATAGCACTGAAGCGCTCACCACTTTTAAACGAGACAATTTCAGTTTGGAACAAACAGTATAGAAATTTTGGGAAATTGAAGCTTAAAGTCGTCTAAGTAAGATACTGGCGCATGTTAGGAGACTCATAACGGTGAAAGTTACTATTTACCTCATCATTCTGTATTAAAGGAAACTAGCAGTACGACCAGTGGTGATATTGCCTTGTGGTGTTTGACCGATCAATCAAAATCAGCAGCCTCGTATCATTAAACGACAAATTAATGATAGGTCCAACCATCCAACAGAAATTACCAGAAATCTTATTAAGATTTCGTACTAAGAAATATGCTTTAGTGCCCAATATTGAAAAAATGTATCGGCAGGTCATCGTATCGGAAGAACATAGAAAATACCAATTACAATATAACCCCTATAATACGGTATTCTTATAAAGCGTTTTCATATTATGCGATTTCATGTCCCTCGATTTACACGTGTTTTCCCCATATAACGCAGGGATTTCCCACGTAATATTTCTGTACTGTTAAATTTATAATGATTTATACAGTTCAGAATCAATTTCGTGTATGTTTGCACAAAATTCGGTTACTGCAATGGCGCGAAAATCCAAACGACACGTTGAAACATTATCGGCGTACTCGAATCACTTTAGGTCTTACATGCTCAGCGTTTCTCACCATCAGAACAAGGCAACAAATAGCAATTGACTCAGAGGATGAAACAATCCAGAAACATTCAGTGATTTTTAAGTAGACGACATTTTAACATGCAGTAATGACATGGAGGAAATTGTTGCATTAAAAGAGAATGTTACGAAAATAAAGGGTTATCCAATTTAAGCTTGATAAAGTAAACTTAAAAAAAACACACAAAATATTCGGAATGTATTGTAATTTTTATTTCATTTTACAGATTGATCCTTGCCATTTTTAGTTAAACAAGATATCATTCAAATGTCCTCCACGGGACTTCTTACAGGCCTTGATTCTTTTGAGGTAATTTTCAATGACTTTTCGGCACATTTCGGGCGGTATCTCGGCCATTACCTTACGAATATTAGTTTTCAATTCGTCAAGAGTTTGAGGATTGTTTGCGTAAACACGATCTTTCGCGTAGCCCCACAAAAAGAAATCCAAAGGCGTTAAATCACAGGATCTTGGAGGCCAATTGACATCAGCCAATCGCGAAATCAAACGTCCAGGAAATTTCTCTTGCAAAAGATCTCGATTTGCTCGTGTTACGTGGCTGGTTGCTCCATCCTGCTGGAACCACATATCGTCAAGATCATAATCTTCGATTTTCGTAAAAAAATAATCGGATAACATGCGGCCATAGCGCTCAGAATTGACGGTAACGGTTCGTCCATGGTTGTTCTCAAAAAAATACGGCCAATCACACCACCAGACCACAATGCGCACCAAACAGTGACTTTTTCCGGGTGTAATGGCTTCTCTACAATCAATTGTGGATTTTCTGAGCCCCAAATTCTACAGGTTTGCTTATTAACGTATCCACCAAGCGAAAAATGAGCTTCATCACTGAAGAAAATTTTGTTCGAAAAATCAGCATCAGCAGATTTAATAATTTTAACGCGTTGGTCGATTGTTAAATGCTCCATATTCTTAAATGGCAGAATGTCAACTAAATAAATGACAGCGTACTTGACGTTTATCTTTGACAGATGTCGGTATACAGATTTCTACTTTATCAACCTCGAATTGGATAACCCTTTACTAGCGGATGGAGGATTCTATTTGAGAAAGTAGAAATCAAATATAAGCAGCTTGTGTGAGATAAAAGACGACGAACTTGTGAGCGGCATATGAAAAGGCAGAGCATCTACAATCAAAACACTGGCATCCAATAAACGACTAATTCTCCTTTAAAATTCAAGAAGAAAATATTGCGCATAAGAGAGAAAGAGGTCTGCTAAAAATGAAACAGAGAATGAAATCGCAAATCCCAGATGTCGTGTGTCAATACCATCTGTCACTACTCACTAGACCAAATTAAAAATTTCAAACAGATCTGTCATTTAGTTCAGTTTTGACAGGCATTGAAAACAGACAACCCATGATTTTTTTGCAAACATGCGGAAAAAAGTGAATTTCGTGTGCTAATTAAACATTATTTTTTGCGTGAAAAAAAACTTACGCAAACCAAAACAAAGCTTGATAAATATTATGTGGACTCTTCACCATCGATTAAAATAATTCACAAATGGTTTACTTGGGGTCTATTATGAAATTTATTCGTCTCGGATTTTTCCGTTAACGGATATATCCGTGTTATTATGAAACTAAAAAGTAAAATCGAATCGGATTTTTCCGTTCACAATCCGACTGCTATTTAGTTGACGTATTTGTATCCGATTGATGTCATTTTGTTTTTGTAACCTCAAATTATTTAAAAAAAAAATAATGTTGCTAACTTCAATTTTTTTATTACCAATCCGATAATACAAGTTTCATAATAGGGTAAATCCGTGTCGAATCGGATATATCCGTTAACGGAAAAATCCGAGACGGATAAATTTCATAATAGACCCCCTGGTTTTCGTTGTGGTCGTACAAGCACAACTGATGCCAAACGTTCAGGGCGCCCAAATGAAGTCACCACACCAAAATGGTTGACAAAATCCATGATACGGTATTGCAGAGTAAAACTGCGGGAGATTGCTGAAATAGTATTCATCTTACATGAACGTGTGCGCAATATATTACACGAACATTTGAATATGAAAAACGTATCCGCGCGTTGGGTGCCGCGTTTGTTTACAATCGACCAAAAACGCACACATCTGACAACTGGCAAAGGCAGGTTTGGCGATGTTCAAGCAAAATAAAAAGTGTATAAGTAGGTGTCGATTATCATGGTCGTTGTCATACAGATTGACGCAAATGGAAGAATTTCCTACGGTTGTGTAATTAATTCGAGAGTGCTGAAATAGACCAATATACGGAACAATCACAATACACCATTACAATTGATAAAAACCAAAGTGAAATATAAAAAAAATTCGTGAATTCGAAAAGTTAATTGTTAAAATAGAATATAGATGGAAATGTGAAAGAATCAAAAAATTTCGTACGCTACGCAGTAATTCGCTAGTAGTACAACTACATGGTATTGCTCTATATATATAGAAAATATTTCAATGTATTAAACAACATCAGTCGTCGCGACCTGATGAGAATACTGAGTTTTTCAAATCATTAATCTCGTCTGTTCGAAACTGATTGTTGTGATTCTTACACATTAGCCATCTATAAGTCAAAAAATTCAAAAAAATAAAAAGGAGTTTCTGTGTCGTTTCATAACTGTGGATGTTACTATACACCGGAGACCAAAACACTGCGTGCGCCGAAGAAGGGTACGGCGGTTTTATCAGCTAGCACGGTCATGGCTACAGTTGTTTGGGATGCACGCGGCAAAATCCACATCGATTAAATTCAAAAAAGGAGAACAGTCAACGGCAAATATTACTGCAACTTGGCGAAGAAAAAATCAATGAATTCGAATTGCTTGAACATCCGCCATATTCTCCAGACTTAGCCCCCTGCGACTATTTCCTGTTTCCGAACTTGAAGAAATGGCTTGGCGGAAAGAGATTCGGTTCTAATGAGGAGATCATCGATGCAACAAACGTCTATTTTGAAGGATTGGAGAAATCATATTATTCGGAAGGGATCGAAAAATTGGAAAAACGTTGGACTAAGTGTACCGAGCTAAAAGGTGACTACGTTGAAAATAAATTTTTTTTGGCCGAAAATATTATTCCTTGTTTCATTTTTACCAGACTTCTCACTCCGCCCTCGTAGTTTCTCTATAGGTAACATTAGTCACGTATAAAATCTAAAGATAATCCAGCAGATTATGGTTCTAGATGTAGTACTCTCAACAAAATTATCAATTTGACGCAGTGGTGGAGGTACTGAATGGTTGGTTCAGCAGCATACATCATAGCCAGTGAGTGAATGAGTTACTAAATTTTCTAGAAACCGGTATGATATGGAATACAGCAAAGCGTGACTTTCACTACGGACAGTTGCACTTCACGTGGCATGTACACAACAAGAACAAACCTGGTTAGACAAACTTTTGAACTTGATTTTAAGTCATAAAAAATATTCCGAATAGTGACATACGTTCTGAGGTTCATAAATAGCATAACAACGCAGCTGGCATCAACAATTGACGAAGATGGTATTTGCGAGATAGTGGTCGATTATAAAATTCGTATTGTGACTTTGATAATAAACATCCTGTAAGTTTACCACATAAACACATATTTACAACCAGAGTCGTACGTAGGGGATGTTCATTTGTCTCAACTTCACGCTTACTAGTTATATAAGGCAGCAATATTGGGTGATTAATGGCAGAAGCACACTTCGAAGTATGGATGGGTTATTTGTACGAGATATGCAGCTAAAACCACTAAACAAATAATGGGAAACTTACCAGCAGCTAGGGTCACTCTGACAAAACCATTCGAAAACTGCGGAATTGATTTTGCGGGGTCAATTTATTTTACGGCGAGAAAGGAGAAAGGAAACTCGATTTTCACGAAGGTCTATACATATGAATGAAATCTACACTGGTGACCTGTCCTCTTCCGTTTAATTAATCTGGTTTTCAATTCTAATAGTCTGGAATTACGGCATAATTTACTATTTTGCATAAAATTCCATCTTCAACGCCTGGTGCAAGTAGAAACTGCTTTTTTTGACAAATTCAACTTTATTGAAAATATAATTGTTACAAAGATTAATAATCGAAATATTCACCATTACTATCTATGGTCCTTTGCCATTTACCAAGTTATCATATCATCTGATGAATGCCATCGCGCTAGAAACTTCGAAGCAAAATAGACATCGAGCCATTTTAGCACATCTTCAACTTTTGTGAACTTCTGGTCCTTCAAATATAATGACATCGGTCTGAATTAATGGTAATTAGAGGGAGCCAAGTCTGGAGAATATGCCGCATGCTGTAAAACTTCCCAGCCTAAGGAGGTTTCTGGGTTAATTTGGTGTATATATGGACGAGCTTTATCATGTAGCAATATCACCTTCCGCCTTCCTTGGCCGTAAATGGTCTTTTTCCCTCCAGAGCATCACTTAATCCACTTTTCATCACCCGTAATGATTTTGTGCAAAAAATTCTTTGTTTTGTACCGCGAAAGTAAATTCATGCAGATGTTTTATTCGGTCAGTTTATATATGAGGAACCCATTTTCCTTCCATCTGTATTTTTCCCATTGCATGCAATCGAAGTGATATTGCTTGGTGAGTAACTACTACTGTTCTGAAAGCTCTTTTTGAGTTTGACACGAATTTTCTTCAAGTATAACTTTAAGTTCTTCGGCTTCAACCTGTTTTACTGCACCTGGACGTGGATCGTCCTCAAGACTTAAATTGTCATCACGAAATCTTGCAAACTTCTTTTTTACTTATTATATCGATGCACACGGAACGACAGATTGTAAATGATTGAAATTTATGTCATAAAAACAGCAATAACTAACATATAGTATATCCAAAATAGCAGACGATTTGGATGCGTTCAAGTATATTTTAATGCAACTTCAAAGCCCAGCTTCTACTTGTACATCTAATAATTTTTCGTTTGTGATATTAAGTAGCGCGTTTCATCTTGGTGACTATAGAGGTATAGTTACGAATGAGGCGAGAAGAGAGAAAGCGGCCGATTTTCTCTAATTCTAGGCAGTACTTTCAAATTGTTGGAACATCATTATTCCAATGTGGAGTTTCTTTGGAAACTATGATTGTATATTGTTGATAGATGCAATATAACAGAATAAAAATGGTCTGAGTCAATGTCAAAGCTCCACAAATTTTTTTGAGTTCAAAGATGTAGTCAATTTGATTGCCATTCTCCCTTTGTTTATTTTAAAAGCGCCTTTATAAATGTGTTGCTTGGGCAATGCTAAACTGGAACAGGGACTGAGCTGGGTTAAGGTGTTAATCTCAGTATAAATACTATCTCAGTCTCTAATGGTCTATCAGGATACCTGGCACCTTCCTGATCGAGTAGACTTATCTGTGTATTTCTTCACAAATGAACACGCTTTTTCTCCGATGGTCGTGAGACATTTTAAAAATCTAAATAAAAAACCAAAAATATAAAATACGACTCTGTGACAAAGTCGGGATCTACTGCTCATTGCACTCAACTGATCAGGTCTCCTAAGTGCAAAGAAAAAATGAGACAAGAATACAGGATAATGGGACACAAGCAATTATTACGATTAATCCCTTAATTAACAGCTACTATAGGTCATCTGGATAATGTCGCTATAGCAAATATATTGCCTGTAGAACCAGGACACAGATTTGGCATAACCGTGATGATGGCTGACGAATTAATCTAAATGCTCAGGTTCTTGCACATCACTTTCACCATTACAAGAGAGCCTTGGTTGTTTTTCTACTCGTAAATGCAGAACGGACCGTTATTGTTTTAAACTAAAAACTTTGAAACTTTATTATAAAACTTTACTACTTTTATATGCAGAGAAAACATGTAAGATTCCTACTGCGGTATTCTTAATAAAATAAATCTAAATATTTTTTTTGCTATAAAATTACAGCAACGCTGGCGTATAGGAACGGTTAACAGTGAAATGGATCGTCATAACCTCTAGGTACGAGCTAGAGTGAGTTTCCATTTTTTTTCATCTGCGAACCATCTACGCATGGCCGAAGTATTTTACATTTCGATAAGGGGTCATATAGATATGTTCCTTTTCATAACCGTTGAAAAATCCTTTTTCCAGAAAATCAAGAATTCCAACGATCGTTCTTTTCTGATTTTTGTGTTACCTCTAATAAAAGGTGAATAGAAGCCCGCGAATAAATTTATATTTAGGAACGGAAGGAAGTTCGACTGGAATACCTTAAGAGTTATTCTAGGGAGTTCACAACCGGTACTGATTCTAAAACCACCTGTATCTATACCGAAGCCTGAAGGACTAGTGAGCAAGGTAGCTGATACTTCTAATAAAGCTATTGCACATGCGGGTCCCCTTAATAAACCTTTAAATAGACCTCGATTACCTAGGTAGTCGAAAGAACTTCGAAGTACCCATCAGAAACGTAGGAAACTGTTTAGAAAAATCTAGTAAACAAAAGCTACTGATAACTTGAAATCCTATAAAAATCGCTCAGAACATACAAATACGAACTAAGAAATAAAAGAGCGATGGATGCTACAGTCTGATAAAATCAGCAGACATTTAAGATATCTAGGCTACGTATAAAAAACTAGTGCTAAAATCCCGAGTACTCTTTAATGACCAGATTGGCTCTCGACCACAACTGGTAGGAAATTATTGAAGATGCTAATGGAAATTTAATTTATCTTCTACTCCGAAATCGCATCGCAACGGTCAAGATGCTCGAGGGTTCCACGCCTCGCAAGACAAATAACAGGAGGAAAAACTAACTAACTAATATAGTCAAGCTAACCTAGATATCGTTTTCTTCTGCGACAAAGATATTGGAAAAAGATGGAGTCTGAAGACTGACTTCGCTTACTAGCTCTACGCTCCCGCCTGAGAGCCTATTTCATTATATGATGTTACCGCCTAACGCCGGGTCTAAATAGCCTAAAGCCTTTTATAAAAGTGCAGCGAACAATTGCCGTGAACATCAATGGAGTACTCATAAGCACTCAAGCAGTATATAAATTACTTTTATCCCACACTTCTTGATGCCCCAAGTAAAATTAAAACATAGGCCGCGTGCTCAGCTATAAGACTCAACCGAGCTCCATGTGAACCCACAGGAGCACACGACATTCATCTATCTTAAATAACAGAGACAGCCCTGCTTTTGCATCACCGCCCGTTGATTGTCGGTTTAGAATTTATATGAAAGAAATGTTCACATTCTACGCAACAGCATGGTTCAGACTAAAGTGCCTAAACCGATTTGCCACAATAGAGTTGCCACGATCGAGGAATATCTTTATTCGGTGCTATTGCAGGACACTATCTCACGTGATTACTTTGTAGTAGTGGAAAATAAAGATGATTAGAAACTGTGCTCTATTTGCTTTGTACCTGTCTCTCTCTAGCATCAACTAGCAATTAGAATTTACCGTTCTCCCTTCATTCGATATGCATGTGCCTTGTCGACAGGTATGAAGTCAGTCACAATATCAGTTAGCAATCCTCTACTTCAAAATCTTGTTGACCAAGATTATTGATTTGACAAAGGTTATATCCATTTCGCATAGTGCTAAGAGATCGAGCTTGTATTGCGTATCCTTTTTGCGAGTTGAAGCACTCTAGATTTTATTTTTACATCGAGGTACCGAAACATAGTAATTCGCTGAGGCATTATGATTATATATTGTATGAAAGTTCAAAGTATTTTCAATATTTTCAATATTTTTATAGTTCGAAATCAAACTTTCAACGCCTCGAAATTTTCGGTAATTTGCAAAATACTGCTCATCCTCCTATTGAACTCTATTTACAGCATCCTTTGTGTGTGATAATTTGCAAACAAATTTTGTTACAATAGGCATCGGTGTAGTTGACTTGACATCTGCTTCTTCTATTGTTCCAACTCTTTCAGATGATATTGGAAAATCTCTCAGGATATTTCAACCTCTCAAAGTTGAATTTTATTGAACGTCAGCTCCACCCCTTGGTCTAATACTTGGCAAGGAAGGACAATAGGAATATTCGATTAACGATTCGGTTATTGAATGAATAGCCATTGAATCCTAGGCAGCAGATAGTGCTGCTGAATAAATCATAGTAGTAAGTCCAAAAAAAGGCTTTTATATTACGCCTTTTATCAGTATCTATTATGATCTTCGCATTTTAAAAGAATTAATAAGGCTAGGAAGCTCCTATCGATCGAGCATCAATACATTTCTTAATTTCTTAAGGATTGTTACCTTAAAGCTGGCAACCAGTGGCACTATTCTCGCTTTCCCTGAGGACAGCGAATTGAAATTAATGTTGTGTAAATATTTTCGAAACAAAGTTAATTAGGAAATTATTATAGGAAAAATAATTCCTAATTTATTTGTTTCAAAAATATTTACACCAAACTGATTCCGTTAGTAGGCAAGAGAAATACAATTTAGAAAAAATGCTATGAAAATATTTTTCCCCAATTCCTTATTCCTTTCGTCAGAATAGCCCCAGAATTGAATAAAAAATACAACTGCGTACGAGAAATGAAAAGGGGAAATTATTATTCAGTTTTGAGAAATTTTATTGGTTGAAAGGTGCAACGAGCTTAAGAGACTGACATCGTGCAATAAAAGAAACCTCTACCGACTTTCATCCACGAAGCAGTGCCATTTAACCTAGAGAAACGCAGAAGGGCACTAACTTCGTGAGTACAGCTTCAATTAAAGTTTTCATATTCTTTTACCTGCCCGGTAACACAATTGTGTAGGTACGGCAAAAGAACCATGTCAAAAATTACTTTTTGTATGTGTTTTGAACCAACTTACACATTTGTGAATTCCTTTTTAACTTATTTTCGTCCGAAAAAAACATTATATCTATACTCACAATTGTGTCGGTTTTACTTCAAATCAAGCGAAATTTTTTATCAAAAACGCCATTACATACTATGATTTTTTACTCTCACATTTGTGTGGTTTGGACTTAAATTGAGCCATTTTTTTGTCTGAAAAAGGATATTCCATTACGATAGCAAGGTTTAAATTTTGAATTTGTGACAATTTAATGTAAATTTTAAAAATTGTAAATTTATTAAAATACTTACAAAAACGTCGATTGTTTAGTCCATAACTTCGTCGGTCTCGAGTTCCCCCTAAATGTTAACAAAAAGCTGATCGAAAAGACTAATCGAATCATAATTGTGTATGCAACCAAACTGTCAAATTTTTAAAATTTATTAAAATAATTTTAAAGAGATAATAATTATTTTTTTAAATATTATTTGCTAATGTTTGTATTTTTTAATTAATAATGTTTTATTTATAAGAAATACAATAAATTAATTGGAATAGTATGAATTTAATAATAATATATGTAAAGTATATAATTGTATATTATTTTATTTAAATCATTTAAAGTACATATTTGTTTTTTATTAATTTTGCAAAAGCTAATCTTTTTTAAATATTTGATTTTCTTATTGTATATACGTAATTTTGAAAGCACAATAAATAATATATAATTATTGTTTGTTTCTCATTTTTGCTATAGTTAATAATTTACTCAATAATATTTTATTATAGAAGTATATAAATACGATAATTGTATATAAAATAAATGTATATAAAGGAATAAAATAAATTATTTAATTTTTTTTTTATAAATGCGCTTGACATTTTGACAAATATTCACTTGTCATTTGATCGGCTCGCGGTCAGTTATCACATCGTAAATTAAGAAAAACGAACAAGTATGTATAAAACGTTATTTTTTCTCGAATTTTAGTAAATCGCGTTGACTAGACATTTATGGAAAGGATTAGTAAATTTAAATTAACGCGCGTTTATATTGTCAAGCCAACTGGTTTAAAAAAAAATTAAATAACCTAAAAATCACTACACTCGGTGCAAAATACTTTTTTCGTGTCCTTAAATAAAAAATAAATTTTGTTCTTAAGAATATTGCGTCTCTGTGCCTAGTATAAAATTATGATCCTGAATGAGGAGTGTTCACTTAGATAATAATAAAAATATATATATATATAGAGAGAGAGAGAGAGATAAAGATCAGATCATTAAATCACGTAAACCAAAAAATCTCACAGCCTTTTCTATTTTTCGTCTCGCGCAAGTCCATCAGACTAATATCAACATTTATTTAAAATATTTTAGTTTGCTGTTCTTTAAATAATTTATGCAGAGTTCTATCGGGTTTTAAAAAAATCAAACTTTGTCAGTCAAATTAGTATAAAAAAATTAAAATACTAATACCACCACATTCAAATACCATAAAAAATTAAAATAAGGTTTCGCGTCGATTGTTTAAATATAGCGAATTATTTAAATGTAGGACTTAATGATAATGATATCCCTTTTCCGGCCAGGCATCACAATTGTGTGGGTGAGGAAAGAGAATCTTATTTTTGTATGTATTTTGGCTCAACTTACACAATTGTCTATACCACTCAAATCGTTTTCGTCCGAAAAATAACACTATAACTATAATAATAATAAAATAATTAATATGTTATCAAAAACAAATAATTAATGTTATATAATTTATACGTTATCAAATTACATACTATGCTTTTTTCAAATTGAATTTCGAGTTAACTTCGGCATTACAACCCGTCTTTTTTTATATACACAACTGTGAATAGTTGGCTTAAATTAAAGACAAAATATTTTTTTCTAGCCGGAAAAGGGATATACATCAAGTGATGTCCATCAAGATTCTATTTTAAATTTTTTGGTCTGAAAGAACTCGACATTAGAAAAAATAAATCCTCATTCTAGATTGCTAAATGGAAAAAGGATAAAATGTTTTAATCAAGTATGCAACCAAAAAAATAATACTTTGTGGTTGTCACTAGATGACACTATATAATTTGGAATGTGTCGAAACTAATCCGAGACACTTTTTAGCTGCAATCAATAAAATAATAGAAAAGTGAGTAGAAAGCATACGCCAAGTAAATTCGAGAAAATATCCACGGAAATTAACGATAGAATTTAATTTCAGCCTCAACACAATCCTTCATCAATTCGTCGAGCTCGGAGGTGGGTTCACTATGTTCAAGCAAAAAATTATCCACCTCCTCGACGCATGAAGTCTCTAGCGAATTTAAAAGCTCCCCAATTAAATTCCAGTTCCGTTTCTCGTGATGCTTAAGCAATTGCGTCTTATTATCCGAATCGCTTAGTATTTTAGTCAAATTCGAAATACGAACGTTTGGAGTAAAAATAAAAGGTTTAAATACAGATTCATTTGGATGTGGCGTACCCGTAAACCAGTGACACGAGACTCCACCCGATGATAGCACCGAGACATGGCTAGACAAACGATTGGATTCGGATTTTTTAGCTGTATTACGTAATACACTAAAGATATCCGTGACTTTAAATTTGCCTTCACCAATGTGAGCGGGTTCAAGGGCACTTTCGGGCCAATTCAATTTAGTGACCGGATTAAGCGAGAAAATTCCACTGAAATTGAATTGACCGTTTCCTGCCCAGAGACCAAGAACTTCGGCCTTTTTCGATAAACCTTCCGATGATTTATCGATTTGTGTGCTTACCGATAACCCGATCGGAATTGATTTTGAGCCCTTCTTTAAATTTTCCGCAGCCCATAAATTACCAACAATATTCAATAGCCATGCCTCGGATTTATCCGCGATAACAAAACAATATTTTGTTGAATCCTTACTTTCACCCGTGGGCCCATGTTTTGCGTATAACTCGGTCATGATATCCAGCGCCTCTTCAGCCGTTGAGCCCCGTTCTAGTCCTAATCTGCAATTTTAGAAAAACGCCACATTATGATTCATCGAAAACCCCAACACCACAATAATACACCACACCTTGCCAAATCAGTTGCCATTAAATAACCTGCTTCCGGTTCATTTTCCGTAAACGTAATACCTATGCATACACCTTTATCATTTGCACCACTATCCGCACCCCAGCATCCAGCGGGCTTATTCAAGATAGTAGAAAATGTTGGTGTTCCTTCAATTTCGATTGAATTGCACTGCAAAATAATTGTAAATTATCGATCAAACATTTATTCCAAATAGTTTCGCAATTTTAACAAAAACTAACTTTAATATTATCCGTATTATCATGTCCTGGAATGTATAAGATCTCTTGGGCAGCCTCGCCCTCAATGGTGCGACATGCATTGCGCCCGTAGATGACTGCACCATTTTCTGAATATGGTGGCAGTACAATGAAACTTTCACCAAAGATTCCAGACATTCTTAAATCCGCCTTAAAACTCTATACTTATTACGTACAATAATTTTACTCAAAAATATCACTTTTTAACTTATAAACTATAAATAAATAAATAAATAGATTTCCTTAAATTAAATTTTAAAATATATTTTTGCAATAATATCAATTCTTCCTTCTTTTGACAACTGATTTGATGGCGACTTGACAGCGAACTGACAGATGACGTTTATGGTTTTCTTTATGGGACACTGTTAAAATTTTGTAAGTGGTATTTTCGGTGCTCAGATATAGGGGAAATAAAAGTACATATGTATTATTAATCAATATATACTGATGTAAGTACACCAATAAAACATAAATTTATTAAAGGCTTAATTATTTGACCGTTAAATGAGGGTTTTGATAAACGGTTATATGTGTATTCTGTGATAAAAGCGCGATTGAAATTTGAAACAGAAAGTGAAATGAAAATTGAATGTAAATTCATCAAATTGGATCTAGGTAACCAGAGCTGACATGCTGTAACTGTCACATTTTTCGTTTCAATACGTTTTCGATAGAATAACGGTATTTTGGAAGTAGTATTTTTACAACAAAAAATATTTTTACTTCTAAAATACCGTTATTTTAATGAAAACGCATCGAAATGAAAAATGTGATAGTTACAATATGTCGGTACAGATAGGTGTTAACATAAAACATACAAACAATGTAGCAATGGTTGAACTTTCGGTTAAAAGCTAAATACCATTTATGTATTTTTTATACCCATCCATTCGAGGACTGAGGAAGAGTTACCGGCGAGTTAGTTGGTTAGTTACATCAACATATAGAACGACACAGACCCAACATATTAGTACTAACGGACACAAAAGTAGCTCGTATCATGTACGAGAACGAATTCCACTTTAAGCGCTACCATTTCGACAAGCATTTGGGTTGCAACGTGAAGTGTGCATGTTCGTTAAAGACCACATACGCTCAACATCAAAAGCACGAAATTTTCACAAAACCCGCTCAAACTATTATGCTTACTATATCCCTACCTAGTAAACTCCTTTCCATAATTAGGTTGTACGGATCCCTCAATTAGATGGATTCAGCTACCATGAATTTCTTCGATGGTTTGCCAGTCAAATGTGACGATATTCGCAACTAACATTCCTACTGCGAATTAATTTTAGTTGGTGACTTTAATCCATACGTTTGCTACGTATTCTAGATCTTTGTCTCACAACGATCCCCATTCCCAGCCAAGGCGTCTTTAGCATTTTAACGAGGCTGACTATGCAATAGATGACGCCATTTCCAATTTCACTGAGACTGTGTTACATGGAATGAATAAATATATCCCATCGACATTTACCAATCCCAATTCAAATTTTAAAATCTTTTCAAAAAAAGCTGCCAAATCTGCCAGAAAAAACAAAACTGAACACAACGAAATTTCTTTTGAAGAATATAAGGCCACACGAAACACTTGTAAAAATCATCTGTGCTAAGGAAGCGAACAGAGCTAACAAAACCAACCCACCACCCGAGTTGAAAATCACCGATCGAAAGTTTTACCAGATGGCCGCATTTTGGTTACCAATATTTCTAAAACATCCATTTCAGCCTTGAAATGTGCAGACGGTGCTTTGATGCCAGTCCATACTTGTAGGTCGACTTACTGTTAAACTTATTCACATCAAACTGGACCTTAGTTGTCCCGATGGAGCTACGCCTCCATCAATTCCGTATTGTAGTTCGAAAATGGACCCCATAAACATCTCGGACAAGCCTGAAGACAATGGATGTAAATAAGACCACCGGACTCGATGATACATCAGCCCAAATTTTGAAAGAAGTTTGCCAGTGATTTGGCTCCAATACCAGTTCTGAAACGTGGTTTAGGTAAAACTGACCCCTCAAACTACCACAGTTTTTAATAAATGTTTTAACCAACATCTGGTTACGTACCTCGCTATAAAACAGCATGGAGATCTAATCGCTTTGGCTATATCCAAGTCTTTTGACAAGGTGGCATGAGAGTCTCATTTGTAAACTTGTGACATACGTCTTGGATTCGTTGGCCAACAAAGTGGATAAAAAGCTTTCTCAACCGTCAAAATATCAAAGTTGTGCTAACCGGGAGATCATCAACGATATACTCCTCGATTATTGGAGCCCCTCAGGCATCACTTTTGTTACCGATCTTCTTTCATTCATGCATATCACAGCATTAATGATTTGGTGGGTAGCACAGTTAACCCTATCCATAGCTCGCTGATGACGCCATATTGTACTTTTCTATTTCATTTGAAGAGGAACTTATCTACTCCTTCAGCACTGAACGGTAAACGGCTAGATGTTGTCACTTCGCTGAATTCCGATTTGAGTACAATATTTGAGTGGAAAGAAAGAAACATAGGTCATGTTTAACGAGAAAAAAAAATATGCACAACGAATATCTCTTTGTGGTAAAAGACCATCGCTATTCAGGAGTTGTGACTCAATTCGTCTGCTTGTAGCTCAAATTAGCAAAAGTTTTAAACGAAATGAACAAATTGTTGCATTGGCAGAAGGTGCTTGTCTAGGTGACAGCCTACAAAACATCGCAGAGATGTTGCAGAACTCTACGAGCTCTACAGATTAATGGATGGTAAATGTTCTGCAGAACTAATGGTAAAAATGAACGATCATTGCACATAGGTTTAAGGCGAAGCTGCCGAAACCTCGAACTAACGAAGTTTTCTTCACAAATTTATTTATCGACCATCCAAGAAGTAAAATTCGCTAAACGGTTTCGAATTTTCGACTATAAAATGCACAAAATTAAGGCAGCTATCAATATTTACTTGATGAATCGCGCATCGTATGCAGGAGCCCTAACAGTTACAAGGAGATAGAACAGTCTAAAAGTCCACAATACACCTAATTAAACTAGACGTAGAAAAGGGTTACTACCGTCACCTACGCGTTGAAAAGTGGGAAGAGTACAGAAAGTTAAACTAAAGTTAAATACAAGTTAAACTAAACACAGTAATTATAAATGCTTCCGTGCCACAAATACCGACAGTATCACTATTTGAGTTGTAACCATTTTCCCAAATAATGTTTCACCAAATTGAATTTTTTAAATCGCCTGATTTTCACGATGCTAAAGAAACTTAGCAAACTAGCAAATTTAAATATGAAAACATGTAAAATAAGTACATTTTTAATATATATTAGTCAATTATGGTCAATTTAAATATAAATCATTGCAAATTTTCTCCAAATTTTTACATGGAAAATTTTTGTTTATAAACAAATATTTTTGTCAGCCAAATGTTTTCTATATAAAAATTTTATCAGCTTTTGAAACGGATAAAATTTTGACATTTTATTCACCACAATTTTTAACTTTTTAACTTTTTATGCGGTATTTAAACCAATTGAAACACGCTCTTAGTTTTCTATTGGGGTCAGTCTTAAGGTCGAGGCACATAGTTTTCGTTCCGTTCCGATTCGTTTCGTTTTCAATAAGTTTTTTTAAATTCTCATTTTTATGTAGTTTGATATATCGAGTTTTTTTATTTCTCACAATATTGTTTCAATTCAATCAATTATTTATAATATCATATCAAATGTTTTAATAATGAGTGAAGATTTACATATTAACAAAAAAAACGATAACAATAAACGCCAAAATAAATATTTTGAGGTTATTGTTTAAGTTTTTATTGAAATTTGATCAATTGTTTCGGTTCCGTTCCGCCTTGAACTTAACAATGTGAGCATGTTTTCGGTTTTCCATACATTTTGACATATTCAACTTAAAGGTCGGAACGGAACGGAAACTATGTGCCTCGACCTTTAGAAAACTTTTTAAATTATAAATTTCGATTTCTCATTTACAAGCTGACGAAATATAAATGTAGTAGCCGCCAACCTTTAATAAAATCACTTTAAAATTTATAGCAAATTATTGACAATAATTTTTGAATCAGAAAGTTTTGGGCTAGTTGGTTCACAGACAGAAATTTTAATAAGCTTTAATATCATTTAAAAATCAATTAAAACCATAAAATGTATCAAAAGATATAAAAAATTTCGAAATAAAAATATTTTTAACATTTTATAGCAAAACATTTGCATCGGGCATCCCACTCTGCTATAATCACATTTTGATCCCCCCATTTTTGTTGCACAACAACACCAATACCAAAAACAAATTTATATACATACACGGAAAAAAACAAAATGGCCTACCAAAAAAAAATAAAAAAACACCACACAACAAAATAATAATGCCTTGTCGTGTGTTGTGTTGTGTGTATATAGTGTTTTGTGCAATCGAAATACCGAGTTCATGTCAAAAATTAGATGAAAAACAAAATTTAAAACTAAACTAAACATATACAACGTGTATGTAAACAACAAACACAAAGTTATATAACGTGTAGAATGTGAAATAAATCGGAAAATTCGGTTTTTATTTATGTATAGTAATAAACAAGAGTGGTGAAAAGTGATTTTCTTATTTTTTTTTGTTAATTTTACAAATACAACAACAACAACGATAAATATAAAAACGTCAGACGCGCGTTGTATTTTATATTTTTGTTTTTCTTATTCGCGTTTTCCCAACAAGAAAAGTATTTTTTTTTTAATTTTTTACCCCCGCAAACTATTATTTTAAAAGTGCGTGTTATGTGTATCCCGTCATAATATTGTGTATATAATATCAAGAAGAAATGCATTTTATCAATTAAAAATAGATTCATGTTTTTATTTTCGATATTATAATAAAAAAAAATGTAATTTTCTCTCTTCGATTGTTTTGTTATTTTGGAAAAATCTGAAGATGAAATATTTTGTGTTTGTGAAACGGCATAATAAAAAGAAGAAAACAAAATCAAAATGAGAAAGGTAAAATTAAGCGCGAAAAAAAGAGACAGGGATAACTAAATAATAAAAAAATGATGGCACCTAATAAATTAAATAAAAAATTTTGGAATTATTTTGATTTATTTTTGTCGATAATTAATTGTGAGTTAACGTAAAAGTTTTGGTGTAACTAAATAAATACGCTACGATTAATAGTTTTTGGTGAGATCTATAAATTTGGAATACACAGGAAAAAAAAATCTACGCAAAGTGTGTTGTGTGTGTGCTTGTGCTGTGCCTGTGCTCTGTGTGTGCTTCTCTTACAAAATGACTTGAGTGTGGTTTGTTTTCCATAATAAATATTAATTGGAAAATTTACACAAAAAATTTTTCGTAAACAGTATTTTAATTAAAACACACATTTTAAAAATTACTTTTATTTTATTTTCCTAATTAACTACTACAAAAAAAACAAATCCAAAAAAGTTTAAGGTGTTGAAAAACGCCAGCATGAAAGAGATGGTAGGTGGCTGTTGTGTTTGTTCAGATGAACATGGTTGGACTGAGAATCCCCTAGTATATTGTGACGGACAAAATTGTACTGTAGCCGTTCATCAAGCATGTTATGGCATTGTAACCGTTCCCACGGGCCCATGGTATTGTCGAAAATGTGAAAGCCAAGAACGATCGGCACGTGTACGTTGTGAATTATGCCCATCGCGTGATGGAGCCCTCAAAAAGACAGATAATCAGGGTTGGGCACATGTTGTGTGCGCTTTATATATACCAGAAGTTAGATTTGGTAATGTTACGACAATGGAACCAATTATATTACAATTAATACCACCGGAAAGATTTGCTAAAAGTAAGTATAAAAAAATTCATTCTCATATTACATCTTACAGTTTGCCGTGTCACAGGTGTTGAGTCAATTTATCGTGGTACACTTTATCGCACAAATTCATCTTCATATAAAAATATACATAATTTTAATTTTTTCAGGAATTTTATGATTTTATGAATATGTTTCAGAATTCAAAGATAAATTGGTGAGTTTCTTATTCCCATAATATAGGCCAAATAAAATCGAGAATACGATTCTAAGGACTATTGCGTACAGAGTTGTTAATATCGATGTTGGAACAAAGTTCTGATAATTGTACATATATTTTTGATGTAGCAAAGATCAAGCGGGTACGCAATCGGACATCCTAATTTGTTTTTAGAATCAATACAAATTTGATCGATACAAATTTTCGAAACTGGTCTGAACGATTCTGTAAGGTTTATACGAAAAATTTGAATCGAACAAGACAGAAATGCAACACTTGTTCTAATAAGAAGCCAATTTAAATAAATAAACCAATTTAAAAATCGGAGGTTGAGGTCTCAGTAAGAAAAATTTATCGATTTACTTTGCGGAGTAACAAGTTGTTTTAATTGTCTAGGTCGCCTGTAATTCTTGTTGGATATTAGCTATTACGATAAAATTCGACTTATCGGCGGAAAAGATCTAATTTGTTTGACGATCCCGTAAAACTCTCTTAATTGTAGCTTCATACTTTTCATTGCATCGCATTCTATTCGTGGTAAATAAATACTTCCGTATCCTTCAAAATTTCATTGAATAGCCATTCGCTTATGGGCAGCCCGTTGCTCCTTACGATATTGAATCTAACGTGCGATTGATTGTTGTTTTGGCTGGGCACTGCTAGCAGCACCGCAAAACAGCACAAATATTTTTTCTGCTGATATTTTAAAAACATCAGTGAAGTTTAATGCTTAAAAGTAATTTTACAAGAAAAGCTTCACATTTCATTTTAAATTTCAAGATATGACAAATGTTTTAATGCATTGTGTTCTTTGTGGATTTTCATTTCACTCCAGAAATGTGTTCGTACTAAGATCATAACAAATGCATAGTGGGTGGTAGACCAACCAACATAAATGCCTTACTCTCGTGTTTTTGGTTATAAATTGATAGTTGTTTGCGATTAGGGTTTAGATTTTCAGTTGCTGGTCCGATGTCTAAAACCTGTACCTTATACTTATTAATTTTAATGCAGATTATACCCATATGCGGTAAAATACAGTGAAGTTGAAAAATTCAAAATGAAACAGGAATATTTTACCATGTTCAAATGTCGCAATGGGTTAGTTACTATAGCCATCCGAAAGAAATAAAAAATTATACACGAAATTTAAGACGAAAAGTATTATGTCGCGTCGACATTTGCAGAAATATATATTATGTTGCGGGTCGAATTTCAAAATAAATATATTAATGTTTTAAATATGTAATAAACATTTGCCAACTAATGAAGCAAGTGCATTAAAAATGTACGTTGATCGATGTTTTAAGGTTAACAATTGCGGTTTAGGTTTGTTAGTGAGTGTTTTTTTCTAAACATATTAAAAATGAAAAATTGGAGGCCAAATGTGGTAGTTAAACTGAAGAATTGAGGGTCGTACCATTTATTTTAATGGAACTAGAATAAGTCGTAATAAACTGTTTACACAATCATTAAATAAGAGGGCATATTACTGCGCTTCCTTACACATTTTTACATTGCAACGATATGCTCAGCAGATTTAACAAATAGTGTTTATAGTTGTAATCATTCATGAAACCTATTTTGTGGTTATCAGACTTAAAAGCGTTAAGCTTTGGTGAAAAGCCCCTAAAGCAGTGGTAGTCAAGTATTGCTACTTTTTTCCATCTCGGGAATTTTTCCAATTTAATATTCAAATTTTGAACACAACAAGATCTCGAAAAATGAAAACATCCAAAACATCAAATTTACTTTTAATTTCTAAAGTCGCTTTAGTTGCGTTTGAGATATTTCAAATTACAACAAACTATCTTGGTTATATTCGACTCTCACTATTCAATTTCTCATAAACGTACTTTGTAATTTTTTTATCAGTTACATAATTATTATGCCTTTTGAGCAGTATTGTATTGAGATGGATTAGTTCAAATCTGATGTCAAACTTTGTTCACGGAAAATTTTGCTTTCAGATGACAAATGCCAATGCAATATATTTTCATGAGAATTCGTTCAAATTTATCGGAATGGCAGTGAATTTTTTGATCTGAGAGCAAATATTTTTCATGAAATTACATAAAATTAGAGAAAATGGGAATATTCAGTAAATATTGAGGCCTATTCCGGGATTTCAAATTTTATTCACAAAATTAGTATTTCCTTTGAGAAATAACTTCTTTAAGATCGTTCTCATTTCCTAATTTGAGAAGATTAATTTGCTTGAAGTTATGCCTATTTTAAAATATGTAAAATATATTCAAATCTCTTTACTTGATAGCTGATAGCTCGATCGTTGCAATTACAACTAATTATACAAAAATATTAAACTTGTATTTCTCTTACAGGTTTCTTTACTTAAATTTTTCCCACAAGAGTCGGGTTGATAGCTCTGCTTTGATTTTGCTTTTTGTTTTTAGCGTGAAAGTGAGAAAGACAAATTCTTGCGTTGTTACTTCAATAATTTTTAACAAAATTACAAACGAAACGTGTCGGAGTTTTTATATTTTGTAAAAATTTTACACCGAGTCATTTCATTTTAGTATTCACTTTAATGCAGCGATGAGTGATAATTTTGAAAAGAGTTGTGCCAACAATTTTAATTAGTAGATTCCCCCAAAAAATGATTACTTTTAACCGAAAGCATATTATTTCAGTGGGGATCGTTTGTGTTGAATAAATATTTTTTAATTTTCCACTTGAGCTTTCTTTAAGGACACTTTATTTCAGAAAAGATACTAACCAATTTTGATAAAGATGTTTAGCTAGTTTCAATTATAAACTACTGTTACAGTTATTTGAATTATAAAACTTCGCAAAATTTAACTTAATTCCAGGGCTGTCTTTTATATTTCGGGATTAGAGAACAAAAACAAATATTAATCATCGAAAATCGCTTTATTGTTTTTAAAAATATTCCCCATGAAGATCTATACACTTTTGCATGCGTTTGAACCAATTGTCAAAGCACTTTTTCCACTCTGATTGAGGTATCTCCAAAACATGCATTCTGAACGCAGCAACCGCTTCTTCAGGTGTCGAAAAACATTGACCTCTCAGTTTGTTTTTTACGTACGGGAATAAAAAGAAGTCATTTGGTGACAAGTCAGGACTATACGGCGGATGACTCATCAAATCGATGTTTTGAGTGCTCAAAAATGCAGTTGTTTGAGCCGATGTGTGAGAGCTCGCATTTTCGTGGTGAAGAGGTATCCGTCTTCGGCAGTTGGTTTTCATGATTTCTTAGAAGATAACTGGCAAACAAATGGTTGTGTACCACTCAGAATTGACTGTTCTGCGTTGTTCTAGTGGTACGGTTGCGACATGGCCATTTTTTCCGAAAAACAGACGATCATTTGCTTGCAAGTGTTTCGTGCGCGAATAACTTTTGTTGGATTCGGCTCATCTTGAAACACCCATACAGTCGACTGCCGTTTACTTTCGGGCTCATACGTGTAAATCCACGATTCATCACCTGTCACTATGTCATAGACGTGTTTTGAAGCACCGCGATCGTATTTTTTGAGCTTTTCTTTCGACCAATCGACACGAGCCTTTTTTTGAGCGATTGACAAATTGTGTGGGATATTCAAATGTTTATGCAATATTGAATGTATGCTGGTCCCACTAATGCCTAAGGTTGTCTCAATCTCACGATAGGTCACATGGCGATCTTGCAATATCAGTTCGCGCACAGCATCAATGGTTTCCGGAACAACAACTGATTCTGGACGACCTTCACGAAATTCGTCTTGGAGTGAACTACGACCTCGATTGAACTCACCATACCATCGATAAACACTGATCCTTGATGGAGCTTCATCGCCAAAAATTGAATTAAGCACATCCATGCACTCTTGCTGCCTTAATCCACATCGAAAGTTGTAAAAAATAATCGCACGAAAATGTTCACGATTTACTTCCATTTTTTTCGCCGAGATGTTGAGTTAATGAGTACTGTAAACAACACAAATAGCGCTCGAATGTCCAAACGTTCTGAGTACGTATAATCTCAAAAATGTCAAACTTCACGATAGAGCTGTCAGTTGCCAGATTGCAACACTAGGGTTGTCCAATCCCGAAATATAAAAGGCAACCCTCGTATGCCAATTCAAATAGCTATTGTGTGCGCTACTTTTAAGATTTGTGGTTATGGATATTTTTGATCAGGTTGCAAACTCATTTCAATAAAATAAACAGTCGATCAAATTATTAGGCCTGATTTCGAAAGATACAAAGAGGCACAAAGTCGATTATTTTAAAATAAAATCATTTAATTTTTTTTAATTCATCAAATGAATCATTCCTCAATTTTGCTAGTTGTCAATCCATTGTTAATCCACCCATGTTTACTTTCGAAACCACTTGAATGTCAAAAAATGAAGCCCAAATGTGGAGAGGATCTGAAATTTCTAATAGTAACTCCATGGGGAAATTTAGATAATCGTTTCAAAGGAATAGAAGATTTGAGCCACACTGCTAGAAGATTTGAGCCACACTGCTAGAAGATTTTGGAAATTTATCTTCAAGAAGTGTTCTTCGTCAGCTAATTTTCGATGTTTACGATTACTTTTGAAAATTAAAACTTACGTAAGAAAATTGTAACCTCATCGATTTTTTTTTTAATTTAAAATTAAAGTAATTCATATCGAATATTTTTAAGACCTTGGGCCGATTCATGATTTATTCTTTCGTGACTGACTTATTTCAAAGTATACAATTCCTTTGGTCAGGTAATTTTCTGACAGCAAATTATTCTCAAGTTCTATATGGATTTAATAATTATTTTTCCGGCGTTAAAAACAATACCGGCCTTTTTCTATCAGGTTATGAGGAGCTGGTACACTTGAGCACAATTGACCTTACTGCATCTTTCAGTTATACCAAAATTTAAATTTTGTAAGCTTCGTGCTCATTATGGCGTATTTCGTAATGAGAAAAGTATCGTAAAGAAATACCACGCCATATGCCATAAATATCCTCATGGTAATGGAATCAATCATACATCCTTAGTAATTTTATGCATATCTTACCGTGTAAATTATACCGCACTACTAACTTCTAATGGTTTTTACATTATCATATAGATATAGTTATACCAAGTTCGAAACAACGTTAAGTACAGAAAATTGTCTAAGCTTTCCAATAAATTAATGAGATCAATAAAAGAAATAACTTCTAGGATAGTGACTAAGGTTTTCTGAGGAAGTAGTAAACCTAACTGTTAATCGAATTAATTTGTCAATAAATTCCAAATCTATTCAATTAACAATCTATTCAAGTGTGTATTTGACAACCATTCAAACCGTAGAAAATTTATAGATGGACCGCTAGCTTATTGTGAAATTTATATAAAAATTAAATTTTTAAAGGATCTGCAGACGGGCCGATTAGGTAGGACGGTCGGATGGATTTAATCGGAAAGAATGTAAAATCGGATGGTGTAGAGACTGGTCGTTCGACCAAACTTTTGTCGGATGGATATTCAAGTCCATCTGATCAAATCCGATAGTGAGTAGTGTTGTTGCCCGACTGAATTGTCAAAATGTCAGTTTTATATACGTCGGGTGCTATGTTGAATCGTGTGTAAGCTACATTGGACCAACCGTCGAAGGATAGTCTATAGGCCCTTTTATGTTTTCATGATCTCTAGCGTCCTCGATTGAGGATACGAACATATTGAGAATTATTTCATGCATTTTTTGTTGTTTTTCGTTTCATCGTTTTTCTTTCTCTTAAATCAGTCGGCTTACAACAACAAACCGGAACAGCTAGGTAATTTAGAATTGGTTTTCCTACTTCGTTTCCAAGATTTCTGGTATTATATAATTCAAAAACGCTTCATACTCGATCTCCATTGATATTTCCTCTGTCTAAATTCATTCGTTTCTATCAGTTATTTGTTACTTATATTCACCTCATTCATCTTATCCTTTGAACCTTATCTTCTCAGTCCGTGCGTGATTTTTCCTATTTAATTTAATCCTTTTCGTAAAGGATAATAATATCTTATATGCACGGTTTAATCAGTTCCCTAAAGTCAAATGTGAAACAAATTATCGAAAACCTAAAATGGAAATTGTCCAAACTCAAATGAAATATGACCCAAAACTTAAAATCACAATAATTTAAAATGAAAACGATCAAAAATTTAGATCAACATGAGGTTTTCCAAAAACTAATGTTTAAATCATCCTTTAGAGAAATTTATATGCTAAGTGACTGAGAAGTTTTCAATGTTATCTTTGAAATGTTATTGCTATGTTTCCGCAAAGTCTCATTTTACATAATCACCTTATAAAGGATTTTAAGTATTCTTAATAAAAACCAAACTACTGTTTCGGGGAATTTCTTTACTTTTTTTAACATTGACGCTTTTGTATACTGATAAAGAATCGTAAAATCATAAAATTAGGCTCAGTTTTTTGTATGAGAATATTCGAGTAATTCTTCAGTTTTGAAGTGTTTTTCTTAAGCTATTAAGGATCGTGGAGCCTTTAAACTATAATATAGGCTGACCAATCGGTAGTTTTAGCTCTAATAAAATAAACAAACGTCCTTTTGTCTAATAGAACAGACATATTCATTTTGGAAATTTTCTAAAAAATGGCATAAAAATGCACTTTAGGTTCAGAGAATTTCTACTCTATTGAGTAAAAAGAAATTTAAGCACATAAATAGATGCAATAACTTTTAATACCTAGGTAATTTGGAACAATATACTAACTTTAGTTATCTAAGCTCTTTTGTCGTACTACTCTAACTTGAAAAATCAACGGTTTCTTAAGATGATTTAATATTTATAAGTTTTTGCAGAAATCGGAACTAAAATAAACAAAAATAGTTGAAAGTTATATTTCTTCTTCGTGACGTAAATTATACGCCTTAATATAGGTAAAACTATTTCTGTACCCAAGTTTCGGAACCATACCCCTAAAAGTATGGAACTTTCCTTTATGCACATAATTTCCGTTATTCGGATTCTGCATGTTATTTATAAAAGTTGTCTGAACCTTATTATAACTATCTATATTGGACGTTAACATGTTTTTCAACCGTTCCTTTGTGTCATACTCATATGAGTCAGACCCTCGTCTCATTTGGCCGATACATTCTTCTTTAATCTCATGAATTGTCTGCTCTAAATATGTATACTACATTAGGCAGCTTTTCCCATCATTCAACATAAACTGTCTCGCAAAAGCAATATTCTACCTTTGTTTTTTCTCATGTTTCTTACGGGTATGGTACTTCCTTTCCTTCCCTCTTTCCTTTCTCCTTCATCTCCTTAGTGATAAAAAACATTTGAAATAATCACGTTTTATGCACAGCAGAAATAATTTAAAAATTCATTTGTCGTTCGGAGACGAAAAGGCTTAATTGTTCTAATATTGTTCGATACTCGTCAAGTGTACAGTTTTTTACTTAGTCGAGTTTGATTCAAAATACAAACTGCACAAATTGGTTCGGTGAACAAATTAAAGCGATGCGATTTTGTTTCTAATTTGATATCAAAATCTATAGACAATGGCAAAGTTTAATTATTTAACGATTGAAGAACGACAGCTTTTAATAAATCACAGAAAAGAAATCACACGAAATTGCCAAATTATTCGGCAAATCAACAAAAGTAATTTTTTAAATAAGCCAATATATGCAATGCCGACCCCAATGACTCCCAGCTGAATGTATCCGCCGATACAATACGTCGCCCACTTAACGAAAATAAAAACCTTGGTCGAGTTTCACGCAAATTTCGTTTTATAAGGAAAATAAGGATGTAAGTAAAGGATGCAATATTATACGGATCGTGCTTTAAATTAAAGCCCATGGACTGTTGGGATTCAATCCTATGGCCCGACCAATCAATGATTCGGTTAAAATATGGCCATGGCAATATGGCATAACGTTCGTATGGCGAAATACAACAGAAGTTGTATCATTTAAGTGCACAAACTCCACCTTAAAGTCGTCCGAGAAAGCCATTACGATTTGGGGATGCATGTGTTGACCAAATTTGGGATGCATGTGTTGACAAAATTTGACTCAGCTCCGCAGTTTCATCACTGAATTCTGGTCCGAAATTATTTTTGAGGAATGCCAGAAGTGCACACCTTACTATTCCGAATTGCACAGATGGTTAAAAAAGTGGACATTGTGGGTATTACTTAATGGGGGTATTTCCTTTGTGAGGACTATAACTTATTTATTGCGTAAGAATAATTGCATCGGTGTAGATAAAAAGGTGTACTGAAAAATGTTGACTGCGATATTTTTCCAGATTTCTCTATATCGCCGAAGTCAGAAACTTCAGTAGTTTTTAAATAATTTCTGGATCAGGAGGTAATATCAGGATGAAACTTAATACTTAAGGTTTTTCTACAAATTGGGAGATCCCAGTGATTTTTGGTTGAAATGAGTAAACCGAAAGTTGCAGCGTTCATAGGAGGTAATTCTTTCTTTGTAAATATTTTAAAAGTTATAGTATTTACGAGGGTAAGGTTTATGAACTAAACGATTCTAAATCAAATGACAAGTTTCGACTAGACGGATTGACTATTCGGAATAAAACTTCACAATTAATGTTTTTCCATAAATTTGGAAAGCTATGCGTATTGTGGTGAACATCTGCGTACCAGAAGGGCAGTTTCTGAATGGTTTCCTGAAATTTACGCAGGAATAACGTTTTTTGATTATACAAGACAATTTTTATCACAAATCCGATAGGTTCAATTTTTCACTTTAGAAACTAAGTATTGTATATTCATGATCTATGTAAAAGAAACTCGGATGTTGATCACTCTAAGCCTATCACATGATTTCTGTTTTCCACAATTTTCACCCTTCCCGCCAAGTGCAATTATGTTCTTGCGATTATAAACCCGATATGGCATTTTATTTTATGCTATTTTCTGCTAAATTTTTTTGAAAATACAATCCCTATGAAACTAATTGTTAATCTTGTGCCCTACATTCATATCTATCTAAAATTTGGTAAACAATAGCCGTATTTCTTTTTTTTTTTTTTTTTTTTTTATTGGTAACTATGCGATCTGTTTTGGGGCTCAAGGCTCACCCTGCTCTTCCGCGGTTATGCTTTTTATGTCCTTACTTTACGCCTTCCGGCCAACTCGAGGACGTACGGCTATAGGACCGATTTAAGACCATCTGCACATTGCAAGCTCCATGCCAGCCTATACCGGCATGGAAGATGGGTCGGCCCATGGGTTTTGCACACCGAAAGGGGGTCATAGATGTGTTACATTCCACCACAGATCGAAATCTGTTGATGAAATTTCACTTTGCATCCTGCCCCTATTTTCTATCAGCCGTATTTCTTGATTCATGCTCTGATCCGGTTCAGTTCTTATCTTGTAAAACAACACAAATACTAGTTTTTAATATAAAATTTGAACTGATCCGAATCAATGAGCGTCATGAAATGCATATTGATAACCGATATCTGAAAGAATCCAGATATTTTTGTTTTACATCTTTATTTATTAGACTTTACAAAAACTTGGTTACATTAACTTAAAAGAAGTAAATTCGAAATAAATACTCGAAACTTTTTAGATATCTTACCCGCCATATTTTCTGAATTCGAAAAAATGGTTTCCCGAGAATTCTATCTGTTTATGTGAATGTAGTTGCCTGTAGGCATCTCATCTGAGTTAAATGCCCAGATTGTTTTCTGAGATTAAAGTGAAGTACCAAATTTCACGTTTGATCAGAATATACATCTGCTCAGAAACTTCCCGTTTGACTCCTTTGAAAGTCTAAAAACGGAAGGAAATTCGGTTAAAATTACATTTGTAGGACGTACGCCAATCAAATTTAGTTTAAATCTAAATGTCCTTTTACAAGCTTCTTCAATAAAAATACTTTAAGCAAGGCAGTTAAGTCGTATCTTTTTACTAGCTTTAGGCGTATTTTTGACTTTTGATTGAAATTCCCTAGGAAAAAGAAATACTGCAAAAATTTCATAAAAACGATAAAAAAATTATTAAACTCGAATCCCCATAGGGCCAGAATGTAAGAGGAATTGTTTATCGTCTGATTACGATCTATGATGAAAATGAACACAACTATGACTTCCTGTCGAAGGATAGAACTCGTTCATCGACCCATCTTCCATGTCAGTACTTTAGGCTGGCATGGAGTAATTCGAACGCGTAGATGGTGCTACGTAACTCGAACCTATGCCTGTCTGTGCTAGATTTGGTTATACTGCGTAAGACATGACATGAATTTTCAGATCAAGGATGTTATATATGGTACTAATTCTTGGATCTCTTAATGTAGAACGCGATACAAACTTCTAATGTTTTCGTGGTATACCAACAAAACTTATTAAAATATAACTTAGTTTTTCGTATATTACTTAGCCTAAATATTTTGACATCATTGGCTCTAAGTTCGCCATATAAAATTGGAAGGAAGTGAGTAACTAATTATATGAACCTTTCAATCTTCTCGCTGCAGGGTTGTCACGAACACTAAACTTTTGCATAAATTGTCGTATTGCTGGCTAGAATATCGAACTTCGAAACGTGAAAAAACCGCCTTTATAATAACTTTAATCAAAAGCCGCCAAACATGGCGATAAGGAGCCATTTTTGCAATGTTTCGCAATTATTATCGTAGCACACAATACAGGTGCTGGCACAGGGTTTGCACCCACATTGTAACACCTCATGTACTATAAGCTGATTTTGTGCTCAGCTTTATTTCCTTTACGGACAAATGCGTCGTCAAACGATGGCACAATAAAACCGGTCTGGTCAGGTGAAGTGGAGCGAAGATAACAGTATTTCTTTAAACATTAAGTAGCCTGTTTAGAACCATTCATAATATGATGAAATTAAAGTTCCAACAAAACTTCCTCAAAACTGACCCGTAAACTACCCGTAGTAACAGTCTTTTGGAACAGGCCCTAATTTAGACTATACCGAGAAACGTCTGATCGTATAATAAAAACCAGGTGCACAGTATTTTTTAAAAAGCTATCCAATGACACCAAACTTGACTTCACTCCATCCCCTGAGAGTGGGGCGAGGTTCAACTTTAAAATTTTAAATGGAATAACCCATTCTTTATTGCAGATTCGGATTCTACACTTGTACAACAATTTTTTTGATTCGTGATAGATGGCGCTGTAATTGCAAAAAATTCAAATTTTTTTAAAATTCAATATTTGTTAAAAAGCTATCCAATGATACCGAATTCGACCCCCACTATCTATTGATGCACTACCTCTGGTCTAACCCAGGAAGAACGACGAGAACGTAGTAGTTTTGATTTTTAGTAGATTTATTTTGCGAGTTTAGCACACGAAGTACTTTTACATATTTTAAGTCGTAGAATTCAAATCTGTTCGCCGTTAAAAATTTTAAATTTCACTCACCCCCCATACAGGGATACTTTTTTAAAAGATAATAAGTATATAACTGTTTTTACTTTCTTTTACGTAGTTTTTAAAAAATCTGTGTGTCTATTTGTGTGGTGCCGCGGAGGCTAAATGTCTGTGCTACAGGCCAGATGGATGTTTTCTTAAATTAGGAGAGCCCAGTGATTTTTGGTTGAACTCGACCATAAGTGGCAGCTATTATAGCAGATTTTTCGTTTTCTCCGAGCATTTTTAAAAGTCTAACATTTACGAGCAAAACGACAATGAACTAAAAAAATTTTTAATTAATTTTGCAACAATACTGGTCCAGGACAATTTTCTAATATTTAAGCGGAAATGACGATTTTTGACAAAAAAAACTGTTTTTCCATAAATATTTGGCCCAAGCGCATTGATTAATCGGGATGTAATTGCATAAATAAGGTTTTCCCACAAAATTGGAAGGTGTCAGTGAGTTTATTCGTTTTTGCAAATATTTTGCAGTATTTACGAAAAACTATTGAAAACAAAAATATTGCAAACCAAACTTCAAATAAAATTAGTTTAGATCATCTTTTTAAATTAGAGGTTAAAGCTTTGGCATTTGGATCGGGAGGTACCGGTTTCGAATCCCGATTGGGATAAATGAACATAACTATGATGCCCTGTGGGAGTGCGATAATCATGGGCCGACCGATCTTCCATGTCAGCACTATAGGCTGGCTTGGAGCTATGCAATGTGCTACATATGGTATGCTACGGTACGCAAATCGGATCTAGAGCCGTACCTCCCCGATTTGCTAATGCGTAAAGTAGGACATAAAGAGCGAACTGAGAAAAAGTTGGGAGTGCTTCGACTCCAGAACAGTTAACGATTAAAAATACAAAAATTCGGAATCTTTACAGTCCAGGCGAATTGACTATTCGGTATGAAACTTTATACTTACATTTTTAGGGAAATCCTTGCGAAATTTGATGGAATTCTGTGTAGCGGACTTCCACTGGAGCTTTTTAATTTTTACAACGATGTTAAAAAGCTTAGCAAAAAACGACACAGTTAAAAAATTCAAATAAATTTAAATATTAAATGTTCAGGTGTTGTCGAAATTCATTAGTATTGTTAAGAGAATCGTAAGTAGTTAGTGAGAAACTTGTAAATGGAATAAGACGTCTCTTTCTAGACGACGCTTCAGCGGGTTGATCCAAGAACATTAGTTCCTTTTTGCCAACAAAAAATGGATCACAAGCATCCCTGAATATATTAAATTTTATAATTTTAATTTCTGTACTCCATTTTGTTCATCTGGAGGTTGTCCTGCCTGGGTTCCGATCAGGTTTAACACACTAGTTCCTAAATTTCCAACGTGTATGTCCAGATTTAATGCCAAACCCCTTATGTTGGGGAATATTGAGAGTATTACCTAATCCAATAGGAAATAATCCAAAAGGTAAACTTATAAATTTTTGTGTATAGTGGCTGTCTTAAGAAAAGGACCACAATCCCTTATCGCTTCCTCTGAGAATTAGAAAAAACACTCTGGTTGTTTAGATATCTTAGAAAAATAAAGTTTTATACATTTCTACAGATAAATACCAACACATTGTTTCTATCAAAATAAGAAAGATTTATGTTTTATCTTAATACGTGAATAAACGCATAACATATTTTATTGGGGTAGGTCGTACATGGTATACATTTCAAATGTATTTTGAACAATCAATAAATAGGGGAAATTTAAATATCCTTTTAAATAAATAACAATTGGTTTAAGTGTGACCAACAATGGTGCTAACACCAGAAATGCTTTCGGATTTAATATTCTCAATAATATTAAATCCCAATACAAAATATGTACGTTAAACTGTGATACGGCAAATAATGTCCAACAATTCATTAACTAATTTTTTATACTAATTTTATGAATTATTTGTCGCAGCTTGTTATATTTGTACCGAAAATAGTAAGCCATCTCGTGCAACAGCAGGAGCCTGTATGCAATGCAATAAATCTGGATGCAAGCAACAATTTCATGTGACCTGTGCCCAAGCATTGGGACTATTATGTGAAGAAGCTGGAAATTATTTAGATAACGTAAAATACTGTGGATACTGCCAACACCATTACAGTAAACTGGTGAGAAAGGTCTCGTCTAACATTTATATTTCATCCAATTTCATCTTATATTAATTGAATTTTATATATTTTATATTTTACTTTGAACGATACAGAAAAAAGGCGGTAATGTAAAAACAATACCGCCATATAAACCTATAACTCACGAAACTGGATCGAGTGATTCTCCGTCCTCGCCGGAAAAAGAGACAAATTCAAATCAAAATATTAGTACAATACCGAGTGGATCGTCATCCACATCGAATACCATAAAAATAACTCAATCAAGTACATCGTCCTCAACAGTGTCGATAATGCCGGTATTACCGCCCGCTTCATCATCCTCATCCTCGTCGTCCTCATCAAAGCAACGTAAATCGAGTAGTGCATCGAAAAATTCATCAAGTTCTGTTATAAATAACATGCCATCTGGATCGTCTGCCGCCTTAGGTGGAAATTCGGCTAATCAAACCTCCAGTACCAGCGGTAGCGGAGGTAGTAGCGGTAGTAAAAGTAGTTCGGGTAGCACGAAAGATAAGGATAAGCATAGTAAAAGTGTTAGTAGTAGTAAATCAAGTTCAAAAAATGATAAAAATGATTTATCATCATCGTCCACCGGTAATCTCCCGAATAGCTCATCGTCGACGCGTGACAAACGAGATTCGAAATCGTCAAAAAGTAGCAGTAGTAATAGTTCAAGTAGTAATAATAAAGATGATAGTTTAAATATAAACACATCGTCGTCAAATAAAATATCATCGTCTAGTACTCAGCAAGGTAGTATACTAACCTCATCATCGTCACACAAAGAATCAATGTCATCAAATAAACTGATTATACTACCAGCGACAATTGGGCCATCGGCACAAATTGAACCAATTTTATCAAATGCCAGTCAAATGCAAGATCCCGCGCAAATTTATGCGCCTGCAAATATTAATAGTAGTAGTAGTAGTAATAGTGTTACGAATGATAATAATAGTGGTATCAGTAATAATAAAGCTGGTAGTAGTACACATAATATTACCAGTGGTAGTAGCGGTGGTAACACCTCAAATTCAGGAAGCGCAAGTGTCGCAAAGAAACGTAAAGCAGAATCGTCATCATCAACATCGTCGACATCGTCGAAGTCGACGACCATCGATGATTTAAATAAGTGAGTAGCGTGTTCAACCCGTCAATTACTCGAATCCTTTATGTATATATTATATTTTTGCAGGGATTTAATAAAGGATGTGTCTGTTACGATTATACCCATTACGAATATAGAGAAATTGGATTCAACGGAGTTTGATAAGAACTCGAAGAAGGTAAGCATTTTGTTTAGTTTATTTTATTGAGTAAACATTTCCACAATTGGTGCATTTTTATCTTTTTTCTGTATGTATAGTAATCTCGCTAGGTCGGGCTGATTGAACCAAACCATAAACCATCAGTAACCTAGAAGTATTAGATAGTTACTATATAAGTAAATAGTTGTTTGAAAAATGTTATGTTTATTGAACTTCCCCCCGGACTCTCTCATTCTAGATAAAACATAGAACGACCGCTGACGAAATAAACTACTTTGTAAATTTTTCGGATCTGATTAAAAATGAAATCGTTCCGATCGGAAAGATATTATTATCATATTACCTATTTGGAGGAAGAGGTTGTCTTGCCAACAGAGTTGATGTTATTTATTTCCTGTCCTGAAGTTAACTACCATAGGCTGGTAAACGTAAAATAGGTTTATCGTACATGTAGTGGTCCTCAAAGTCAAAGAAATATTGCTAGCTTATCTATCCCTTCTCTTTTTTAAAGGATCATTTTATGTTGGGCTGAATAATAAACTTTCATAATAAGACTTTTTAGAGAGAGCCATGCTAGGCAGTTTGTTCTAAGTTTATGTTTGGAATCGGTTTATCGTTTAGATAAGTGTTTCCCAACGGGGGCCATAAGGCCCCCCTAGGGAATCATACCATATATCTAAGAAGCCATATGCAAAATTCTTAAATTAGACTTTCTTGGACTTAAACAGGCCATGAGAATTGCATTTATTACTAATATTAAGATGTAAAAAATAAGGTTGGTAAACATTGATTTATACGGATAAAAGTTCTTAATTACTGCCCTCTATTTAAATTTAAACCAGAATCTGAGAGAAACCAGTATCTGATAAATTGTTGCCTCAAATCGCTTGGATTCTTCTCAAGCTGGCAGCTTCCCAGTTCCGAACCTCGCGATTGATATGATATGTACCATAAACAATTATTATTGTGGTTCTCGTGTCATTGTTTTTCTGTCTGTCATCTCAGCTCTTCCTCACGTGTTACACACCCAGGTTGTATACACTAGAATTGTGTGACAAATCACAACACAAGTATCATTGTGATTAATAGAATATGACGGGAAATACTTATTAATTAATATGCAAAAGTTGATACCTTTTATCACGTAATCATTCATTCCGATCCACATGCTTCCAGACGAGATTTCCAATAAGATGACGAACTATTTATTTTGACTTAACAATAGAAGGGCAGAATCTTTTATTGTTTTCATTTCGTTCCCCTTCCTATCTATCTTACTACTGTATTATCCTTAAATTATTTCTCAGCCTGTTTTTCATACATGTTATTGGTACCTTCTCTAAGATTGTAATAAAATAAAATTAAGGTACAAATATCCTTTTTGTGTGCGTTGTGTCGTGTTCGTTGTTGTTCTTACCTAGATTTTTATTTGTTACTTTCCCTTTCCATAATACGAATATGTGGAGTTTTTCCTTTATTATTCCTGTCTGCATTTTTTCGTCCTTTTTACTTACAAAAAAAACATCTTGTAATTTTTTTCTTGGTATTGTGTTGTTTTTGACAGTTTAGAGACGCGTTATTTTGGTGCTTCGTGTCTTTAAAATAGTTTTGTAATTTGAAATAATAATCCAAGTTTAATTAAAATCAATCAAAATTAAGCTCATAATTAGAATGAAACATAAAAAACACAAAAAAGATAAAAAGGATAAAAGGCGACGATCGGAAGAGGTGATTTACACGAGTTATATCGGGGATCAAGACGTGTGGTTTTGTTTATTATTCTAATTTTTATTTTAATTGTTTTATTACTCATGTCAAATTATGGAAATTGATAATTAATGTTGTAATTGTTTTTGTTTATTTACAGTCGAAGACCAGTGATTCTTCTACGTCGAGTTTATCGTCGTCCTCGTTACAAATCATAAATGAGCCAAATTTACAAAATGTAAGTCCAAATCAAAATATAAATCCACAGCAACCTATAGTCCAGCTGCCGCCGCCGCAATCGCAGCAACCAACTTTGAAACCATCCTCGTTAAATTCGTCAGTGTTACAATCACAGTCGATTATAAAACCGTTGGTGCTGAAAGACGTAAACGACAGTCGCCTGCATTCAACGGGTCAAACTACAATATCGCCGTTTAGCGGTGCGGGTAGTCAATTGCCACAAGCACCTATTCTACCCATTGTACAGCAGCAGTCGTCGCAGTCTCAGCAACAACAGCAGAGCCTCGTCGTATCGGTCCCGCTATCAAATGCTGGAGTTAACATTCCATCGAATAATACAATTCAAACGAATAATAATCAAGCAATTCATCAGGGATCGGGTCTATATCAGCATATGACCCAAACTCGTGATCAACTATCTGTATAAATTTTAAATAATTTTTTTAAGCATCAAACATATCTTACTAACCATTTCTTAATTAATTTTTTTTAGGCATCTTCTGGTAGTCGTGCTAGTCCAATTGTAAATTATCAACAAAATCATCAAACCTCAACGTTGCCATCAACATTGGGACGTAAATCACCCCTTATACAAGGAGCCGCATTATCCCCTTCGCCACATCTAAACGAATTAAATCTGCATAATCAACCGCTGCAATCACAGCAGCAACAACAAAATATTAGTGTACTACAAAATATTTCACCGTCTCTAGTGAATACAAGTGGTGCGGGTAGTGTGAATAGTTCAAATCCAAATAATACAAGTAATAGTGGTAATAGTATAATGTCAAGTGCATCGTCTGCGATTGCGACCACTTCCGATACGGGAATGTTAAAAATTACATATGAAAAGCAACCAAATTCACGGATAGCCCAAATACAGGATGATCTGCCGGCGAGGCGATCTAGGTACGTACGCAGGTGTGTGTCTGGTGCATGATATTTTTTATATTTTATTTTAGTAGATAGTTTAACGTTATTCGCCTCAACGATTTATAAGACAATTTTTTATGTAGATTTTAAAATTTCTAGTATGTGTTACTCTAATGTTTTGTTCTGTTAACGTTTTGTTGTTGTTAACTAAATCAAGTACTTAGTACTTGAGAATAATTTATGAATGTTTTTATCTAACGACTAGAATTATTTTTAAAACTAGAGCTGTGGCGTCTATTTTGCTTCGCGGCCTTTTGATAATTACGAAGCTTAGGCAGAAATTTGTGTGCCGATATCTAGCTAGGCACAAGTATAATTTACCGATCTGAAAAACTTGAAACAATAGTTTAAATTGTTGGTTAATTTGGCGGTTAAATCCATGAGGTTAGGATTAGATGTTCTAACGTTTAAACTCTGTTCTGTTCGTACCCTTCTGATCTTCATTGCTCTTCAGTCTGATTGGGATTTAATGATTTCATTAAAATTTCTATCCCAGAAGGAGATCTCAGTTCGAATATCGTAATTTCTCGATTATCGATGTAGGTAGATATAAAATCGGGTTTCGTTCATTGTACGTTCTTATACTTCTAGGAGTTGATTTATATGTCCTTTTCAGAGTACCATCCTCTAATTTGATCGAACAATATATTTTTTCTGATCCAATATTAATCATTTTTGATTTGTTTGTAATATATGTCGGACAATTTTGACAGTTTTATATAAATTATTTTGTGTCATGATTAATTCCTTCCCACCAAAATATATTGAATGTAGTTTCGCCTTAACACTCTGGGAATGTTTTGGGGGTTGAATCTAACATTAATTTGCTGGTATTTATAAGCGCTGTTCGTAACCGTATATTGCTACAGTTTCACATGGAGATATGACGTGGAGTATTACTATAGCATTTGTTTACCTAGGATATCTAGGGGTTGAGATGAAAAAGAATCTCCAGTGGATGTGCTCCTAAAAGACTCCAAAACTGTTAGTCCAATTGGAAAGAATGCTAAGCGCGCTTTGCATGCGTTTCAAGGATATTTACAGAAGAAAGGAATCGCAACATCACCCGCATAAACAACCACCTTAAAGCCGCATCACTCCGGTTTAATAACAGGTCATTTATGACAAAGTTCCAAAGAAGAGGGAATAATACCTGCTATTAGATGATTCATCTAGGTGGGTCGTCATGACCCTGCTTTTAAGTTTTTAATCGACCCAGCTCCTGAGTGACTCGTCCACGCCTCTGGTCTGACGTTGTTAAAGGTCCCCTCTATATCCAGAAAAGTTATCATGGAGTATTTTTTATGTTTAACAGATTTCTCGATAGAGGCAATAACTGAGTGCGAGCATTTTCCACAGATTTTCCCTTGCAATACGGAGGTTGGGATTTCGATAGCCTACTTGGTCAATCGAACTCCTATTGTGAGCTTCAATTTGCCTTTCTAAAATATTTAGTAGGGACGGGGCAAAACTTATAGGTCTAAGAAAGTCTTTGAGACCACAATGAGAGCTTTTCCCGCCTTTAGTATAAATATTACACTTCAGCCCGTTTATTCGGAATGTATTCTAGGCAGCCAGGGTAAGATTAAGTCAGTCGTTTGTTAGACCCCGCCCGTATAATGGCATCAAGTCTCGTCTTATACGGCTCTAATGAGCTAATAAAATGACAGATGGGAAATCTTCCTCATCATGTGGAAGGTAAGCTGATATTAGCCAGAGATTTTGACCATACACCTCAATCTTGTGACCACATCTGAATTGCTGTTATAAAATTAAACAAAGATATTCAGATTTTTTATCAAGAATGCAGGAACGAAGTTTACATAGCTTCTTCTCATATAGGAGTTTATATTTAGAAGTCCTAAGTCCAAGTATCACCATAGGCCCAATGTTCTTGGACTAAGGCAATGTCTATCTCTTCTGCTTCTAGTTTGAGCACGAGCGCAGCCAAACCTGCCTTGGAGTGGTGGAGAGTTAATCTGCAGGAACGTCAACATTAGGTTAGCTCCTTTACATCACGCTCCACCACAGTTGCATCAGAGTCCTCCTTTTCTGTGATTCCTCCGTGGATCCACAAAATAATCCCATCGAATAATAACATGAAGAATGTTTCTATCTCCTCACCAATATCATTGATGCGCAGTTTGTCAGCCGAAGTCTCTACCTATAATCAGTTTTTGGTTCTTCCAACTTAGCCATTCTTCAGTCAGCGGTCGGCAGTTCAGGATAGCTAATTTATAGCATTTTCAAAATTTCTTCCGAGCCGCCCGGTTCTGCTGGGATCCAAGGTTTCGCTCTAGATCTGCGGGGATATCCTCTCTAGCGACTACTTCTAGTCTAGCACCAGGCCAGACTTCACCTAAGCCCCCTACAGCCTTTTTGTACAGGATCACATTTGACTTTAAACTACTCGCATTTCATTGAGAGAGATCGGTGATCACCAGCATTGGAAACTATGAACTCTAATGGATCAAGAACGTTTTTACATTTGCGTTAAAGCTTCTTAAATGCCTGGTCACACTTGTTATTCCAAACAAAAAGCTTCGTTAAATTGTTATTTGGATAAATAGTTTGTCAGATAGCTTCTTGATTAATTGCGTTGGCTGGTAGCTGGTACATACAGAACTTTGTGTGTATTTAGCGTCAGAATATGACATTCTGCTTGCATTTCTAGTTGTAGATACGTTTGGTAGACTCAAATTGGCCTTGTGAAATATATTATTCTTCCACCAGCAGAAATGACCGAGCTTCGACATGATATTTTAAAGCAAACGACATCTGTCGTTATTTAAACCAATTTCGTATCCGCTCGATGACGCGAAAAATACACAGGATTGTATTGGCTAAGTAAATCATCCTAGCAGTCTGTATCATCAGTTGCTTAAGAAATTGTCCACTCCCATCCTAGTAAAGGATATCGACTAGTGTTCAAGAGTGTCTTCGGGTGTCCCGAAAAGTAATTCTTCCAAAAATGGCAATTTGAAAACCTATCCGGACTATTCACAGAAAATAATTCTGCGTGAAACATTTTTCGAGGACTAAAGAATTGTTCGATGCATCATTAATTTTCGAAGAATTTATTTTTGTAGGATTGTTCGTGAACGATCATGATATATAACGTTAAAAACCCTTTTTCGTCGTTCGTGCTAACCTTGAACTTCAACAATACAAAATGCATTAGGTTAGGTTCGTATTCCTACCACATTACATAGCTAACGATCGAGTTTCTAAAACACCAGTGTTCACTTCAAAATCGACTGGCCTATTTGTAGGTAGTGTCCATCCAGTTCCAGGAGGTAGAGAACAGTCATTTTCGAAATTTTGAATAAGGCGTTGGTCTTCTCTTCAATACACTATAGTCTTTTCAAAACATTTACTGGTTACTGTGTGGCTCCTTCAATTAATATAAACGGGCTCTCCGATTCAAACAGGCGGAGGTATTAAGTTGCATGTAGATTTAGTAGTACACTAACTTTTAGATGTAGTTTTGAGCATTATGATGAACAACTATACAACGCGAATTACATTTTATCTTTTATATGCTGCTGCATTGCATTCTTTTAACATCAAACTGTGTGTGTCTGTCTGTTTGTAATTTTAACGTCTTTTATTAATCTTGAATAACTCACAATTTAAACTAATGCAAACACCAAATCAATTTTTTTTTTCACAATCATGCCTAACCTAAACTTAATAAAAAAAACATAATTTTTGACTATTTAAAACTATAAAATCGCCCCGGGTAGTCGATCACAATCGAATGAAAGCACAAAATCTCGTACATCTAAGAAACGAGTATTAGTACCGCCAACATCATCATCATCGACTGCATCAACATCGTCAACATTAAGTTCAAGCGTATTTCCTGAAAATAATTCTGCTTCCACTAGTAATAGTTGTCATCATAGTAATAATAACAATAATAACAGTAACAGTAATAATAGCGTTAATAATAATAACAACAGCAGTAATAATAGTATTTTGAGCCCAAGTCAATTTCCACCAACGATCATTGGACAACAATCAAATGTACATGTTACAAGTGTATCAGCGCCAGTCGCTGCTGCCAGTAATAATAATAATAATAATAATAATAATAATGCTAATGCAAATAATAATAACAGTAATAATGCGAATAACAACAACAATAATAAAAAGCAAACTGCTGTCCAAAGTCGTACACAAACCAATGAAACACCGCCACCTTCTACTTCCAGAACTCCGGATACAAATTATACAACCATTTCTTATGGCGGCGGGCTAAAATTTACATATGAGGCACAACCAAATTCAGGAAGTACTGGTACACCGACCACTCAGTCTTCGTCACTACCGACCGCAGCACCTGTCACAATACCACCGATTTCGGTGACGCCCCAACCTATAAAAGATTCACCGCCCAGTTCACCGGGTAGTGAGGCAGGATCGAGAAAGCGTACCCGTAAATCGACCGACAGCAAGAGTGATGTGAAAATATTTCAAAATGGTGTAGTCGCAACGCACATGTTAGGTAACCAGATAAATCCGGCGAGTAGTGTGGCACAAAAAATGACCGATCAGTTAAATATGGAAATTGAAGCGCACAGTATTTATACGTCAACGTCCTTGGATAGTGGGCCACAATTGGTGGGGCCACCGTATCCCGGAAAGAGCCAGTCGAATGTAAGTCGTATTTAACCAATTTTTGTATTGTTAAAAGTAATAACGTTATAATTTATGTATTTATTTATAGTCACGGTCCTCGTCCACGCAACCTGGTGGACTTGGTAGTATACTAAGTGGATCTAGTTCCTCATCGCAATCAGGAAATTCTCATCAAAGTTTAGAGCAACTATTGGAGCGTCAGTGGGAGCAAGGGTCGCAATTTTTAATGGAACAAGCACAGCATTTCGATAGTAAGTTAATCGTTAATATAGGTACATCGAGTAAATTAAATTTAACATACATATTTTTTCTAGTTGCTTCCCTACTTTCGTGTCTGCATCAATTGCGAACCGAGAATATTCGCCTAGAGGATCATGTAAATAATTTAGTGGCCCGACGAGATCATCTACTGGCGGTAAATGCACGTTTGGCAATACCTTTAAATCCACCAGTAGCGCCACAGGCACAAGGTTCATTACAACACAATTTAATAAAACGATTTTACAAATAAAATAAAATTTTAATTTAATTTATTTCGCGACAAGGTTCTTATAATAATATGCATATCAATGGACCCACAGATATTCCGCCAAATTTATCCAGTAGCCGATCGAATCGAGCAACATCGAGTTCACAATCGTCACAGCAACCACATCCGCAATCCCATTTTAATGCACAGCAATCGCAAATTATCGAAAATGGTGTGGATTTTCGAGGTCATGGTGTGGTCACAGCACCCGGCCATCAAATCCCAACAAATGCATCCTCTAGGTAACTTTTATAAACAAATTTTGTTATATCGAAAAAGTAATTAATTAAATTTTTTATTATCTAAGGCATTCTTCAATGTCATACACATCAACACAACATAACTCGTCATCGAGTAGGCAACAGCAATCGGCAATTTCAATGAATATTGAGCAGCAGCAGCCAACGTCAAGGAATCGCACATTTCAGCAAACAAATTATTCCACTGCCCATCAAGTAAGTGAATAATTTTTGTGTTTGTGTTAAAATTAAGATAAAGGAAATAAAATTTGTTATATTTGATATTTCTGGTGCGTTGGGTTTTTTTTTATTATGTATTATTATTATTAAGAGGAACTGAGATTACATACATTTCGCGATTAGTAATGCATGCATTTAAAAATTCTTCAGTATTTTTAGTACTGACATGAAAGGAAAGTCCGGTTTCAAACATACTATTATATTCAACTTCGTAACTTAACAAACGGGTTCAGAAACTGATTTCCGAAGTTTATTTATTTTGTTTCTTTGTCGATGGAAATGTCATATCGAATACATAGAGGCGCCGCCATTGTGACATAGGCTGACCTCAACAAACAAATCTGGAGATTCAGAATTCAGAATTACATGTTCAATTTTTGATAAATCACAATCCGGAATTAAATATTGGCATCCGGATAATTGAAACTTGAAGACAGCACTTAAAATCGAATTAAACTGAGTCACTTAGATTTTTACTCGATAAATAACAGAATTATTCGAAATAATGGAAAGCCAAAATGGCAAAAAATATAAACAAGAAAACCAAATACAAAAACATGTTAACCATGTTTGACTCTTCTCGAAGAAACAGTGGCAAGCCGGGTCGGATTTTACTATGATACGATCTCCATTTAGTATCACTTTCGATTCTCATCCTCAAATTTGGTAATTTCACCCGTCGCGTGTCTGCGCTCTTTCCCATCATCAAGCCTTGCAGGCGTCACTTCTTTCAACAAAACAACACAAGTTTTAGGAAAAGGTTTATTACCGTTGGAAAAAAATTCTGAGAGTTATTAATGCCGGGCATAAGATTTATATATACGGTTGCGTTGACTTTTAACTTCGAAAGCGAAGAGTTGGTGTAAATTCATTTTACTTAAATTTAAAATGTTAAATCTGATAGTAATAACGAATGAATTTAAAATATTTAAAAATACTGCAATAATGGAATCTGTAATACACGTCTGTCTTGCACTTGCGAGTAAGTACTCCGTCTATGTAGATGCCAGATGTTGTAACTAAAAACATTTTAGTATGCCTCATTCCAAGAAATGTGGCTCAACCTGGTTCGATGGTGTTTTTTACTCTTTTATACTTCTATTTAAGTTGCTCTTGGAATAGGTAATACGGGGTTCGGAGCCAGTGAAGGTCGTGCAGAACCAACTCTCGTCTCATAGAATGTAAGAGTAGCCGGAGGAGCACATTAAGATGATTTAGTTTCCTTGCATAGTTATTTTATAAAAACAGTAGCTCCATGGCAGCTTACAATAACGGGCCGGCTAGGGCTACCTAGCATTGCTGTTTGGTTGTCGCAGATTAAGAAGATTTAAATTTTCTATTATCTTCTGATATATTCATGTGTATAGACGTTGTCCCTGGGAGGGCTGCAAGATGAAATATAAGGATGATGAGTAAAAAAATTTGATTTTCTAAATTTTCTCTGCTTCGTTATAAAAACTGTACATCCAATAAGCATCGAAACGCGTACCATTTACATTTATATAATACATCAAAATGTCAAATTAATTATTTATGGAACCAATATGGAGAGAGTGTCACCAATGGAAAATTTACGCGATACCAGAACTGTATATCATCTATATTGTGTACCGATCCAACATCAACATAAAACATTCAACATCAACATTTACCCTCTACAATACGAGAACTGCCGAAGATTTAATAATTTTCGTAAATGTGAAAAACGCAATGATTTTCTGTTCAATGCATGGGTTTCGATTGATCTGATCGATGCAACTTAGAAAAATAATCAAAACCATTAGATGAATTTCTGGATTACTTCATAATGAAGCTAACAAATCTCATTCCTCATTGCTTTATTTCACGACAACAATCTGGTTTAATGAAAAATATAAAGTTAAAATTATCCGTTCACTGGGACAAAAAACAAGCGACTACTCATGCGTTTGTATTTTACGAAGACAGGAGGGAATTTGCATTACTACAGCTTCATTATAATATAAGATTGTCTTCACCATGATACTGTGGGACTCAGTTTTGCTCAGTTAATTTGTTGGGTTGTTGTTTCTAACCGGAGCAGAACTTTGAGAGATATGATATTACAACCCAAGATGCATATGAAGTCTGCGTAAGCCAATAATTTGGCTTGATTCATAATATAAAGAGTTACGCTGTGCTATGTTGAGCTGTCACATATTCTAACGAAAGTTTGAATAGAATTTGGGGTATTGGGTACCCTTGCCGCATTCCTGATATCATTTCGAACTCTAATATTTTGCACCTGGTTATCAATTTTGAAGGAATGCTCGTATGTGACAAGGCATTTCATAATGTGTTTCTCTTAATGCTACAAATTATTGCTATTTTCCACTCGCGTGGGATTCTGTCTGCGTGAGAGATGAAACCTGTTCAAACTTGCGATACAACAGGTAATCATCTCCGTTCTTAAGCACTTCGTTACAGATGCCATCTATCCTTACCAAGCACCTTATTATTTTTCATGTTGGATATGACTTCGCACTTCATCGTAAGATGGAGCAGATGGATATATCATTTCTACAGTGATAATATAAATGTTTGACTGATGCAATGATGGATAACGTCTGTCTGTTTAAGAGTGACCAGAAATAATTTCGCCACACTGTTAGGAGGTGGACTATTATGTGGATGGAAACTGGGACCGATTTTTTTTATAAAACGGTATCTGTACCGTAAACTAACAGTTTCGATTTTAAGCACTTGTTTGTGCCATGCACTTTTCGTCTTTCTACATAGTCGGTTGGAGGGTTTTCTCGCGATTGTTGTGTGATTGATTTTTTTATTGAGAGAGAGGTTCTGTTTTTATGCGCGGTCTAGTTGACGTGTTTCTAGGTTTTGATGTATTTTTACCTAGATTCGCTGTTGTTGCCGTTGTTATCGTCAATTTTATTATGTTCCGCCGTTCTTCCACAGCATGGGGCAGTGGTTGGCTGTCCAGGGGTCTATTATGAAATTTTTTCGCTTTCAAAAAATTCGATTCGCAGCGAATATTGGTACTATGATTTTTATTTAGCTTTCGGAAAATTCGAAATCGAAAAATTAGCTCTATTATGAAACTTAAAAATAAATTCGATATCGGATTTTACGAAAATGTGTCGTCAAAATTCGACTGTTCTTTAGGTGGTGAATACCGTATTGTGTCGATATTGTTTTAAAATAATAATTTTTTTATCGTTTTAATAAATTCGGTCGTCTATTTTTATATTTTTTAATTAAGGCAATTATTATTATTGTTTTCAATTTCAATAGATATATTTACCAAGATGCAATTTGTAAAATAATTTACTAGAAATAACGTATGTATTTTAATAATATATAAAATTGATTTGACAGATCCACAACAAATGCGACGGTTCGCTTTTTTTCATAATAGCAATATTCGAAGCGTATCGAATTTTTAGATATCGAGAATTTTTCGAAAGCGAATAATGTTTTATAATAGACCCCCGGGGTTTCTGATATGCCAGCTTCAAGTTACTCAGGCAAGGATCGAAGTTCACGCTGCATACGGTGTTAATATCCTTTATAGTAGAAAAATGTCTTTTGCGCATTCCGTCGTTATTTGATGGAAGGTGTAGGGAATCTGGGCCGATGGTACCACGATGAATACTGTCTGCATTTCCGATTCGCTCATTGAAGTCGCCCAAATCAATATTTACATCGTGTTGGGGAATTTTGTTTAAAACACTTTCGATGTGGTAGTAGAAAATATATCATGTTCTGATTTTGTTTCCATTGGGGTATTTACGTCCACAAATGAGATATTGTTGTGATGTCAATTTGAGTAAACAGATCTTGTTGTTTATCGACCTAAACTCTCTTACGAATTGGAGAAACCGATTGCTGTTCAGAAAACCAACTCCGAACTTGTGTCTATCGAAGCTGTTGTTTTTACGAAGTAAATCCGCGGCGACTGTGATTGACGATGTTGTTCCCGATTAGCCCAGTTTCTTAATATATTAGAGATTGGATTATAATTGGATTGTAAATATTCGAGATTGGATTGTAATCGGATTTTTTTTATTTTGTTAAATTAAAAATAGCGAAATTGTAAAAATATTATTATTATTTTTTTTTTTTACAATGTAATCTGTTTGGGGCTTAAAGCCTGCTGTTTCATGGTTGTGCTTTTTATTTCCTTACTTTACGCCTATTCAGCCAACTCGAGGACGTACGGCTATATAGGACCGATTTAAACCCATCTGCACACTGCAAGTTCCATGCCAGCCTATACCGGGCGTGGAAGATGGGTCAGCCCATGAGTTTTGCACGCCAACTACTACTACTAACATTCTACTACCACATCGAAAGTGTTTAAACAAAATTCCCCAACACAATGTAAATATTGATTTGGGCGACTTCAATGCGCGAATCGGAAATGGTCACAGATGTGTTACATTACACAGCTCGAAATCTGTTGATGAAATTTCACTTTGCACCCTGCCCCTATCAGGATTTGAACCCGGTACCCCTCGATCCAAACGCCAAAGCTTTAACCACTGTGCCATTTGGTCGGTAAAATGATATTTTTTTTTTTTTACTTTGTTTTTTATTGTAATGGTTTTATTGTGATTGTTCCGTACATTGGTCTATTTTCAGTATTCTTGAATTAAATACACAATCAATCGTAGGAAATTCTTCCATTTAGCGTCAATCTGCTTGACAACGACTAGGATACCGTACTATTCCGAATAATGTACACGTCATAATAGTATACCATTGGTACACTATTTGGAATTACGTACCCGAATAGTGTACCATGGTACAGTATATTTGAACAAAAGAAAACTCTATTTTGTTATATTTGTGTGTTTTCTCTATCCTCTCTGGGATTTTGTTATATTTGTTGTTCGAATAATGTATCTGGTACATTAATTTTTCTCGATCTGTACCATGTTAAATGCCTCAAACTCGAATAGTATACCATGCTTCATTATACGGAATAGTACGGTAATCGATACTTACATACACAATCATCTTCCCAACCACCCCATACTTTTTCTTTCCTTTAACGCTGGATCGCGGATAAATTAGAATTTTTGACATATAGATGGAAAATTTGTAAATTATAACAATCAGTATCGACAAAAAACAAAGTAAAACATAAAAATTCATAACACGAGAAGTTAGTTGTGAGAATGAAATATAGATAAAAAATGTGAAAGAATCGAATTTCGTAGGCTAAGCAGTAATTCGCTAGTACTACAGCTATATGGTATTGTTTTATGTATATAGATATTATTCCAAAGTAAATAATACAACATCAGTCGTCGCGACCTGATGAGAAGACTGATTTTTTCAAATCAAAGTTTCATCCGTTCGAAACTGATTGTTGTGATTCTTACAAATTTTCCATCTATAAGTTAAATATTCAAATATTATTTTGTAACAGTAGAATTCTCTTCTATTAGAATTTTCATTTACTTTTAAGTTACATAAAATACAAAACTCATTATTCAAAAAATATTCATTAAAATTAGGCACTCAGCATTCTTTTTAATTTACAGCCGCAACTTCGTCCTGATGACAGTCAAGTGAAACCTAGCTGAAAACAGTTTTTAACAAATTACAACACAAAATCGTATAAGAATGATGTCGTTTTGCCGCCATCAGCATCATCTGTATCGGTATCAGGAATGGTAAAAATTCCGCCAGCCGCAACAGCAACAAGATCGTCGTTGTCGTCAAATTATAGAGATCCGCGTAAAGTGGTTGAATATCATTTAGATTTACTCACAAAAATGAATAATAGTAATAATATAAATAATAAAAGTAATTTAATAATAAAAAATAAAAATAACAGCAATAGAAATAACGTAAATATTATAAATAATAATAATAATAAGAGTATAAATATTATAAATAATAATAATAATAATAAAAAGGATGTATCCTCTTCTTCTTATACAACAACTTCATCGCTATCATCCTTGTCGTCATCATTATCGTCATCATCATCGTCATCATTATCAACAATGTCAACATCATCAAATGGTAGCGTAGAAAAATATGACATTGAAAGTATTAATGATAATAATAATAATAATGTAACTAATAATAGTAATAATAATTTTATTCACAATAATAATAATAATAATGAATTAAAACCTTTTAATTTAAATAGTAAACATCAGCTACAACTTAAACTGAACAAACAACAACAGCAACCATATAAATTAAAAATGTTAAATCGATACAATAAAAATATGAATACTATAAATATGAATAACAATAATAGTAATGTTAATAATAAAAATATAAATAATAATAATAAAATTTATAGTAAAAATATCGCATTTGATGATGATATTTTAGAAAAGACTGCCAATTGTGACGCTCATGCCAAATTTAAAGACTTTTCTATTGATTTTATTTTAAAATCAAATTCTACGTAAAGACACAAGTATAAAAATAAATAAAATTAATTAATAAAGTTTATTATTATTATTATTATTATAAAATTACAAATTTTTATAGTTAAAATTTTTTTTTCGTTATTTTAATTACGATGTAAATGAATTAATTTAATTTGTGTAATATTAAATATTTTTAGACGCGAGCAAATATTTTTTAGTTACAAAACCAGATGAATCTTACGTTCTTTTCTATGTGCCCTATACCCAGGAAATTATGAAAATTATTTATTAAGTATAATTATTTATTGCGGCAGCTGCGTTTATTAAAGTTCACAAAAGCTTAGCTTAGGTAAATTCATTTTGTTTTTTGAATGTGCAATGAATATTTTTCTTAATAAAAATTGTAATAAATCAATATTACTATATTAGAATTTTTTTATATTTAACTATTATTTTGATATATTCTAAATTTATGAAAAATTGTTTATAATCAATATTTTTAATACATATATTCGGATTTCTTATTCGTTTGTCTTCAAAAATATATTTTATTCGACTTTTTATATAAACTCAATCTTTGGCTTGATGCAGTATCGTCTTAAATTCAAAATCCAGGACTATGGCGACCATATAACCTTTCGATGTGCCACAGTTTGCCATTATTATGCGATGTATTTCAATTTTATTAATAGGGACGAAACGAACATTAAAAATATTAAGAGCATTGAATTGCCCCAGGTTAAGAGGATTCTGCGTTTCATTTGACGACCATTTTCAATTCTAAATTTTCCATGGTTTTCCAGATTTTCAATTTCTAGGTGATGGCAAACATGGAGCTGATTAGATCAAAATGTTAAAATAGTCAATAAATAGACAAAATTGATGAAATAAATGGTGCTGAATAATCGAAAATTCTAATCAAATATTTACAATGTATTTCCTTTCGTGTTGAAAGAGTTTTATTCTGGTTTTTAGGGGGACACGTAAAAACACCATTTTTTGTGCTTCGTGCTTATAAGTCGCCCCAAAAATTCGTAAAATGTTTTAGAGGCTCTCTAACCCATCAATGAATTTTAGAAAATTATTCGTGGCGCCCAACGTGGGGCCAATAAAATGAGTATCACTGGATATATTTGTAGTTTATTATGGCAATAGTAAATTATTTCCTTTCATTGCGAAATAATGATTTTTAAATTGTTCGACATTCTCACAATCTCTAATCTAATGCTAATGAGAAGTTTTATCATGTCAAGAATAGTTATAGTTCCCTGTCTCCACTGTGCCCCACTTTAAATCAACTATCCAGCCATACAAAGAAAGCCTAATTATACTCGGAGTCTTATTAGCTGGTCGGATAACGATCATTAAGCAATATCTATGTTGGCAAAGTTATTAATTAAATTAATAAAATATAATTCTTAGATTAATGATCATAAACCGTACATCGGGTTTGTAGGGCAATTTTTATTTGGCGTGGGACTTACAAAATGTGTATCACTTGGGATATATTTGTATAGTAGTATTCAAATCTCGCTGGAATTCTGACAGTTCTCGCGCAGGCAAAATATGGCGGATACGCAGTGATGTATTAAGTAAACTAATACCAGTTTATTGTTTACATTTTTATGTTGTATTTTTATTACTTAACTGTATAATTTAACTTTGTAAGAATCACTGACACTTTTGAAATTAATATTTAATTCGATAAGCAACGAATTAATTCATAATTCCATTAAATTGAAAACCTATTTTGCTTTTTTATGTTGTTGTGGTTTTGTTCGATATGAATGACATTTGGTTATTTATTTTCCCTAGTTCGTACCAAAATTAAATGTTGACATTGTTTCCAAAGGCGTGCAATTTTTTTATAGATGAACTAATTTTCACTTGAAATATCATTGTAATAACATAAATACATGATCATTTTGAATGTTTTGTGTATTAAAAGTGAAATATAATTCTTTTTAATGGTTATTTATTATTTTATTTAGGTTTACTATCTAAGATAATTGCGACCCATCAACATTTTTATAATTTTTTTTCTACATCACTGAAAGCTGCGCAGAACAATTAAAAAAAATTTCTTTTAAGATCTGAATAGGACTATACTTTGTTATGGCAATAGTAATTAAATATTGCACGATATTGTGGCGCCCAATGTGGGGCGTGTGGTTTCAGACCTAGTTGCAATTTGGTTTATATATACGAAATGAAATTTTGAAATATGTATCATGTGTAAATAGTTAGATGTCCATGTTGGACGGACTATTTACACATGATATTTCGAGTTAATGATCACAAATCGTACATCTGGTTTGTATATAGCAATTTTTATTTTGCTGAAAGCAATGAAATGTTACAAACTTTTATAAAGAAATAAAACTATGTATATAACAGAAATTTACCTGCGTCTAGGGCAAATGTGAAATCTTTGCGAACTAAAAATTTAATGTTAACAAAACGAATAATTTTCATAATTTCGTTGATAAAATGAGTTTGTTGGTGATTTGTTGCAAAAAACGGCGAATAAATAATTTAATTTAAAAATAAAAATTGATTCTAGTCAAAACAAGATACATGATTATATTAAATAAAATTTAATTTTATTTTTTTTATTTCTGATTTAATTTTATCGATTAGATGAATATATTATATATTTTAGGAAGTATGGAAGAGGATTAAACAATTTTTGGTTAGGTAAAATTTTAGTTTCGTGTAAATAGAAAAATAAAATAATATCCGCCATATTATTTTTAATTTTAACCGATTTAGTTTATGTTTCACAAATTACGTATATAATTAATTAAAGGAAATATTATACAAATAATATAAATATTATGTTAATAAGTAAATACTGAATATGGGAAATGATTTTTAATTTTAATATTTTTTTTTATAATATAATGTGTATTATGTTTAGGAGTGTAGCTATATTGTTACAAAAAAAAACTATGTAATGATTGTAAGATTAAGGCAAGATATAGATGTATAAAATGGGTGCGCATAATTGAGGGGCAGCTTTATAGTTTCATATGTTAATTTAAAAAAACTGCCTAAAATCCCTTATTGTTGTTCATTAAAATATTCTCTAGTCCGAAATGTCGATTAAAAAAATGGTTTCCTTCATATAAATAAAAACAAATACCCTGTGTATGTAGGTCACCGCATTAAATAGTAGTTCCTCTCAATTTTTGTGTTGTACTTTACTCAGTAATTAGATCAATTTTTTTCGTTTTTTTCGTTTTTTAGTTTTATTTTTTAATTTAGTTGTATTCTTGTATTTCTATAAGTAATTAGTTTTATATTTATTATTATTATTTATTTGTGTTTGGTTTATTATTTAAATAGTAAATAAAACAAACCTCATTAAAAAATATATTATTATGAATAATTATTGGATGTACTCCATTAGGCATTAAGATAATTTAATTAGTTTTACTTGTATTTTTTCGAGAATGACTTACACTTAAAGCGCAGAAGTTTTTTAAATACTAATTAATCAGGATTATTATTTTTTGGCATAATTATTAATTGCAAACGAAAATAAATTTATAAATGTGTAGCTAGAGCATATATATTTATAATAAAATATATTATATTTTTTATTAAAAATAGAAGTATATAATTACAAATTGTTAAATCAAAAAATTTACAATAAATCAGTCCATATAACAAAGAAAAAAAGAAATTTGTATTATAAATCTCGTAAATGACCCCCGAACCACCAATTTACCCAGTTCCTTTCCCCAAAATACAATACGAAATGAAAATAACAAAATTACAAAGCTAGCTATACATAAATTTTATTTTTTGACAAAAAAATCCTTGTATAAAAATTATTACAAAACAAATTATTTTAGAAATTTTAAGAATTATTAAAAAAAAAGTAAATGAAAAAAAAATAAATTATTTTTCTGAACAAAACAATAAAAAATTTATTAAAAACTAAATAAATTGAGAATAAAAATAACAAATATATAAAATAAAAATTTTAATTAACTTCTCAGGTACTGACAGAAAATTTTTTTATTAATAAAAAAGGTTAAAATATAAACAACAAAAAATACATAATAAATTATTTAATTATATAAACAAAAAATATTTAATAATAATCACAAACACAAATAACAAAATAATTAAAAAATTAAAAAAAAAATACATAATAAATACAAATGAAAAAAAGCATATTTTATTAATTAAAATATTTAAATAAAACAAAAAAAAAGGATAAAATTAAAAAAACAATTTTAATTATAATAAAAAAAAACTATTTAAATTATATTACAAAAAAAAAATATTTTTTATTTTAATTTAAATAAAAAAAATATTTCGATTTACGTAAATCTATTAATTATTATATAATATAAATAAAATTATATAAAGTTATAGTTTGATAATTATATTATTTTATTTTTACTTTCCTGTTTAATAGTTTCGTTCGTTTCGTTTTCTTTTGTTTATGAAAATAAACTTATAAAAAAAAGAAAATTATTAAAAAAAGTTATATTTAAATAAAAATAAACAAAAATGAAATTCTGTATAAAAAAATGTATAATTAATGTTTGGTGTTATTTTTTGACTGTAGACTCGGAAGAAAATGCGAACTCGACACTGATTCCATATCCTGAATTTATTTGAAAACGGCTATAAATACGTTGCGCAAAGCAGTAGTTTTAATTCTAATAAAACCGAAAATCTTAATGCTGTAATGTCGCCGACGTATTAAATCTGGATCTAATAAGTTATATTCTTGTACCGTAGTTTACACATATTGAAATTTCAACAAAATAATTCGTTGTCGGTCAAGAAGACATCGTGAATAACATTCCACACCCTGCTATCAAAACCATCGTTTACGACTTTAATGCAAAAAGTGGTAGGATCGAAAAAACTACGCCCTCACACAGCGTAACAACAACAGTCCACAGAACTGGCTATAATATATAACGAGTGCATTCTTTCCACAACTCATAAAATTACGGATGTTCATATTATTTTCATATATGTTTGCAAATTATCATCCACATTTACCAGGCAAGCAAATAAGTTCGTGCGCTGCAATATCAAAACAGTATATAATCAGGACTCGCCACCCACGAGGAACTACTCTATTGCATCTTATCGTACCGATCTGTGACCATGAGGAGACGCCTGGGGGTTTATTATGAAACTTATTCGATTTCGGAAAATTCGATTCGCGGCGTATTTTGATATTATGATTTTTTTTTCTTCTATCGAATAATGCGAAATCGAGAAATTCGCCAGATTATGAAACAAAAAAAAAAATACGAATCGAATTAAACGAAAATGTGAAGTCAAAATCCGACTGGTCTATAGGTGGCGAATAATAATTTTTTTTATCGTATAAATTCGGTCGTGTATTTTTATATTTTTTAATTAAGGCAATATAATTATTGTTTTTAAATATCAATAGATAATCTACCAAGATGTAAGTTGTAAAATAATTTACTACAAATAACGTATATATTTTAATAATATATAAAATCGATTTGAAGGTCTACAACAAATGGACGTTTCGCTTTGTTTCATAATAGCAATATTCGAAGCGTATCAAATTTTTAGATATCGATTTTTTCGAAAGCGAATAATGTTTCATAATAGACCACCTGGGAATGTGAAAATTACCATAGGTTAGTAAAAAAAATAATATTGAAATTTTTGAACGCGTTGCACATTTAATAAATAAAGCCAAATTCACGGATATGCAGATAAAATCACGCGTCTTGACCAAGCGAACAGCAGCAAAGCCAATTTTCAGTAAACAGCAAATAGCTGTTGCTCCTACTGCAAACCTCGCAACAGGCGACCATAACTTTGGCAGAAGGTTTTAACCCTCATGTGAGTGAAGAAAAATATCTTAATTTGATTGAATTTGATCTACATGCATTTTGTATGGAAACTCATTTTTTCACGTTCGTCCAAGTTGTAACATTTTTCATTTTTAAGTATGATCGTAATCTACCAATTGAACTAGAAGTTCTCATAAAATTTAGTTTTTATTGGGATTAAAACATCTCACGGTTGACGGGTACCCACGTCACTCACATTATTTGAATCATAAAAAATTATTTGAACCATACAAAAGAAAATTAAAATACAGACCGGCCAACGACCGTGCGTAACAAACATAACGTAAGCTATTCGCTATTTCCAACAAAGTAGCTGACATCTGGTGAACAAAACGTGAATCGCTGTTTATTCGATTTGACAATTCTCGTTCCCCTTGTAGATGTAGAAACCAACGCTATCTACATTCGGTGAAAATCGTAAATATAGAATGCACTCGCTTTCGCAGCTCGTAGTGCGCTAAGCAACGAGTATCGCAATTAGTCCAACACGAAATATTATCAAAAATAAAACACAGAAAAAAGGAAAAAATTAACATTACAAAACAAATGGTATAAAAAACGCATCAACATGGGCAAATCTTAAGAGTGATGCACTATCAATAATTTAAATGAATTTTCCGACGCATATAATTAAGAAAAACTTTCTTTTTTACATGAATATCGTGATTTTCTAAAAGGTGATCCAATAGGAGCTTCCGGAAGTTTTTTGAAATAAAACGCATTAAAAACAATTTAATAAAAAACATTTTTAAAAATTGTATTTGTGACGTAAGTTCGGTTTATGATATTAATTGTTTGAAAATAATTTCTTTTAAATGTTATCCGTGACTGGCTCTTAGATGATCCATTCTATGGGTTAACTTTTCGAGCATTTCGGCCGATATTCCTTTAATTACGCGTGTTATGTTCGCTTATAATGCAGGAATCGATTGTGGTTTCGGGTCCGTTTCTTGATATGATGTTCTCATTAAAATTTTCTTTCAATAAATCGATGGTTGGGCCTGCTGTGTGACACGTTGCACCATCCTGTTGAAACCACAAGTCAGCTACACCAATATCTTGAATTTTTGGCAATACAAATTCATTGATGAGTGCTATGTAGTTTGCGCCATTGACGTTTACACGCTGTCCTTCCGCATTTTTAAAGAAATACGGTCCGATGATGCCACCTACTCAGATACCGCACCAAACAGTGCATTTTTCAGAATGCATTGGATGCTCTTAAATCTCTTCTGGCTGTTCATCAGCCCAAATACGACAATTTTGTTTGTTGACGTATCCATTCGTCCATCCATTGAGAATGGCGAGTCTTCACGTACATTTATAGCAGCAATATTCACATTAGATCGACTTGTATACGCACTCTAGTCGATTGATGAATATCCAATAATGAAAAAGTGGTTCGAAATGTATTGATTGTTTCGCGAATAGTGCGTTCAGTTGGACGATTATGAACACCATAAAATGGTCGAAGAGCGCGAAACACTGATTTTTGAAATAAATTTCCTCAATTTGTAAACGTTGTTCTCGCGTAAGTCTATTCATAGTGTAATGTCAATGAATACTGGGGCCCTATTCCTGAATACGATACGAAAACGAATGTACAAGATTCATATTCAATTTCAAATAAGAATCGTACGAATCTAATTCAATTCAAATATGAATTTTGTATTTTCGTTTTCGTATCATATTCAGGAACCTGGGTTGAACCTTCAACATAAACACCAAAGGTTAACTTGGAGTTAACTCGACTCAATCCAAAAAATTTCTTAGGTCGAGTTAACTCTGGTTAATATAAACGCCCAGAGTCGAGTCGAAAAACAACAACAAAAAATAATCAGTAAAGTAAAAAAATAAAAATGGCGATTTTTCATATTTTTCTTGTACGAGCACGTCTGTATCTAAATTCGGCAGCATATTCTTGTGATTTTTGCGATTTTTTATTTTTTGAAAGTTCGAAAGAAAATGTTAGAATGATTTTTTGAAAGAAAAAAATTTGAATGATTTTGTCAGTTATAACCTGGTTTCGACTCAACCTCAAGATAACTCTCCAATATAAACACTAGAAGTTAACTTCAAGGTTAACCTAAAGATAACTACAAGTTGACTCGACGTGGGTTCAACCTCCAACATAAACAGTGTCTCAAAAATAATCAAGAGTGAAATTATAAGAAAGTAAATTTGAAAGTTAAAAAAATAAATTCTTAAAAAACGGCACAATGCCAGAGCATAAATTAAAACCCAATTTGTTTGAGAGATCCAATTATTTCGAAAATGAAATTTGATGAAAACCAATGAAAATTTTTGGTACCAAAATATGCTCTGAGAGTTTGGTTAACGATTCTTAGAAAATCGCATTGGTGACAAAATAATGAGCACATTATGTGCGTTGGAAGCGCGATATTTCGACTGGAAGTTGAATAGGTTTCAAATTCAAACGCCGTCTAAAGCAGAATGCCAGCAATTTGTTTAAGAGTTCCAAATATTTCAAAGCGTATTGTGTTAAGATCTAAAACAAATAAATTCTAGACAATTTTGATGAAAAGCAATGAAATTTTTTGTTCAAAATATACTGCGGTTTGGTTAACGATTCTTAGGCCATGGTATTGGTGAAATTCGTATTGGTTTTATCAACGATATCAAACGAAAATTAGTCTTCGTATTCAATTTCGACAACTTTCTCGTTGCATCGAAAAATGAAGGTCAACACAAACTCCACTTTAAACAACTGGTCCATAGGCTCGATGAGATTGGCGTAAACATTAAGAGTTCCGAATGTATTTTCGGCTCGAACTTTTCCTTCAGCCGCATAATCACCCCAGATGGTTTTCAATCACCATCAAACGTATTAAGTAGTTTATTGCCATGGTAAATTATTGCCGTCGATTTATTCCGAAACAGACACTTGGCCGCTCTACTAAAGAAGCCCCCAATATACTCAAATATTTCACTTGGCCCGTCAAATTTTTAAAATTAATATCTGGATTGGGTAACGTATTATTGGCACATCCACTGATTTGGGTTGTTATGGTTTGATGCCATCTTTTCTCCTACACTGTATAACTTTTCTCGTAATAGTGGTTTATTTTTTAATTATTAAACATCCACTAAACGACGCTAAGTTCAATATCACAACCGACGTAGCGAATACGGCTGTCGGAGCTGTTTTACAGTAATACACAACAGCCCCTCCCAGGGATTCTTCTCGAAAAAGCTCTCAGATGCCAAATGTATATATCCCATATTGGATAGGGAATTACTTGAAGATTATCAATCAGTCAAATACTTTACATATTTTGTCGTAGGTCGGGACTTTATCATTTATAACGACAAGGCCCGATTTGGCGCTCCACCAAACGTCAAAGAACTAAGATACTCGCCGCTTTCAGGCCCGAAGCAACACAATTCATTGAAGTTCAGAAATTCCAATGTTTTAGGATTCGGAGCAACGGTTAATAAAGGATTGAAGTATCCACCAGCTGAAATGGAACTTTCTTTCAAAAATATTTACACCAAACTCATTCCATCAATAGGCCAGAAAAATACAATTTAGACAAAATAGCTATGGGCAATATGTTTCCCAATTCTCAGGGAAAGCCAGAATAGTGCAGATATAAAAGACCATACAACTAGGACGTTTATACGCACATGGCCGCCAACAATCGTTGTTTTCTCTACATGTGAGAGAAAGATAATTCGGTCCATTTGTGATTCAATTAAGGTTGCGAACAATCATCATCCATATCCGCCCTAAACCATTTCTCAAAAGATGGTGGAGGGTAGTCAACACTTTTAGAGGTGACTCTATCATGTATAATAAATGAGTAGCCGGTCTTATTACAAATCACACATTGTGCTGGAATTGGGCCTTATGTTGGGGTTTAGAGCTCATCATCACGACATCAATCTAATTATTATCGGTTCCACTTTTAGAATACAATAAATATAATTTTAGACATACAATTAAGCTTGGCCAAATTAAGGTACCAAATGGTGTACTTTATAATTTGGCATTTAGATCTAAATAAGACATTACGTCCCAAACCTAGAAGCTCTTAGGATTAACGGTTTTTTCACTCGTACTAGGGTATATAAACGTGTTTCAAGTAGAGCGAGCCTAGAAGAGGTTCAGGAGAAACTGTGCTTTACAATCCGTTTTTCAAATTATATTGAAAATTTTACAGCACTTTAAACCATCTACAGTACGTTCAAAATACTTCTTGAACCATGGATTCGTAAGAGTATAAATAGATTCAATCCAGGGAACTCATGACGGTTCTTTCTAGTCATAAACCCGAATATATTTTAACGAGAATAATATTTAGAATGTCAACGGAATCTGGTATCATAATGAATGTGGGAAATATTTCAGAGAAATTTTATATTTTTGGTCGTTATATGTTTTTCTTCAATATCGAATAAACCCAAGAAATCCGAGATTCCAAGAAATTCAAACTGTGTGCTTTACAAATTAAATCTTTATCCGTCAGTTCGCCTTTCAGCATTAGGAATTCGAAAGGATGTGGGGGAGGAGAGTCAAGCCCGTTGATGTATGCTTAAAAAATCAATAATCATCTATTATGAGAAGAGCGACCCTCTTAGTAAATATGAGGAAATGAGAAAAATTGATCGTTAAATCCGAATTAACGAATTTATGAAGATTTTCCCAAAACGAGTGCCAGGTAGAAAATATGCCCATTGCAAAGATATTCAATTGCCTTAAAGGTAGAGGCAGAGTATGGAAAATTTAAATTGGCTAGCGCCATAATATAAATCATCACTAGTTCGGATACCTGGTCATAGGGCGTTCCACGGAAATTTGAATTCCGATCATTTAGCTAGAGCTCTTGGAACCTATCAATTGTTAGCTTGATGATATCTTGATTTAAAAGACATATGGGGTCAGGTACTTTAATGGGTATATTAAAAGGGATCGAGCCATCGTACCACCCTTCATTTTTCGAAAATTTTTAATGGATTTAAAGATGATTATGAAATTTTCAACAGCGCTCGATAATTTCGACTAGGTAATTAATTCAAAATGCCAAAATAGTGGTTTTTATTATGAAATTAGGAAGGTCTCGGTTGCTTCTAAATTATAATAAACGTGTTTGAGAACTTTAGTAGGCACTTCATCGAACACTCCATTCTAAAAAAGAAACCCGGGTTTTTCATGTTTCAGAACATTCCACTCGCTCCTTCGTTCGCGATATTCTTACTTTTGTTGAGTCGTAAGTTCTTGATGAGGACGTAAGCCTAGTTAGTTGTTTAACAAGAAGTGTTTTCTCCAGATCTTCAAAAGAATTACAATTGAAACCAACAAACGATGGCAAGAGAACGAAAAATAAAATTTCAAGATTAAGTCACACATAATGAATGCATTTATTATTTAAGAGCCAGGCACATACGCCTATGTGCTCTTATATCAGTATTTAGTTTGGATATTGGAAATGATTCGAAACCAATCAAAAATGACTGCATAGTTCATCATGCTTCTGTATCTGGTCCATCCATTTCAGAGTATTTCATTAAATTTTTTCATCAGCTCATTGAATGTCCTCTTCTGTGCCCTTTTAATTTCCATCTTCAATTTCGCTTTTAGCTGCTTTAGTTCGACAGCTGTATGCAAATCTTTCACTCGATTATATTTCGTTTGTGCGGCTTGCTTGGCCTCCCACAACTGCTGTATGTTATCATTCCACCAATGCTTGTTGTGATGATTTCGATAAAAACGTTGACATTCGGATGGATCTGCATATTCATCGTACTCGGGTGCATCGAGCTCAGGACTACAGTTGGGCGGCGTTTCATTTTTTAGATCATCTAATATATTCACGGTGTTGGTCCAGAGCACGTCTAACTCAGAACAATGTTGCATTTTTCCGATCTCACGACGTGTTTTATAACGGCAATTATATTTCGTATGGCCGAAGCGTGAACAGTTGTTACATTGTTGCGGTGGTGGAATAAAATGAGAAACGCGACAATTAATATTATATAATTGGATTAATTCGGGTTTGTATTCGCCGCGAAATGTTAGCTTGATTGTTTCGGTTTGCTCGAGTGCGCCAGTCTCTTTGTTTCGACGCATAAACCGTTCCGCCTCAATTATTGGTGCATAGCTCTTATAATTCTCCATTACTTCGTGCATACTTATTTCGAGTGAGATCTGTTTTATAATGCCATGCGTTCGGGGCAGGTACATTTTGTAACCCTGTTGCTTGAGATACTCGCACCGTAGCAAACAATTTGCACGTACCGTATTGTCGTACACAACGATATAGCGGCTTCGAGTTTTTTTATTCGCATGCATGATATTCTCGTAATCGGAAAGATTCACATATTTTAGTTGTTTTGCTATTTGAATTATATTCGAGTCTTGTTTGTCGATTATTACTGAATAAGGGCCGATTTCTCCGGGTGCGTAAATGTTTTCATTGTCCGGTATCCGATGAATATCTGTTTGTTGAAACGGAGGACATGGTTCCGATGTCATGAGTACCGCTACCGCTTCGAGAAATTACCTAAAACAAGAAATGCATTTTAGAACACTTCTTAATCGGACACGTGTTACGTTGTATGAGATTATCTTATTACTGTTTTCGTGCATACGAAATAAATTTAGTTATTGTAAACACCATAAAGAACAGATACTCGATTACTAAACCGATAAAACTTACCCGTATTGAAAATGTTAATGGCTTAATAAAGCAAAAAGAAATTATTTTAGGTCCGTGGCCGCGCGCCGCCAGCTGCTTCCATCATAAATATTTTGACAGATCTACCAAACAAAACAATGCTGTCGGCTGTCGCGTCTATTGTCAAACAGTTCTTATAAATTCCGGAAGATGTCACGCAAGCAGGTAAAAATGCATCGTTAAGTTGGAAAATGCACTAAAATTTCAGAACTCATCCAAATGTCAAAATAAAATCAAATAAGAAATCAAAAATTCGCAAAACGATAGAACGTCAAAAAAATCTTTTGTCCTTATACAAAATAAGCAATAAATTGAATTTCTTGAATAAAATGTGATCTCAATTAATAATTAAAATATTAAGTAGTGTGGATAAATATGTGTACATAATGTTTAGTGAAAAACTATTCCGTTATAAAGACAATTATCTAATATAAAACAACCATCTGCAAGAAGTTTGGTTATCTTTTAAGTAAATAGTTGGAGAATTTATTTGAATACGTTACACAAGTAAACTCCTAAACTTACGTGAATTATAAATATTTAGAGTAGACAGATATTGCGTGTGGCATTCTAGTATAGTGTGGGAGAAGGTATCACATTCAGAAAAACGTTGTCATGGTGACGTCAGTA